>MPNW01000112.1:11711-85800 GCA_011800805.1 Hirudo medicinalis
CAGCAGGATTATTGCGTAAGCGTGGTATTTACAGTTAATACCACTCAGTTGATAACTGAATATTTGCTGGAACATCCCAACAATAAACTCGGCATAAATTAAGCCCCGTCGTTTATTACAATATGTTTCAAATATACAAAAGAGATAAAGCTTAAGATTATTCACAGTTTGATATTGCATATGGATGAGCTTACAAAAGAGGTACACCAAGCAGAATGAATTCTCTTAAGGACTTCTTAAAAGAATAACAAAATGGATTATCAAATAATGAGCAAGTTAATCTTGAAAAAACCCTGAAGCCTAGACAGCAAATGGAATAAAATTTAATATTGGATCTGACAAACTCGGGCTGATATGGAGTCCAATTTCTGGTATCAGGCGGACTAGAAAGGTTCAGAGTAAAATAGTTATCAAATATTGGAGGTAACATGTGATGATGGTATTTGTACATAAATAATGCTGTTTGAAAAAAATGAATTTGATAAATTGACATAATGTTCAATTTCTTTAATGAATCTCTAGCATGAGAATAACAAGGTAATAAGGAAATGACACGAACAGCTTTTTTTTTTAAGTTTAAATAGTGGGAGTAAATATGAAGGATAATTGGCTGCCCAAACAACATTACAATAATTAAGATATGGATAGAGAAGAGATTAATTAGGAATAAGGGCTGTTTTTTCACCAATGAAACAACGAATATGGGAAATGATGCCAACACTTTTGTAGACCTTACTTATTATATGTTCAATGTGAGGTTTGAATAAAAAATATTTATCAATTACAACACCTACAAATTTACAAGAGTTAACTCGGTCGATTGCACAATCACGAATGCAAATGGAGAGACTGTCAAGATGAATTTTTTTTCTTGTTAATGAAATAATATATAAGAGGTTTTGCTAATGTTAAGAGAGAGGAAATTTGCATAGAGCCAAAGTAAAATATTGTTAAGGTCATTTTTATTCATAATAGAAGAGAGTCCAGTAATATTACGACCAGATCCAAATATATCAGTGTCATCAGCAAATAGCAAGAATTCAACCTTATTGGATGATAAATGTAGACCATTAATATAAATCAAGAACAATAACGGGCCCAAAATGGATCCTTGGGGGTCGCCTTACGATATTAAGGAAGAGTAGAATCATGGTTTTTAAATCAATACGAAACGTATTGCATCCTGTTGGACAGGTAACTTCTGAACCATTGAAAAGGATACCATGGAGTCCTTAATGTTGCAATTTGCTGAGGAGTATTTCATGGTTAACAGTGTCAAATGCTTTGGCGAGGCCGAGGAAAACTCCGAAAGTAGAGCATCCATCCTTCTGAGCTGCAGCTATCTTGGAATGAAAAAGGGACAAGGGCATGTAGGTTGAGTGCTTACGACGAAATCCAAATTGCTTGTGATGAAAGAGTGAGAATTTATCAAAGAATTTGGTGAGTTTAGTAAAAATGGAATGTTCAAAATACTTTGAGAAGTATGGTGAAACTGATATTGTTCTGTAATTGGATATTTGTTCTCTATCATTAGATTTGTGTAAAGGGATTACTTTGGCTATTTTTGTGTCATCAGGTACTGTTCCTGTCATAATAAAGCAATTGATTACTAATGCCAAGACATGAGCAATAGAAGGAATTGAAGACTTTGCAATTTTTGGGTCAATCTGGTCATATCCTGAGCTGTGTGAATGTTTAAGAGATCTAATATTGAGAGATACTGTAAGCACTTCATCAGCAGTCACTGACGAGAGGGTGATTGAACGAGATAAAGAATTCTTAATGTAGTTTTCAAAACTTTTATGTGAATTTGATATTTTTATGATAATTACATTAGGTTAATTGGAATTATGTGACTTACATTGAACAAAATTAATATTTAGTCATCTCAGGTTATTGGAAAGAAAATGTTTAAGATATGAAGAAATATTTCATCTAATCTAAAAGAAATAATTACAGTGAAGCTTTTAAAATATTTGTTAATAATATTAATCAATGAATTAACTTTTGTAATTCATTTTAACTGCCAAGAAAGTCAAACATGGTATCGTTCGAAAGATCAGATTAACCAACTTCGACATTTAAAGAAGGTTAAAAGAATGTTCAATTGGATATTCAAATGTTAGATTGATGAACTCAACAATAATTTAATAATATTCCCAATATTTGCATGAAGTCCGTCAATAAGATGGATAAGAGTCCCAACATTTATTTGGCAGGAAATAATTAAACATTATTATTATTCTATGCAAAAGCAGTGACTTTAATAACAATAATTATAACAATAATGTCCTTATTATATGCATTGTTCCTTGGATTATTCCGCCATTTATCAAGCATCATTGCACGGAACCCGGACCTGTGGATTACGGGGATGTCTTGTATTTCTGTCCACAATAAATGTACTGCTGCCTCAATGATCGTCGTCGTCGTCGGCGTCGTCATCTTCATCGCAATAATATTTTGTTAACCTCAATTAGAAATCAGAAATATACGGTTAAATTAAAGCCTAATTGAGATTAAAAGTTGCAAGCATTTGAGATAATAAGATGTACTATCATTAACTTGTGTTAATTACATATGTTAACTTTTATTTATTGCGTATATTAACTTGTATTAATTACGTACAACGTTGATAATCAATTAACATCGATCATGCATTCACCTCACCAATCGTTAAATATTGGCTTATTATTATTATTTACAATGAATTTTTTTATTTCTAATGTCGACTAATAACTAATTTTTATTGATGTAAAATCCTCATCAATCGTGTTATAATTTCTTAATAACTCAGTTTAATAAAATAAAATAGTGCACTTCGTTTATCCATTCATCCATCAATTCATCCATCAATTCATCCATCCAGAAAATAATTGAATTGCTTGGAAGAATTGGAAAACCTTCAAAGGCTTCATCAGCAGGTAATGAACTGCTGCCTCAGTTTTCCTGATGGACAAGCAATTGATGGATGGAAATTCTGAGGAAACTTGTCGATTCCAACTAGTTAAACACTTGAGTTCATTGAACACTGATTAATTGATGCAATAATAACGAAATTAATTAGTAAATTATTGTTTGTCATTATTCCTGTTTTGTTATTAATAATTGATAACTAAATATAACAAAATTAGGAAAATTATAATTTTAAATAAAGATGAGGTTGAAACTCCATTGAAAGCTGAAATATTTAATTAACCTCTAAACATTAATTACTGAGGCACAAGTATTCTTTCATAATTAAATAGAATAACAACGTTAAAAATATTCTCCAAAAACTTGTTACGAAACAACCACTTAGAGGCAGCAAATTGCCATTCCAGGAATTCCCATCTCCAACAACTCCAGCAACTGTGCCTCCCGGAAACAAGACAAAACAAAACTTTTCGATTGACTGATTTCAAAAAAGGAGCCAAGATATGATTCTGTTTCTTATTTGGGCAAAGGAAAACGAAAGTCGATATTTTTTAAACACCAGCATAAAACAACAGCACAGCGTCCACTGAAGAACAGTTAAAGAAATTAGTGAAATTAATGATATTGGAAACTTACAAACTTCATCTCTGCATTCACGATGCATAATTAGAATATTCTAAAATATATAAGACATCCTCGTTAACCAACGATAAGAGATAAAATGAAACAATATCAAGGACTATTGGGGTACTTCATCCGTGAATACAATAAATTTTGGACACAACAAAATTATTGAAAATCAGATTCACAATTATTTCAGGGCATCTTGAAACCAAAAGATTTTCTTTTCACATTCCTGTTCTGCAAACTTAGCATATCAAATTAGTTGCCAAAAAAAGTTCAATGCGAAGTTCTTTAACTAGGAATATTAACAAATACGTTATTTAAAATAATTTATAATTTAATACCATTAAATTCAGCCGCGTTTTATCTTCTTAATCAAATAATAAGAACATCGAATGTTCGTGGAATATTTCATGTTTCCTCGCATAAAATTTTAAGCATTTGAAGTTCAACTTAACAACGAACCTGGTATGCAGGTCAGCTCAGGGGGTTTGCGTTCCTGTAATGGCGACAGTCGTAATGTGTCGTGTTCGCAACCCAGCACTTCCATAAGCACCCTTCGGAAGGAACGGTATGCATATATTGTTGTTGTTATAGCTGTTATTGTTGTTATTTTAATTATTATAATAATTATTGTAATTATTATTTTTATTATTATTAGTAGTAGTAGTAGTAGTCCAGTGGCCAACACAACTTGCGATGCCGGCTGTGAAGAAGTAAAGTCTCTGGACCACATTGTTCAGAACTGCCACAGAACCGATGGTCCGAGCCACGCAAGACATGACGCCATAGTAAGAATGCTTGAAAACAGACTGAAGGAGAAAGGCTATGTAACGAAGTTGGAACCCAGAATTCCAACGGTACTAGGAATAAGAATTCCAGATCTTTGCGCTTGGAGCAGGTCAAAATACATCGTTTACGATGTGGCGGTTATCAAAGACACATTTGGACTAGATGGCATGAATTTAAGGACAACAAATATGACAAACCTAATATTCATAGATGGATGGAACAAAACAACCCGATTGCCAATGCGGAGAGACAGAAAGGGCTGATCACAGCTCTCATAATGAGTTGGAGGGGTGAGGTGTGTTTGAAGTCCTGGGGTTTTTGGAAAGCACATGATGTCACAAGGAGACTTCTTATGTGGATATCCATTAAAGTATTGCAGGAGACCTATAAGATCTGGAAGTTTTCCAAACATAGTACCTGGAGAAAGCACGGAAGAAAGGACCGAAGATGACACACGTCTGAGGACCTTAAATATTACGGTGATGTTTTTGGATGATGGCTTTAAAGTGCGTGTTTTAGGGCTGAATAAAATGTTTCATAGTAGTAGTTGTAGTATTAACTTCCCTTGAAGGTCCTCGTGGTTGTTGTTGAATGAAACTGATTCGACCCCACTTATTTCTGAAGGCATTTCAGATCCTTGTCACCTCTCATCATGTTAGAGATCATCATCAACACCAAGGCCACTGTCACTTCATCATTACTATCACTGCCATCGTCATCAACAGTATCATCTCCAACAGTTGCATTGGAAATGTGAGCCATTTATTTGTAATTGCACAAATTTTTTGTAAAAAATGAGTGAAGTTATTTCATTTTGAAATTAAGTGTTTGATGGATGGATGGATGAATGGATGGATGGATGGATGGATGGATGGATGGATGGATATAATAATATGTTTGTCAATATATTCAATGCGCCTCATAAATTAGGATTCATGTCTTGTTATTTGACATCAACCTGCTTGTGTCATCTTTCAGTTTAAAAATTACAATTATATTCATGACAACAATTTATTTGGTATTTATTGCTATTTTTTAAAGTTTAGCTAAACAATTATAGTTAAAGTATTTTTCCTGATGGGAAATATTAGTGCAATTGGAATTACCTACATATTATTTTGCAACTTAAATTATGTTACTATGCATTTAAATTTAATATTTGGTTATTCGAGGGGTAAATAACCACGAATTTTTTTTGGCTTTTAATCTTTTAAGCTTAATCCGATTAATCCTAAGTCGATCGTTTATTCATTCAGTCATTCATTCATTCATTCATTCATTCATTCATTCATTCATTCATTCATTCATTCATTCATTCATTCATTCATTCATTCATTCATTCATTCATTCATTCATTCATTCATTCATTCATTCATTCATNGGACAACCTGGGGCCTTCCATGCATTTGCGTACAGAAGAAGAGCAGTTGAATGAATTGACAGAACTATTGTTTTTGTTTTGTTTTTCGTTGAGTTACTTTCGAGTTTGATTTATGACGAATTGTGCACAGTTTAAGTTATTTAGTGAAGTTAAATTTTCATTTTCCCACGGAGATCCAGAGTCATGTTTGGGGACTCTGAAAACTTTATGTTGAAGTTCATTTATTTGGACAGATGGATTTTGAATGTTTTGTCAAAAAATACTAATAATACTAATAATAATAACGGTGAAAAGCTGAAGAATGAGAAATCATACCTGACCTTCTAAACTAGTTTGTTACCAACCACAATGACAACGGTGATCACATTAACAACGATAAATAGGCAAAATTACCAGCTCTCGACAAGGACAATAAAGAACAATTGCCTTGGAAAGATATGCACCACAAATCAGCGCAAAGAAGCTGCAGAAGAATTCCTTTGCAGGAAGAGTTTTCCACGTCTGATCACGTCTGGCGAGTAATAAGCCATCCAACTTTCGTGATTCTGTCTTCAGGAGTCTCGTTAACAGAGTATTTTTATGGGGCATACTTATTCCTCGTCACTAGAGAAGGACGTTTTCAAAATTCACCTTAACGATGTCGTATGACGCGGTAGAGGTTTGTTTGAGTGAAATGTCGTGACACTCATTTTGAACTTTTCACAATTTATTTATTTAATTAAAGTCCGTTGCATAACTAAGATGATTTGGACTTAATTTTTCACAATGAAATCTGCCAGAGACAAGACTTGGCATGTTCTTGCAGGTTTCAGGTGAGGAAAGATTAGCGAGAAAATTTCTTTCTAGGAATGGACCGACTGAATTTAGAAAGAAATATTCAGGCGATTAAAAAATTCTAGTCATCTTTGTAATCTAATTAGATGGATGAGTGATAAAGGAAAGAAGGGGATTTGCATGTATGTGCTTGTGGCGCCACCTATGCTTTGGTGCGCCAATAACAATTTTTTTGTCATCATTCATTTCCTTCTTCCTTTTCACTCTATGTCCGGACATTTTGCAATAACTATTTAAGAACTGTATGTAAAATCGGAATATTTTTAATCAAAACATTGAAAAACTAAGTAATATTGAAAGTAATGAAACATTTCTTAGCCTTCCTCCTATAAATAATTGCCTGAAGCTATCCAGCTATCTTCCCCGTCTCAATCATCACATTCTTGTAATGAACGGGACGTTAATACAATGTACTCCTTCCTCCATTAGAACATCATGCATAACTACATCTCCTCAACTTCTCTATCTTCAAAAACTTTTTATTGTTCAGTGGCTCCTTGATCACTTCCAAATCTTGAAGGTAACGCAAGCAGATGACGTCATTTTCAGTAAATACCATCAAACATGAAAAGATTTCTCCCAATGAATTAATGTGTCGTTGGTTCCCATGGTCACAAGTTCTTCACAAGAATTTATTTCATAGCAGGCAGTCGAAGAATGTTCGCAACAAATCCCGCAGAGCCACCGTGGGATTAATCGCTATATAAATAATTCCTGGAAGCAGTACAGCGTAAGGCGCATTGTGAATTGATAAGTTCTTCCATGTCATGCCACGTTTGGTAAATTATAAGTGGCATATCAAATTAATTATTGCATTTATTATTATATATATTATTATATTTATTATTATATTTATTAATATATATATTATTATATTTATTAGTATATATATTATTATATTTATTATTATATATATTATTATATTTATTATTATATTTATTAATATATATATTATTATATTTATTATTATGTATATTATTATATTTATTAATATATATATTATTATAATTATTATTATATATATTATTATATTTATTACTATTATTATTAAAATATAGGCTGTTGTACTTTAGTACGATCTTAATGAACCATAAAACTATACAATTGTCATTTACGAAATACTTTTAAAATGATAACTTATTTACAATCAACAATCAGTGTGAACAAAATTATGTTTTGAATTAATAGTAAAACTAACCAGCTTTTGAATGAGTTGCAGGGTTTCCGTAGTCCTGCAAAAGAAGAATTTATAAATGATATAAATTTATCATTTATCTTGTTAAATTTAAAGAAATTTAGTGAGATTGTAAATAGGTGAATAAATCAATCAACTACAAATGTTATATTTTAGTTATCTAGTTAACTATAGTTTGAAATAAATTAATTACGTTAATTAATTAACTAACATTGAGGAATGACACCAACAAACTTCTAACAAGCAAATTGGATTTGATTTGTGATCGACATTCACTTTTTTAAATAAAACAATCCGCTGAACTCATAACATTCAAATCTTTAAACACGATCATCAAAACTTTCTCGTCAGTAATACAAAAATAATAAAAATACAATCAAGCAAGATATGTTTTCTACGAATTCTTTGCATAAACCTCGCATGTCAGCATGCAGTAGTTTTAAAAATTCTTTGATGATTGTGTTTCGTACAGGTTCGTTCTATTTTATGAGAAAGACAATTTCAAGCGAGCGAGTAATACCAACTTCGTCATACTTTTGAAATATCCACACAATGCAAAGAAACATTTGGAACAGAATTGAATAAAAAGAATGCTTCTCTTCTTAGTTTTTTGTTGCATGTGGGCGATAATAAGAAACACGAAAGTGGAAATAAATCGTGCTTGGATGACACCAATCCTGATAAGTGGCGTGATTCGAAAAGGTGCTATTTTTGTTTGTTCTTAGATAACTTACATCAGCAACAATAACAACAATCAACTACTGCTGGAGTTGGAGTACACCCAAAGTCCTTTAAGTTTATTTCTTCGAACTGATTCTCAATTCAATCAACTAGAAGAAATTGATTTAAAAGATCACACTTAAGCTTGCACGTTGAGTTCTCAGCCAATGCGCAGAAGTTAAAACGAAATCAGGTCTACATGCATGGCTGATAAATGGAAAAATGAATTTAAAAATCCGAGGAGAAAGAAATAAAAGCGAGTTCTGATAAAAAAAAAAAAATCAGCGATCAATTGAGGAGATAATTGAGGCTGTGAACTTCCATGAACCTTTTGAGGAGAGTATTATCAATACTTTGGAACTTTTTCTTTGCGTCGTGTAATTGTAATTTTATGTAACAATTTTGTAATGATAATAAACTAAACTATTAATATTAGATAACATATGTGCAATTTATCAGAAGTAACCAGACGTGTGACAAAATGGCGCTTCATTTGGAGGGCACACAAAGTGATGATGGGTAATGTGATGATGTTGCTAATTTGGTCAGTAACAGAGGAATCAATCCAGGCGTTCTTTATTTAAAAAAAATTTCTTATTATAAAATCTTTAAAGCTTAAATCTAACGAAGCACATTTTTAGAATTTGAGCTAAACTTTTTTCCTGACGCATCCCAGAGCTAATTGGGAGAATGAAAAGTTGTTCAATTCAGCCGCTAATAGCAGCTGTGGAGTTGTTGAAAGAGGTAATGAATAATTTATGAATAATTATGGTCAGTTATGAATAATTAATAAGCAGTTCTTATTTTCTTCTTTCAGGTGCTCCTGATTCAAAGCATCCCATCACCGAATGTCCAGCAGAATAATAATAATAATAATAACTTAGAAACAATTGCATTCTGCGGAGTTCATTTTTACATGTAGAACTCGTGCGAGGCTCATTCCCCTTTCAGGAATTGAGGAAAAAAGGCGAGATGAAATACCGGAGGCAAATAATTTTGGAAAAAGTCCGACTTTTTAGAATTTTCTCCCGTTTTTTTATTTTCTGATAAGAACTGCAATATCAGTTCAGTTGCTATTTCTTTTCTGGCTTGGTTTCTATGAGATTTCTCGCACTCGTCAACAAAATTAAACGAATAAAAATAAAAATAATAATAATAAATAATACGCAAGTATTAATATTTTTAAAGGTATTGTCATAATTAAGTTAAAAAAATTGACAGTCGTGAATGCACTAAAATGACCAAGCATGCCATGCAGTGAACTCCATTCAGAACGAAAGGCAAATTCACAAAGGCATTCGACCACTCTGCTGGGACCTCCGTCCAATGTTTGGAAATTGATGCTCATTTAACCCATACATAATAATAATAAATTATTTTGGTGGAGACTGTAGTAATATATTAATTGTTGAACAAAATTTGATGGAAATTTTCTAACAAAGGAGTGACTATCTGACGTCATGCAACGACATGGAATTTCACAACGACTAAGAAGATACATTTACACCAAGAGCAACAATGGCGACCATGCTTCGTGATCACGTGTCTCCGTAACAACAACCTCCACTCGTTCGGGTTTTGTTTGTTTTTCCACCTCGATGGACCGTTTAGTCGATTCAGCCGCCATTTTCTTACGCATCATGCGGCCCTTGAAGCCGCTCTGAATGAGACTGGCAGCCTTTTTCACATCCGGGTCTTCGAGGTCAATGTCGATGACTTCCTGCTCTGCATTTGTCTCCTTGCCCGAAACAAGTGCGCTGTTACCTGCCGCGCTGCTAGCAGCGACGACTCCATTTCCACCATCGTAATCACCACCATGGGGATTCTTGGCGGTCACCATTCCTTCCTCATCAGAAGTTGTGCCATCTTTCGTCACCTTTTTCGTGGACATCTTAGGTGGCAAAATGAAGACAAAGAAACGGTTGACACCAACGTGGAGAAGAGTTCGCTTTTAATTATGAGCGATGATTGTTTAATATTCCAACTCATTAATTGTCATTTTGCTGATGTTAATGTTGACGTTTTCATTTAATTTCATTAGGTCTGTTTTCTCTAATTGAGATGATTCTTTAAATTCAAAAGACGAACAGGTGTGAAAATAGATTCATTATCACGACACGACGCCAATCATTCTCAGATACTTGCCCCGTCTCTTTCAACGCTTGTTGGAAGCTCTTCCTCCCTGAAAATATTTTCATCAATTTACAAAACAATTCATCCGTGATACATCACCACCACCATTATTTCAATCATCTTCATCGTCGTCGTCGTCATCATCATCATCATCATCATCATCACCGCCATCAACACAATCGACCGCGTTTGAAGTTTAAGAGCGTCTGCTTACGCCGCTCTGATCTCATTATTCATGAAAATAAAGAGAATAAAACAAAAGTGATTTATTTATTTATAGAGGTTTTAAACTAGTTATCGCATAATGATAATGGTAATATTGCAAATTATGATGATCTTGATGATGTCGATGATAATGATTGTAAATGATGATGATGATGACGATGATGATGATGATGGTGGTGGTGGTGATATTGATGATGATGATGTTCCTTACTCTGCTTGCAAGAGTTGACGTGGAGAGTCCTTTTGACTGTCGTGACAATTCTTAAATTTTTGAATTATTATTAATAAAAATGATTAATATGAAAAATAGAAATTAAAACTTAATATTATTTATTAAAAATAATTTTATGCGATTACATTATTAATCATATGCGACTTAATAATTTGTAATTAATAATTTGATTAATTATTTTCCAATTAACTGTAATAATTGACAATGCTAATTGATGCTTGGCATGTAATGAACTAAATAATTTTATGAACATATGGTGATGACAACGATTAACATCGACGATGACGATGATGAAGACGATGGTGATGCAGATTACACATGCTCCACGAAGAATCCAAATTTCCCTTGACTCACTTGAGTGGCATCTTCTTCTTCAATTTGTTTTCCTGAAAGATGAAAAACTTTTCAACATCCAATGAGTCATCATCTCTTAAAGAATTCAAACTGAACATTTATTCTACATTTTAATTATTTTTAAAATTTTTATTTCTCAGACGTCGACAATTTCATAGGAAACAATGTTTTGCATGACATGAGTGATGTTTTTGTAGTAACAATAAAAATAATATTAGTTGATATGCTAGACATTAGGCATAAACATTAACGAATAATTAAGAACACATCTAATATTATCATTATATTTTATTCTATATGTTATATTATATTACATCACATCACGTCACGTCACGTCACGTCACGTCACATCACATCACATCACATCACATCACATCACATCACATCATATCATATCACATCATATCATATTATATTATATTATATTACATTACATTATATTAATATAATAAGCGATTGTTTGTAATACCATTAAGTCTGACCCTTACCTTATACAGGGAAAGTGTCGTTTTGTCGAGTACAATAAAATATAAGATGTAAAACAACAAGGACGTATGGGATGTCCACAAATGTTAAAAGATTTCAATGTGCTCAGTTCTCATGTCGAAAAACAGGGAAGCCTTCTTAAACGACATTTTAAGGATTCAGAACTTTCGCACTTCACGACATTTTATAAATAAGGGGTCGTCCATAAATTATGTTAACAAAACAGGAGGGGAAAGGGTTTGAAAAAGTTTGACAATTCTTGACAAGGGGGAGGGAGGAGTTTAAGATTAATTGACGTCAACAGTGTTATTTTTTATGGTAAAAATCTAAATTTTAGCAGATGGATTTGTGTATACTTATAAAGTTTAATCCTTCAGTTCAGACGTCACAGATTGAACGGATTTGCTTCATAAGCAGGGCCGCTCTGGCAAGTGGCCAAGGGCCCGGTAATTTTTAGGGACCCGCCCGGGTTTTAAAATATTTAAATTTTACAATCGTGACTTTTTTTTGCTTTGCCATTACCAAATTGACACAACGTATGGACCCGTGGCCTCTACGCCTACTAGGCACTGCCTAGGAGCCCGAAATTTCTGCCGGCGGCCCTGTTCACAAGTCGTGTTAGAGAAACTTGTTCAACTTGATCACCGACAAGGCGATCACGGACATAACAAATTAACATCTGTTGATCAACAAAAATCCTTATGCGGTGAATGGTTAGATGAAGGTGATGTTGATTTGTCTGGCTTGTCAGTGCAACAAAATGATGGTAATGATGAGTCTGATACTATGCCTATTGTTACAATAAAGAACATGTGGCTTTCCCATGGGAAGTTGATAGAAGCTGACATTAAAAAATTGACAACAATACTCAGTTTGGCAATTATTTTATTTTCTTTCAAAATAAAATAGACGCAAATTCAATGTGTTGCAAGGTACAAAATTAAAATTGTAAAAAATTTTGACATAATTTAGATAGCGGGGGAGGGGGTCTTTAAAAAAAAGTTTGGCAGTCGTTGACAAGGGGGAGAGAGGGAGTAAAAATTACCATAAATATGTTTACATAATTAATGGACGACCCCTAAAACATTTCCGTTGTATTTCTTTTCACTTAATTTTGTAAAAGACTGAAATAAAAAAAAAAGTAAATTGATGAGAAAATGTTTTGGACGATTCACCTCCATCCTTGGCTTTGCTTTTAGAGTCGACGGAAGAGCCAGTCACATCTGACTCCTTCTCAGAACTTGAACAACCACCCATGATGACTCAATTATGAATAAATCCAACTCATCACAAGCAGGTTTGTGGTCCGCAGTTTAAAAATTATTTGTCAGTTATTGTTTATATTATTTCTCGACAGCAACTTTGTAATCTTATATTACAGCTATTAAGTTTATCATTTATGAAATGTAGTTTATGAAATTTTGTATTTTGATAAGTTATTGTTTGTAATAAATTATAATTTAATATAAGTTTTCTTTTAATCAGACGTCGGGCGTCGATTTCAAAGTTCAGCCTGTTCAGCAGCTCAAGCAAGACAGCGCCATCTTATCAACGCATGAGATGTGTCTCGTGGCCTGCTTGCATCCAGGAGTTAGACTTTATTTTAAATATTTTAACATATTAACAAAATAATAAACGTTTTTCTGGAGTTCAAAATAAACGATAAATTACGATATTAAAGAAAAAGAAATTACCTTTAAAGAAAATGAAAGAAATCGCTGAAAATGAAGTGGTTATTCTTAAGAGTGGTTAGGCTTCAGGTGAGTTTCCATTAACCAAGCGCACCTGTTAACTGAACACCAGTTGTTTCTCGGTGGGTTTAAGCATTCATTAAACTCCCTCCAGACCCCGGGAAATATTTCTCCTAAACGCTGTCATGAGTAATTAATTTATTCGTGCACCTCATTAATATTGAGTGGATGCTTATTAAAGACATCTAAGTAGTCGTTCGTCAGACAACACCATGTATTTACTTTTCCCTTGGGAGTTGCCTTGTTGTATTTTTAAGTTGTATTTTGTGTTTCGTATTTTTAATTATTTTCTAAAATAAAAGTGAATGCAAGGAGACTTAAAAATCAATATTTGAGAAGTTCCAAGAAGTCTTCATGGTGATGGGGAGATTAAGTTTGAGAGGTTATTGAGGTTATTGCGGGTTCATTGTTCTAAAAGATCGTAGTTATGACGACGACGACGACGACGATGATGAAAATTACCGATGCTAAATGACTCGAATGCTGTATGACAAATACAAATGTGCTTCAGAGGTTTACGAGATCACGAGAAGATCTAATGTGCGTTAACACCATCATCATCGTCATCGTCGTCATCATCATCACTTCATCAATAATTTAATAATTTGATAGCTGTAATATGGTCTTTGAGGATGAAGATATTAGTCATAAGAATAAATTATTTATTAAAATTTGAATTCAATTAGAAGAATATCGTAAAAAAAACTCTCTAATGAGACATCCTCTAATAATTGTAAAGCCTTCATTGTGTATAATTAACTGTGGTCAGTAAAGCATCCGAAATATGAACAATTACTGATAAGAATCGTATTTATTTGCTTTTTGTGGAAATCCATTTTTGACTTTTTCTCTCAAATCTTTTAAATCTTTTAATGGATTTAAATCTCTTCACCATCAATCAATTCATCCATCGAAACATGTGTTTTTTATTTAATCTTCGAAAAGTTTGTCCGTTTAATAAAAAATCTGAAATTCTCATGAATCAGAAGAGACTTATTACGTTCTTATAATTTTAACTATCATAATTTTAATCTTTAAATTTCAGAACAATTTGAATCGAATGGGCGCTTGATTAATCAACCAAGAAGTACCGCAAAAGAAAAACATTTCCGAACGATTGAATGACTCCTCTTTAAAAAGCAGGTGCAAATACAGAATGACTTCTGCCATTTTAGTAGACATTTCCAAATAATTAAAAATTTAACTTAGTGTCTTTAACCTACATTAATTACACCCGCCTTAGTTGAGTAAATCGTTCAACATGGAAAGAGAGACACTTCCATCGATCAATCAGCAGCTCCATTAAGGAGCACATGATCACTTCAAACCTCCCCGAAAATGGAGCGTTGACTGACTTCAAAGTGGCAGACGCCCGCGATGTCTTGTGGAATCGTTGATCCTACCTAGGAAGGCAGAGGATATCTATAGGGCTTTTAAACAGACAGTCTACTCCTTTCATTTTGCAGCATTCCATGGAAGCTTACCGTGGAAAGGTGCTGCAGCATGGAAGAAAATAAAGACAAATTTTGCGAGAAATATTGCAAAGAGTCAGGGAATAATTGCGAGAATGATACTGAATTAATCATTGCGAACCATGTGCTGGAACGACTTAAAAGACGCTGCTAGCGTAGAGACTATTGAATATTTAAAATGCTTCGCTTTAAAAAAGAAACTCAATCTGCTACATTTGGAATCTTCTCACCTCTTCATCATTACCACAACTTTTATGGGAGTTTAAGGCCACAACCGTCTCCACTTAATTTGCCACTGCATCCCAGTGTAGCGTTTGAGCGAGAATGGCGATCAATACAAGAAGCAGACCTCAGTGCGGCCTCACCGGAACAATTCCACCGTCCGTCTGAGTGGTTCACGGTAGGAGATATTTCTCTGCGGGCGAGGGAAGTCGTTTAAAGTCATCTTGCAAAGGTAGTTTTGGTGCTTGACGGGCGATCGATTATATATTTAGCTAATTAAATTAGATTGTGGCAAATAAATCGAATTGAGGAACTCGTAATAAGTACAACTGCTTCGGAAATCCGTCAATAAGTTAAATATTGAAAAAATAAAGTAATTTTTCTTGCCTTCTCTTGCATCCAGGAGGTTTGCAAAATAAAGCGCCCCAAATGCATGAATGTCCTCAGGCTGAGATCTCAAATCTCATAACAAAATCCGTGAATTAAAGCGTTGAAGCCTGAAGGAAGGCGAAGTTTTGTCGACGACAATGGAGCAGACATCGTGTTAATTTCTTTAGCTCGAGTCGTTGGCTTGAAAAACAAATGAGTGTAATAAGATAATAAAACGAGGTTACCTCTCAGCAAATAAAGAGAATCGTCTTGCCAACCGAAGTGCACCTGAGACTTATTGTTGTCATTGGTTACTAAACACTTACAAAATTGTCATTATTTGAAATTATTTTACTTAAAGAATTCTGCAGTAATAATATCTTATGAATATTTTAAATGGTTTGAGAATAAAAATAAAAGTGAACTTAATTTGTAAACAATTCGTTGCCGGCCTATATTAATACGTGATGGGGTCTTCGGAATGTCGGCTCGGTTTGAATGTTGCAGTGGCATTTCTGATTCTGGCTTTTGGTCGGTGTATTATATTGCCACCTTATGAAATAGCAGCTAAAACATTCGAAGAATATCCACTTCCCGAATTGCAATATGGCTTTAACGAACTGGAGCCATTTATTGATGAGAATACGGTACGCGCCCATTATGAAGGTCACCATGAAACGTACCGGAAGAAAATGAATACTTGTTTGCAACAATGGCGATCGGTACGTGTGCAGATTTATAACACCAATTTATCTTCCAGTAGTGGAAAGAAATAGGAACTTTTTATCCAAACTCTCTTGACATAAAAATCTTTTGTCGCGAGTTACATTATTGGCCCGTAAATATCACCATTCTAAATTGATTAAATGACAGTTGCAAAAAATGTTGTTTTACAGGTTGGCAATGTGACTGACTTGCCCCAGCAGGACCTGTTTACCATTCTTGCTTCTCTTGATAAAGTTCCAACAACCTTGAGGGAAGGAATTCAGAATAATGTTGGAGGGTTTGTAATTTAATAATTGTTAATGTGTTTTCCAAATTTACATGCGTGGGCATGTCCATTGCTTGACCCTTCACTTTAATTTGTAATAATAGATGGACATTTTTGTTAAGATTTGTCAACCACGCCCTCTATTGGAGTATTTTGGCTCCAAATCCCAACAAGATTGTTTGGCATCCAACTGGCAATTTATTAGCTGCATTGGAGAAAAACTTTGGTTCTTATGACCAATTTCGAAGCATCTTTACATCCAAAGCTTTGAGTTTGTTTGGATCAGGTGAATTAGAAATTACAAAAATGTAATTAATCATTAAGAATGTAATTAATTCTGTATTTGTTAAGTGCTTAATATTACTTACATTATTAGTTTATTATTCATTATTCACTTTATGTTGTTTATTAAAAGTACATTAATCATTTCAGGATATGTGTGGTTGGTGTGTGAAGATGTCACTTCTCCAGATGTTCATCTATTCATACTCTCATCTGTAAACCAAGACTGTCCCATTTCTCAAAATCTTTATCCTCTTTTGGTCATTGACATATGGGAACATGCCTATTATTTGAAGCATCAATTCAGGAGGAATGATTACATTTCTGATTTCTGGTCTCTTGTGGAATGGCAAAATGTGGAAAAGTTGTGGCAGTTTTGGAAATCAAGAGACAATTTTCCAACTGGAAATAAAGAAGAGCTTTAATATTATTGATATCGTCATACTTTGCAATATTTTAACCACACCTTAAGAGCTTTCAGACAAACATTTCAGGCAAAACTATTATATTTATCTAAGATTTTAGGTATAATATAATATTACGGACAATTAGAAGCAAGACCTGAAAAGCACCTAAAACTTCAAATTTTCTAAACTAATAGAGTGTTCTGCTCCAATTAGATGTCTTTCTGTTTTATCATGCTAGTAATTGAGGATTATTCTAGGTAGGCTTGGTCAATGTTAAATATTTATATTTCGCGGTGAGTTGGTGTTGATCCGGGTTTTAAACGGCATTTTGGGGCGTCGGACTTGGCAGGTACCAGTGCTGACTTGGTAACGGCAGACAAAATCCGGTTCCCAAAACATGATTTTCGCTCCAATTTTACCGTCAGGCTCCTATTCATCCACTGATTTCCTGGGGAAGCTTTATCGCAAGAATAAGTGTGATCAATATCAAGTGCGACTGACTCAACAGAATTTCGAAAGACCCGATTAATTGTATTGGTGAAATTTTGCTAATAAAATTAATATTGCCTTATCATATAAATAATTTTTAAACAAATACTTGACATTATTTTGTAAATTCATTTTAAACACTTCACTTTTTGTTTCGCACGTCACGACTTAGTCGTTGCTTGCCATTAAGACGCGCGTCGAAGTGTTGGGGTTGATTTCGCTCCATGGCTCTTCCTTTTCTTCCAGGTCTTTACATTGATAGATCGGTGAGCTACGTCTTTTGCAGTTTACCTGTCAGGTGTTTACTTATAATTAACGTATGTGCGTAACGTGTATTAACATGTTGTATGTCAAATCATCTGCCCGACGTGCGCCACTGGATGGCAGCAGGTCTATAGATGTTGTTGGTCCATAGATCTGGAATAGACTCCCCCCTCGATTACCAACACTGATCTAGCCAGATTTCACTCCGCCCTCAAAATCTTCCCTCTATATTAGTGGTCTTGAATTTCTGTTGAACATAGGCCACTCTAATCAAACTTTGTATCGTTATCGTTTAGCCAGATATGCCCTGGCTTTCGCTTTGGCCTCTGTTTTAATCAGTTTCGTCCTACATTTGCTTTTAAAATATATTGTCATGCATATTGTTGTGGATGTCTTATGAGGCTATTTGATAAATGTCATTTTAGGAATTTGCTCCAGAAGCAATGCATTATTGCAGTAAAGTAGCTTTTTTTACAGCTTGCATTCAGTCAACTAATACAATGTTAAATATTCATTGATCAAATCATAACGGGTTTAGCTCATTTCAAACTCTTAAGCTGTGAGATTATGTTTTTGGTCATTTTACCAAACCAAATTTTATGTGTTGGATTGCCGACATGGATATTTACGTTTATTTATTGATTGATATTAGTAATATAATTAATTTTTGAAAAAAGTACATTTAATAGATAATTAATCGTGTTTCAAAGAATTGTCATGTTTGGCTTATAATTACATTATCCAGGCATGCAAAACAGATTTTCGAAGAGTTCAAAACTTTTCAAAAATTGATGATGTGATATTGGAAGTAGATCCTTGTCCTGTTGCTCCCTACACCTACATTCCAAGCAACTTGAGTTCCTTCGTCAAAACTCTGCCACGATGGGTAGCCTTTGATAAGCAAGTTTTGAGTTTTGAAGCATTTTTTCAGGAAAGTGTGACAGAGCATTGTGAGGGATCGTACAGAATACGAAAAGTCAAAATCTACTTTTTTCTTGAGGACGATACACTAATGGTTGTCGAACCAAGAGTAAGAAATACCGGTTTAAACCAGGGTAATAAACTACTCTCATTAACTCCTCATTAACAATCACATGATTGTGTAAAACGTATATATTTTAATATTATTTATTAGGACTCGATAATATCACTAAATTTAAAGATGCAAAAGAGTCCATATGTTATGTTGTTAATCGAAATGCAATTATCACTTGTTTTAGTGATGCTTCGTTTCGAGGGACCATCTCATTCCATGCCATGTAGTAAAATAATAATTGTAGTCATATTTTAGGCACTTTTATCTCGCTAACGTTTATATAGCGCCCTTACCCTAGGGCGGTCCCTGGCGTTGGCAGGCTGGCTGGGTTGAAAAAACGACACAAAACGACTGTTGCCAAAACCATCGCATGCCGGAATGCAACTCATTGAGCTGACCTTTTTCAGTTGTTTTTTTTATTCATACATTAGCTTACTTACAACTAAAGTGATTAGCAACAGTTGAACTCAATTGTGTTGTAACTGGAATGTTTAAGGAGTGATTGTGAAAAGACACAGAGCTCAGAGACCTCCTCCATGCAACCACTTGTACTACACCGCAGAGGATTTGAACCTGGGAAATGAGATAGAAATATGTGGTAGGGTGTACAAGATCTGCAACTGTGATAACTTCACGACCTCCTTCTACAAACACCTTGGAATAAACCTCAAGCCAGCCCTTTGTCTACCTCCTGCTCTCTATGAGGATCAGATTGTCAGCATTAATTGCAATTGATTAAAAGTTTTATTTTTATTACTTTTCATTTAATCTTTTGGTTTTTTAATGTAATCAAGCATTATTCGGATCTTCCACTTGCTTTGGATGATCATGTAGGTTCAAATTTCATTCACCAGCTCATTGAGAAAAATGGTAGGAAGATTAGAGGAGACAAGCAGGACCTCCATCTGTCCATGCAGTTCTTCTCAAGAGATCCTTATGTCTTGAGGTTCTACTGTTACTGGGATGACAGAATGTCCCTGCATGGTGATGTGAGGCAACTCATCATGCATTACTTTCTAGCTGATGATACAATTGAAATCATTGAAATCTTGCAGTAAGTTTATCTGCATCTACATTTCTCATTTCTACGACATGCTCGCGTTTATGGCTCGACATTTATTTATGGTGTTGACGTCTAGGAGATTGATGCTAATCATAAATAAATTTCTCACCTGACACAATCCAACCATCCTCAGGCCAAACTCGGGTCGTGACAAGATTCCATGCTTGCTGAGAAGAGGAAAAGTTCCAAAGCAGTTGGAGCCCATGAAGAGGATCGGGGAGGTGTCAAAAACAAGTGTCCTAAATGTTTTGGGTGAGAGTGGGTGGAGCAGTAGGTTCCTCATGGATCCAAAAGAGGTTGTGCCATTTCAGTTTGTTTACTAATAAGTTTATTGAGGATTACGTTATGTGCTTATTGTTGCCTTACTTGTAGGTTGGCAAAGTTTATGATAACTGCTATTTGGACTGCGATATCAATATCGGATCAGAACTGAATATTTTCAACAAAAGGGTTGTAGTCTACGATATGGATGACTTCACGAAAGAGTATTACAAAACCAAGTATGGCATCAGTGAGTTGCAGTCAAGGATTGTTATTTCCTCATCTATTTATGTCAACATTTTCATGATATTTGGAATATTTTAGAGCAATATGAAAACGAATAATGTCTTCATATGAGTTCGTTTTTTAAGAATGTATTTGACCATTAATTAGAATCATATTTAACGACTTATTAACACTGCTGATGAGACACAAAATAAATTGTAATGTTCTGCAACTTGAGTCCCTATCGCGGAATTTCAGCTGACTTCACACCGGGGTTGTGCCCGCCATGTGCAGAATTGAAATCCTTTCCTTGCACTAAGAAGCCTGCGTATGAGGAAAAGCCATGCAAGGAACCAGTACAAATTGTCGAGGGGGTTGGAAGGGGCAGCTGTGAACCTGAGGTGGTTGAATGCCCCCCACATTGCAGGAAGATCAATAAGCTGGAACAAGAGATCAAGAGGTACAAGGAACGGTGGGAGCACTTACCTCCTTACAATGGCTTTGGGTCAGAGGAGGATTCAATTGGTCAGCCATTGTTTGTGTTTGTGTGCCTGCATGCGTGCCTGTGTGTGTGATGTTTACCTTTTCAAGTGAATTTTCCAAGGGCTGTTTTTACAGTCAGGGATATTATTGCTTTCATAATATGAATGTGAATGTGATTGGATTGCTTCACAACTCTCCTCTATCATTGAGTGAAATGAAACATTGCAGTGAATTGTTTGAGCCTGCATCCGGAGCACATGATGATGAAGGACGTCGTCAATTTCATGGTGCACGACCGCAGAGCTCTGAACAGTAACATCCTCAGATTCGACGCTCGAATTCTTACCAACTTCGCTCCTGACAAAGAGAGGAAGTTCATACTTGTGTACTACAGGACCAACGATACCTTTGAGATTCATGAGACCAAGATCAATAATTCAGGTGCTTATATAATATTATTATATAAGATATATTATATTATATATTACTAATATTATTATATAATAATATTAATAATTTGTAATTGTGTTGAAATGTAATTTTAAAAATTCATTATTATAAATAATAATGATTTATCTATAAATTTTGGATCTTGAAGTTATTTCAAGAAATCGCCCTAAGTTGGGCTATAATTTGTTAGGATAATAATTATTATTATTGTCATTATTAATAAATTGAATTCAACATCTTAAAATCACCTTTGATTATGTGTGAATTGCTTAGGTTTCTTGGCCGGTTGTTTTTGCAATCGAAAGAGGATTCTTAAACCGTGCCAAGAGAAGTTCAAATGTGACTTGTCGGAGTACTACGGACCAAAGGATCTGTATATTGATAGTGTCATAATCTACAGCGGTCATTCTTTCAAGTTAGTTGGAGCTGATGAATATGCTCTTTCTTACATGGAGTACTACAAAGATGAGGTAATTATATTTTTTTATCGTTATTATAACGATTTACTGTTATTATTCGTGATATTAACTTATAAATAACTCAAAATAGCGTAATAACGATCTCCACTGAAATTCAATCAACAGTTTCCGCAATCTGATGTTCAGTTGGTGCTGAGGAAGTTGACTCCGATAGTGGAAAACAAGGAGATGAAGGCCAAGTTGGAGTGCTGCAGAGACATTCAATGCATGCCCTACGAAAACTTCAAGTGTCTCATTAAGGAATCTATGGCAGCAGTCACTGAATGTTCATGCATCAATGAGCATGATTTCATAACATTGGGAAGGTGTGTTGTGAAGTCATTCAAAGGAGTTGTTATGGTTGGAAGAGTTGTCATTTCAGTCCGTGCACATCATTCGATTCATCTGTGCTTCCACCTGTTATGCATTCATTTGTTGTTAACCATCTGTGCATCAAAACGTTTGGATAGTTTGGCTGTTTAAATCTGATTGTGTTACCCAACAAGAACAAACCTTAAGTAACTTATAGTGGACAATCATTCATGACTCAATATTCATAGCCTTGATATTAAAAGTGGTTAGATGTTACAAATGTTGGCATCTTCCAACTTCCTCTACAGACATTACAACCAGGAGACGAAGGACGAAAATGAACCCGAGTGTGACTTTAATCTCCTGCGAGTGGAACTAAAGAGAAACAACTTTGACGAATTTGAGGAAATAGGATACACTTGCAAGCATTTCGATTCTTCAAAGTAAGCAGAAATTTGGTGTCTCTCAATTCTTTGCTCTCCCCAATTCAAAGTCGATTTTTGCTTTATCCCGACATTCTATGTTTTGGCACAAGTGATCTTTTTAAGCGAAGAATTTTTCAATCCACTTTTAAACAGCTCTGGCAAGTTGTCGAGGAAAGATCTCTTTACAATAATGAAGGGACACAGGGTTCCCGTATCTATGCAGAGATTTGAGGCTGTTTTTGATCAGTGAGTTCCACTTGAATTCAGTTCAACGTGCTTTCATTAGCTACATATTTTCGATTAGACTAATTACTATTACTTATTAGACAGATTAGTTACTGAGTCTTCCATTACTGGATGATAAACTGGGTCATGTCCGATCATTTCATTATTAACATAATTGACCAATGACAAATCCCTGGGACAAATTTTTGCCCTTATTGTCATTTCATAATCGTTAGATCCCCTAACTTAAAGTTTGAGTTTTCTTCGTCCAGAATGGAAGACGAGAATGGCATGTTAGATTACTGCGTCATCATCAACAGAATGAATTGGAAGATCAATGCCAGCATTCCTCACTACTACACGACTCCAGCCCTCGAGAGAAAGGACAAGCAGAAGTGCAGGGACATTTTGATTGTCGACTTCAGGTGCCTTTTTGATGATCTCATCAAAATTATTTATCCTGAATGTCCATGTCCATAGAGAGGACGCTTTTAAATGGCTTCCCTGAATTATTTTGTTTTTTTTTTGTTTTTTTATAATTTTTACAGAAGAAGTTAAGCGAGTTAATCTTAATTTTGATGTTAATTTTTTAATAGAAATTTGTTCCAATTTATTTTTTGTTTTGTTTAAAAAATGTTTCTTATTTCAAGTCGTACCGAAAATATCAAAATGTGTTCAGCTCATGCTGATTGTACCTCCATGAAAAAAATGGTCTGGGTTATTTATTAACATGATAAGATAAGGACCCCTTTTATAAAAGCGGGAAGAAAAATTTACTGGAGTTTTCGTGCATAAATCAAGTTTTGTTTTGTCTTAATTTGCGAATTTAAGCCCAAATTTTTATAACATCGGCGCCAACGCATACAGGTAAATATGCAGTCTTATCGCGACTCGTTAAGTTGTCTGAGTTGAGGCCTGTTGCGCAACTCCAGATGTTCTTGTGTTGTGCTGATAATGTACAAATAATAGATCGACAAATTATATTCCTGCCTGGAGAAGAAGGCTAAAACGATCTCTTTAAGTTATTTTTAAGCACGTTTTAGACCGGAGCTATGTCTTGGTTTGTATTCTCTTGAGCGCCTAATTTTCTCACCTTATGGCTCTACCCAAGGCAGAGCGGATGGCACCAGTCCATAATCTGATGGAATGTGCAATACTACGTCATCGGTATTTATGCCTAGCTGGATATAATTAATTTCATTCGGTCGGAATGCTGAAGCATCAGGTATCAATGAGTTTGTGGATTCGATGAGGACTTAATTATAGCTTAAGGACTTAATTAACAGACTGGTAAAAAATAACGAGAGAAAATTAGATTCTCTCAATGTAAATCGTGATTGTCTTCTATCAGTGAGGTGGTCCATTTGCGTGAGTATTTTAAGTGAAAGTAAGTAAACTATTGTTAAACTGATGGAGAGGTTTGAAATTGTTGAGGATTTAACTTATGATGCGTTGGTTGTCTTCGTTGTCTTCTTGGTTGTCTTCGTTTCTGCTTATCACGTTTAAGAGAGTAAATGGATCATGATTCACCTTCTCATTCTATTACGAACCACTTGAGTTCTTCATATACCGTTTATAACGAGTTTTAGCACTAAATGGAGGTAATGAGTCTGTACTCGGCATTTGAGCTAAATTTTTGAATTGACCATAGTTCCATGAGGATGCCTACATGTGGAACATCACGTAGTTAACTTTTTGGACCAATGATTTGAAATACGCTGCAACACAATCCGCTGTTAATTAATAACATTTATCACCTTCGAAGCCTTGAAATGTATTTATTGGACTTTGTTGTTGCTAATGGCAACTGAAGCTACCGACATTTATTCGAAAGATTTGAACCTATTTAGCCATCCATCTACAACTTCTTTCTATCAAGATCTACCCTGAATCTATCAGATTCATAGGAATTTCTGGTAGGCAGGGTTTTGATGAAAGTGATAATGCCAAAGGTAGCAATAATGACGATGGTAGCGTTGGTGGGTGCTAAGGATATCGATGATGATGGTTATGATCCCCTAATGATGGTTGTGAGTCATTTCACCACCATAAATAATTAATTGATAAGTGTCGTTTATTTCCCAAAAAATTTCCTAGGTCTTTAAAAATTCTTCAAAAAGTTTTGTTTGTTTTCCACTCAATATGAATATTGTTCAGAGCAGCAGATGGACGCACAATTACGTCGCGATAACATCCCATTAGCACTAAAGAGAAAAAATGAGAATAGGAGTCAATGAAATC
Source organism: Hirudo medicinalis (assembly GCA_011800805.1). Taxonomy (NCBI): domain Eukaryota; kingdom Metazoa; phylum Annelida; class Clitellata; order Hirudinida; family Hirudinidae; genus Hirudo; species Hirudo medicinalis. The sequence continues at coordinate 37,030 of MPNW01000112.1, forward strand.
GGAGATAACAAAATGGAAACTCTTAATGGGAAATTAATGAAACGAGGGAATTCTTCCAGCAATCAATGACGTGCATGAAAGTGCACATCCACTGCGAGGCGAAATAAAAGGTGTTGTTAGTCGTAGGTCCGCTCAACATCCGAGTCGTTGTAAGGAGTTGTTCGATCAGTTGAGAAAAATTTACAACTCGAAATTCTCGATCTATTATGAGTGGATTATAGGGGAGTTCATTTCAGATATCGGAACATTTTTTCGCAAATAAAATTTGAAATGAGAGTTCTTATTCCAATTGATTGGTCTGAAAATTCTGCCTACGCCTTTGACTGTGAGGTTTCTATTTATTGTTTTCAAGTCATGGATCCAAAATGATTATTTATTTAATTGTACATGTATAAATAAATAATAACAAATTAATTTAATTGTTTATATAAATAAATAATATATAATTTAATAGATTAATTAAATAATAAGAAAATAAGGTTTGAAATTGCATTAAATTCTTAAATGTATTTTAATTTAAAAAATGAAATCTCGGACAGGGTACTTAGAGAAGCTCCACCTGCCAGATTGGGTCGTAATATTGGTTCACTTCATCGACGCAAGTAATTTTTTTTCATTTCATTTCTCAACTTCGTGCTGTAATTGGTTTGGTGTTGTGCCTCCATCACCATGCCTAAGCAAGCGATCTTCTACGGGATCGTTTGGCATTCTCCTCGATGTTGTTCAACACTGAAAATGACTAGCACATGATTCCCATGTATAACCAGAGAAAGCTGTTGTGAAGTATCCCGGAACTCTGCTGATAGGGTCCCGGTCTGATGAAATATTCTCACGTAAACAACACTGGAAATCTCCGCTCGGAAAATTCGTTTGAAGTTTCGTCTGCCTTTCACAGAGGGCGCGATTTAATGTTTATTTGAAGAGTACATTTGAATTTTCTTAAATGTAGAAAAATATGCATGATAACTTTTTAAACGTAGGAGATTGTTTAATATTGTTTCTTATTTCTTTCTGTTCATAAGATATTTTGTTGCTACAAGTCTTGATGATGATGATGATGATGATGATGATGGTGATGGTGATGGTGATGGTGATGGTGATGATGATGATGATGATGATGATGATGATGATGATGATGATGATGATGATGATGATGATGATGATGATGATGATGATGATGATGATGTTCTGATGTTTTTTTGTATGNATTACGTCGAAGAGCACGAGAGGAGGATGTTGGAGGCCCAAAGGTCAGAGGTTCACAACCCGTTGAGGGTCGCTTACTTCCAGTAATTAATGACGTGTGATTTATTTCCTGATGCGATTGAAATTGGGGATTGTGATGATGATGATGATGATGATGATGATGATGATGATGATGATGATGATGATGATGATGATGATGATGATGATGATGATGATGATGATGCTGATGATGCTGATGATGATGATGATGATGATGATGATGCTGATGATGCTGATGATGATGATGATGATGACGACGACGATGATGACTATTGTGGATTCAGTAGTAAGTTGATTGAAATGGAATGAGGTGAACTGGATTGAGGTACCGATCTTTTTCATCTTGGAAATATCTATTATGCTTTTGGTAGTATGCTATGCGATGACTACGATGTGACGATGATGATGACGATGGCGCCGATGATGAAGGCGGTTGCTTCAAGTTGTATTAAAGAAGTAACAAAAGATTTGTTTGGAATTTGTAAAGTTCATTGAAATTTAATATAAATTCCTTTCGATCCAAGAAATTTCTGAACATCAGAAGGAAATTAGTAATGAAATGATTAATGAGTGGCAACATATTTCTATTATCTCTAATTAATTGTTAATATGTTTCTGTTAATCCAATATTTGTGCCTGTTTCAATGTTAAAACATGTAATCCTATTCAATGTAATCCTATTACATGCAATCCTATTACTTGTAATCCTATTACTTGTAATCCTATTACATGCAATCCTATTACTTGTAATCCTATTACATGCAATCCTATTACTTGTAATCCTATTACGTGTTCACAAGATTGGTGGTGCACAAAGTGTAAATTGAAAGCGAAAAGTCAACTGCTTTCAATTTGATTTATGCCTGACGTCATGATGACGTCACTGTGGTGCAAAAAAAGACATAGAAAATATAACTATAAATAAACTCTTTGTCAATTTGTATGCTTAGCGAAGTTTTTGTACAATTATTAACATAATTATTATTAGCTTTATAATAATAATAACTATTTATTTAATAATTATTATTTAATTGTTCGAAACAGGCAACGACAGAGAACTGCATGCAAAGGAAATAAAGTTAATGCAGCTCCAGGAACACTACGAAACCAAACTTCTGGAAAATAAAGTGAGTCTTTAATTTATTATTATTATTATTATTATTATTATTATTATTATTATTATTATTATTATTATTATTATTATTATTATTATTANGAAAATAAAGTGAGTCTTTAATTTATTATTATTATTATTATTATTATTATTATTATTATTATTATTATTATTATTATTATTATTATTATTATTATTATTATTATTATTATTATTATAAGTACAATATTATAAATAAAGTAATCAGGATGAACTGTGGAAATAAACAATAATAAATTCTATTGTCACGAATTGCACGTTGTTTAAGCTATTTCTTATCAGATACACTTGCTAAGCAGACTGCCTCCACTCTCGATAGCATTTTGTGATATCATAACAATATCATAACAACGATCATACGTCCCTTGGGTTTACAATCTCTGGTATGCTAACACTTGAATATGTAATGGACAATTTAATTATGTGAATAATTAATAATAATAATTAAGTGAAGTAATAATAATAATAAGTCGATATTACATCATATTATATTGTAATGCCTTTAAATTTAAATCTTGTGTGGATGTAAGGTCCTAGTATTGATATCCGAGCCATCAGAATTATTATTTTAAGAAACTTCCAATATCAACAACCACAACAACATCATCATCATCATCGTCAGCAACATCAAAAACATCATCATCAGCAACATCAACAACAACAACATCATCATCATCATCATCATCATCACCACCATCATCATCACCACCACCATCATCATCATCATCATCATCATCAGCATCACCAGCAACAAACAGCGCTTGTTTGCCTCACAACGACCTTCACCGCTCGGAGGTTACAAACGAGCATCTCCTTTCTAAGGACATTTCCTCACTCGCTATTTCTATCTTCCAACGAATGAACATGTAATCGATCTTAAATGATTTTTAAAACATATTTTTTCGTTATCAAAATTTGACACTAAAGAATAAAAGAAAACTCAATCAAATATTTTATAACATATTATAATAAATTTAAATAAGTGATAGTAATAATAATAGTATTAACATTCCGATAATAATAATTGTGATAATTGAATTAAGGCAGTTTAGGCAAACTGCATTTAAATTTACCCCAAGTTAATCGGATCGAGATCAAATACTTGATCATTAAGAGGAGTGCCTCTTCAAAGGTTATGCGGTCCTTTTAAGGATGTTAAGCAAAAACATCGACATGATAGTAAATAGGTCGAGCGAGAAGACACAAACGCAATAGAAAATATAAAAATCCTCTCTTTCGATCGCTGCTCTAATTTCTGGGCAAAGAGTTTTCAAAAATTTAAATGATGAAAAGTTAAAACTTTCAACAGCGAATAGCAATGAATAAAATATTAATATTCAATACGACTAACAATTAATAATTAAACTGAAGTAATTAATAATTAATTGATAAGCATGAATGACCACGACATCCTGAGATTCTCCAAGAAATCCTGGTCAAAGGCAGAACTCATGTGCAGAATGTGAAGACAACCCGAAAACACTCGTGTTGGAACATCCTAACAACAGAGTTCTTTCTCATCGACGTTTTTTTCTGGCAATAAATTAACTTCATAAAGAAGAACATCATAGGCATTCTTAAGCCCTCCATTTCTTTATCTTTGTCGAAAGTCTGTAATTGCAAATCTTCATTCTTTTGTTTAAAAGTGGAATTCAGTATATGATTAAAATTAAATTTAAGCGTCATTTCACCTGCTTTTCCTTCCGATGCAGGTGAACTACCACTGGGTGGCAGGTAACGAGGGTTCTGCAGGTGAGTACATCATCAAAATGGCCCTCGAAGAAGAGGTGAGCCTTGTCGTCATGGGGTGCAGGGGCATGGGCAAACTCAAGAAGACTATCATCAAGAGCATCAGCGATTACGTCATCGAAAAGTCACATGTTCCGGTCATTGTGTGCAAACGCCCTTGAACTCGTGGTCATTCGGCGCGCCACCTCTAGAAAATATTTCCTAACATTGTGTATTCGATCTGCTCTTTTGATAGCTACGCATTACAACATTGTGTTTACCAAGGAATAAAAGTTTGTATCGCCAAAAACGTGTAATTTTGAATTCACAAAAAAAAACAAGTTTTCACTTTTACTTTTCCAAGTAACATACTTTTTAGCGAAGTTTTTTTTTCAAGTTGGCACTTCAATTGAACCCTTGGCAACTCATTGAGGAAGAGCGGTTCTAATCCAGTAATGAAATAAATGTTAATTTGGGCCCGCACAGACCTCAGAAGTGGTAAGCTTGACGGGTTCTTTTGTTGATCACAGCCAATTTTTGACAATTCGTGTAAAGGTCATCCCGATCTAGTTATGTTTAAACATTAATCTACTTTGCCTCCATTGCTTATTCTACATTTGTTGACATTTAGCGCATTATTGTTGTGCTTCCATGTGCGTATAAGAGAAACATAAAAACAAACAAAATTGTCTATTTAATAACAGAAATACCTATTTGTGAGGGAGAGTGTTAAAGTGAGACTTATACAACATCATTGACAAAAATCAACATTTATATTTACTTTCACATTTTTAAATTATCCTTGCCCATCATTAGAGTTAAGTTTTAAATCATGAAATAATTACACAGGCCTGCACAATATAAATTCACAAAAACCATTTTGTGACAAAACTGTACGTGGTACGACATTTTTAATTCAGCATCCCAAAATATATAAGAAACAAACAAAATGAAACAAAAAGTTTTCATCGCAGGCCTGTGTCATTGGCCGAGCGACCGCTAAAGACGATTTCGTGAAAGTCAAATGTCCCCGACAATATGCTTAATAAACAAATTTTATTAACGTTGAATTACGAATATTTTGCGTTTAATAAAAAATGTATCAATTTCAATTTATTAAATATCAATGGTCATTAAAAAATTTTGGTGAAGTCATATTTCTTCATATTTTTGGTTGGCTTATTAACATAACAAAACAATTCAATTCGATATTAAAAATTATGTTGTTGTAAATTTATATTGTAAAGTTATGACATGTAATATATAAGTAAGCTTTATTGTAAAAAAAATTGGGTTATCTGATAAAAAACATCAAAAATTTTGTTATCATTTTAATATAATTTTTGCAACAACTTCATTGTCTGCTAACGCATTATAGTTATATAAATTAGTAAAACTATTTTTAAAATTTTCAAAATTATTTTAACTACTGAGATAAATACTTGTACTGTAAATATGTTTTTATTTGTGAGCACTAAAACAACATTGGAAAAAGTATGAAATAGATTATTTTATTTAAAAAATTTACAAATATTTCATTATTTCTATAAATAGTAAATCTCATGAATTTATAAATAAAGCGCTTTAGTTGTATTTAAAGGTGGTGTTGCACATTAGTACATCCGTTCGCTTAACTAGTCGGCCATTGGAAGGATGCAGGCTGCTATCGGTCGTTGTGCATTGAGAACTTTTCGTTCTTCTCGCCAGGTTATTCCGGCACAAACAAATGTAGGTGCAGCATGCTTCCATTCTACACGTAAGTACAATTTTGTTTCTGCTGTGTGGTGATGTGATGACCCCGATGGTTTGACCTTGGTGGATTGTTGTTGGGCGCGTGTTTGTAAATGCAAAGGATTTCCTCTTGCGCTGTAAACGAGTTGAAACAGTTAGATGAATGTATTATTTGCATTTTCTTAGCCACCGATAACGCTGCCGGTCAACCGGCTGCTAAAACTGGATCCAAGGGTAAGGTCGTCGCTGTCATCGGTGCCGTCGTCGATGTGCAGTTCGATGGAGAACTTCCGTCCATCTTGAATGCCCTTGAAGTTGAGAACAGGCCATCAAGACTCATCCTTGAAGTTGCTCAGCACTTGGGTAACCTTCAATCACTTGATCAGATGTTGTGATGGAGTTGTTTACGAACTGGGTGACTTTTCTGCAGGTGAGAGCACATGCAGAACTATTGCTATGGATGGTACTGAGGGTCTTGTCAGAGGTGAAGTGTGTGTGGATACTGGATCCCCCATTAGAATTCCAGTCGGACCTGAAACTTTGGGACGTATCATCAACGTCATTGGAGAACCAATTGACGAGCGTGGCCCTGTCAACGCAAAACAGTAAATATTTTGCAGCATTTCTGTTATAAATGATTATAAATAATAAATTTGGCAGACATTAATTTTTTATAAGATCAAGGTCATTTATATTTTGTTGTAATGTATGCTAAATTTCTGCAGCTTTGCTGAGATCCATGCTGATGCACCAGAATTTGTTGAGATGAGTGTCGAACAGGAGATCCTCGAGACTGGTATTAAAGTCGTCGACATGTTGGCTCCTTATGCCAAGGGAGGAAAGATTGGTGGGTTGCTGTGACTTTGTTTATTTTAGAATTCTAGTATATTTGGGTATCTGCATTCATCTTTGTTTAAACTGCGCAGGTCTTTTCGGTGGTGCTGGCGTAGGAAAAACTGTACTCATTATGGAGCTGATCAACAATGTTGCCAAAGCTCATGGTGGTTATTCAGTGTTCGCTGGAGTTGGTGAAAGAACCAGAGAAGGTAATGATCTTTACCATGAGATGATCATGTCTGGTGTCATTGACCTTAAAGGAGACAAATCCAAGGTAGGATCATCTTCACATTGTCATGATTTTGTAGCATCCACATGTCTCTTGAGCTTTGCTTGATCATGAAGTGCTCTTGACAGGTGTCTCTGGTGTATGGTCAGATGAATGAGCCTCCAGGTGCCAGGGCTAGAGTTGCTCTGACTGGTCTGACTGTTGCTGAGTACTTCAGGGACAAGGAAGGACAGGATGTGTTGCTCTTCATCGACAACATTTTCAGGTTCACTCAGGCAGGTTCCGAGGTGTCAGCTTTGTTGGGACGTATCCCATCTGCTGTAGGTTACCAGCCAACCTTGGCAACTGATATGGGTACTATGCAGGAACGCATTACCACCACCAAGAAGGGATCGATTACCTCAGTCCAGGTACTTTGTCGTATTTCTACTGATTTCTAAATCCATCATCTTGCCTATAAACTGAATTTATTTGATAGGCTATCTACGTGCCTGCTGATGATTTGACTGATCCTGCTCCCGCAACGACATTTGCTCACTTGGATGCCACCACTGTCTTGTCAAGAGGTATTGCAGAGTTGGGTATCTACCCTGCTGTCGATCCCTTGGATTCCACCTCCCGTATCTTGGACCCCAACATAGTGGGCCAGGAGCACTATGCTGTTGCTCGTGGTGTGCAGAAGATTCTTCAGGTTGACCTGTTTTTTAATTTCAGAACAACTTGGACACCATTGTAGCAATTACTGTATGTATATAAGTTCATTTAGGTAACAAATAGTTCCAGAAATATAGGTAAAGTGAACCAACATTTACATAACATAATTCGAAGTCTAGGTTTTGTAAAACATAGCACAGTTTGGGTACTTGCTTGTAATGTACAAAGTTATCGAGATGCAAAAGATGTTTGATAACGTAACACAAGTAATTCATTAATTCTAATTTTTTGTTTGTCCAATAAAATAGGACTACAAATCTCTTCAAGATATCATTGCCATCTTGGGTATGGATGAGTTGTCAGAAGATGACAAGCTGACCGTAGCCCGTGCCCGTAAGATCCAGAGGTTCTTGAGCCAACCTTTCCAGGTTGCTGAGGTCTTCACTGGCTCAGAAGGAAAACTGGTTCCTTTGAAGGAGTCCATCAAGGGCTTCAAGATGATTCTCAATGGTAATTGCATTCATTATAATATTTACATAACTTTGGTTTAAAGATTGCCAGATTAATAGCAACAGAGGTAAATATTTTATCAATTCACAATAATAATGGTGAATGTTTTCAATCACAGGTGAGCTGGATCATCTGCCAGAAGTGGCTTTCTACATGGTTGGCCCCATCGAGGAGGTCATCCAGAAGGCCGAAAGATTGGCTGAGGAGAGGCAGAAGAAATAAGTTATGGACATTTGTGTGAATACACAATGATTTTAAAAGTCACAATGTTGTTCTCTATGTAATCTTGTGTTCAAATGCCTGGATGAGTAGAGGATTTTATAGGATCATTCTGCAACTTGTGTTAGCCTGGTGGTCGATGCGTGTTCAGTGAAAATATGTACGGTCGGCAAATAAATTCTCAACTCTTGGTTTATTGGTCGAGCCTTGTGCACTTGTGCAGCTCTAACATTTGCTGTTTTGAGTTTTTGATTGGGTTTTTGGGAAGGATCGTGTGGGCTGCTGGGTGAATGATTCGGAGAACTTTGATTCTTGCAGAACTTTTGAAATAACTGTTCAAGTTTATTAAGTAGGATGAAGTTTCTGCATGGGTTTGTTTTTGTGGTCATGCCAAAATTTGGAGAAGTGTGCGATAGACTTGGGTGAAAGCATTAAGTCATAAAAGTTTTGTATTGGTAGAACTCTCGACAAAATGGAAGGTTTTGGTAATGCGAAGAGAAAAGTCGGTTTCGACCCTGGTTTTTAATTAACCTGCAGATGCGCCTCGGTGGTGTTCTGCTGAAATGTAATTTGTTATCGTTCCTTGAAAATCATTTATTTTTCTTCTGAGGCAAGGTCTCATTTATCTATTTATAATCTCCAAGTGCATTAGGGGTCTCTTCAACTCGACAGATTTGTGGCTTAATGCCTAATACCGGTTATAAGTTATTCTTCAAGAAATACGCTTATCATTCATCTCAATTGTTGGGCATATGGATCAAACAAGCAATACTTACAATTGATCTTATTTTCATACAGAAAGTCTGTTTTTACAAGAAAATCTACAAATTTGTGACCTATTACTAGTCTGTAATCTGTAAACTATTACTAGTCGATAATATCGTTTGGCTTTATCGGTTAAACACTGTCTCTATTTATAATATTAAATGATTGTAAATTCGAATATTGAAAACGTCTAAAATTGCTTCCGTTTCATTCTCTTTTGAATTTGGTTAGCAGTCATCGTGCAACTTCGTGAAAAATGCTTATTAAGTGACCATCGACACACTGCTTGAGAACCTATCCAGCTGATTTAATAATTGTTCTCGCAACATTAAGTTATTCCTTAGTCATTCCGACTTAAGGTGCACGCCAAAATAATAATGAGTATTGGACAGAATTTGAAAAAAATAAGAATAAGTAAATTATTAAATCTGTTGTTAAACCTTACATTAACCTCTTTGAAATATCCAACTTTAGGTTTAGAAAGAACATATTATCAGTAATCTATTACTTCAGCGCCCCTTGCAATAACTCAAAACATCAACATAATGACGTCCACATCTTTTCAATCTATTAAACAAATCTAATTTTTAATTCTATTATCTTATAAATAGTCACGTTAGTTGGCTAAATGACGCTAAATTTATGGTTTAGATGATGAGGACAATTGGGATTTTTATTATGTTAATTAAGCCAGTTACCCATACTTGATTTACGTGATATCGCCTTATCACAGTATTTTCAGAGACAAATGAGGAACAGTCGTTGAGTCCAAATTTGCAGAATGAAATACGTATTTTCATTAATTGAAATCCTTATTTAATTCGTAGAATTTGTTGGACCACTCAATGCTTTGTCAATCGTTTTATAATGTCGAACCTAGGAGGTAACTCCATCCTATCTTCTAAATGTCCATAAATAATTTGTTATGGATGATTTTATGAAGAACAACTCGAGCAAAAATTGAAGAAATCATGTGTTTGAGATAAGTTGGAAACAATGACATCAGTCCCGAGCCTCCTGTTATCAACGAAGATGATCGAAGCTGATGATCTGACTTTAAACGCTCTTAGAAGCTCCCTTTTAATTCCACCATCTCTATTTAGTCATATGAGGACGACTTGCTAACTTGAAGCCACCAAGTGAGACAAGATAATTGCCAGTACTTTCCTAGTACAGTCTCTTCTGAAGTCTCTAAGCTGCTGCATGAGGAAGATTGTAAATTGCTGGGTTCGTGTTGAAAACATTCTACAAAAAACCTGCCATGGAGGAAGTGATCAGCTATCTTCCGTTGATCAAGCAGACGAACATTGAAAACTATGTCCAGGACTTGCGGCCAAAGAATCGAAATTCTAGCATAAAGTTTGCATCTCATCTGTCAAAGAAAACCTGCAGAGCTGAAATTTCAGATAAGTCCGAAGAAACGGCGAAATCAAACTGGATTAAAATAAATCGTAATTTTTCTGCTGAAATAACAGAAAGTTTAGCACTTCCGAGAGCAAAAAAAGGAATTCGCCGTGTAAAATCCCCATTGTCGGATGAAATATCTTCTTTAAGTAGAGAAGACAAAGATGATGTCGACATCAATGACGCTGGAAGACGAGAAGGTAATAACAAGTTGGAAATTATTAATGAAGTTTGAATAATTTTTCTTTTAAATGATAAATAACAAAAATTAAATTTGTTCGTATTTTGTGGTAGCTTATTTTGTGCGACGATGACAACATTGAGATATGGCGAATGAGAAACATGCTACAAAAGATATATTCTAAGTTTATTTTTATTAAGTAAAATCAAAGTGAGCACTTAAATCTTCTGTATATCGCTGCAAAACGAAGCATCCAGTTTTTTAAGCGGCATTTTGCACGGCAAAATGAAGGACAACTTAAAATCCAACATCAAATCTTAAAATATGACATAAATATCATAAAAATAATTTTTGAAATTCGTGAGATTCAAAGATCGGAATAGTTACCAATATTCGAGGGATTTCTAGAAATGGATTAACATTGGGAGGGGCTTAAATTGATTATGCAAGATTTCGCTCAAATTATCTTCCAGTAGAACATGCAAGATAAACATTTATCGATATTAGTCAGCATGCTTAATTGACTTTAATTACATCTCCAGCCTGTTTTGAGAGTATGGCCTTAAGCGCGGTGATGACAATGATTATTATCAACACGTTCATTACCGTGCTGATGATAAATAAAGCTATGTGAAATAATAGATTAACATTTCGATAATTGTAAACAAATCATAATTATAAATAAGTCACGTTGTAGTTGGAAACTGCCGTCAATCGAGGTTGAGAGCCACTGAAACAGCGAGTTTCTGCAGTTCTCCCATTTAATAATCAAGAAATTAATTGCCACTGCTCCATTATGTCTTACCAGTGGCAGTCTCATAAAATTTCTGATGCAGCTACTCTAAAGATAATGTTGCTGTGATAATAAATAAAAAAATATATCATTCATTTGAACATTATAATGGAAATAACAGTTACCATCAAATACTCCAGCAATTGAGCTACACAAAACATTTGCCGCTACATTCTCGTTTTTTTGAAAAACTATTTTATATTTTTAATTGCAGATAAATGTTTTAATATGTCACACTTCCGATTATTTTCAAGAAAAACAATTAATAAGTTCTTTGTTGAATGTTAAACATTGAGGTAGGTATTGATCATAAATAATTTCAGATAATTCCAATATTTCCGAGCTCATTTGACAAAATATTCTCGTAAAACACTTCTCTCATTCAAAATTTGCAACTCCAAAAGCATTACCAACGTTTGCAATACCAATGCAAACTGTGCTTGATTTAACAGTTGCTATTGTTCTATTTTGTATTTGTCAATATTTACTAATGTAATTAAACAATGTAACATCGTATATGCAAATTTTTTTCATCCAGAGAATTTATTCTCGCATTCTGAAGATGTTCTGCTCGTCAAGAAGGCCGAAGATGACGAGGACGTGTTGCTGTTCAGACAACATCCGAAAAGTGACGAAATCAACAATCAGAATCACGAAAACAAAGAAACGCAAATCCTCCGTCGGAACTCGTCAAACGATGGAGAAGGTCACTTAACATATCAATCAGTTCTTCCGCTTGTCCTCGACATCTTTCAACCCACAAAGAACCAGAAAAATCAGGAATCGCCAACAAGAGACCTACAGACACTTTCGTTCCAGCAACTCTTAACCCAAAGCAACCAGGACACCGACAGCAGTCTGGATCAAGTTCTGATCCTCAAGCCTTCTTCGCAACTTCCTCCAATTTCTGATTTCCAAGTTTCAATGAAATTGAACGATGAAACTGACAACACCACCTCTATGATGGAAGAAGCGAACCAAACAGGAAGTCTTTTCAGCGATTTATTTCCTGAACCAATCCTAGTCGAACCGCTCAACATGTCCGAACTCGATGGCTCTCAAGCAACCTGGAGTCTGGAAAACCTTTTCAATTTGTCCCTCTCTGTGCCCTATTCAACAGATGAAATTTTTTCTCTGAACAAGAACAAAGTTTTCAACTCCACTTCTTCTCATCATGGAGTCTACTCGGATCTCTTTCAAACGCTTGTACTTCCTTCATCAGTGGGACACGTTGCCTCCTCCAGTGAACAGTGCAGCAATCCTTCTCTGCTTTCTTCTTCTTCACAACTCTTTTCTGATCCGATGATCCATCCAATCCTAGAAGACGAGAAGCAGGTAAACCAGGGAGATACTACGACAAGTTATGCGACATGGAATCAACTTGGAATCTTTCTGGACGGTGTTCAAACTCTGACGAACGACGACAGCGGATGGTTTGGTAGTTACGTAACGTCACTCGAATGTGACGTGGAGCACAAGAAGGAGTCGGAAACATTTGATGGAAACGACGAGTGGTCACCAAGTACCTCCGCGCAAAAATGTGGCAAAGGTTCGACATTAGATTTATAACTTTTAACTTGGAAAATGTGTTTTAAGAGATTGGATTTGTTTCAGCTAATAACATCACTGCCGATCATTCCATCTTTGCTTCGATGTCTGAAGTGGATGGAGGACAGAAAGTGTCGAAGCTCGTTGGGAGGAACGGTTTGAACCTGAAAAGCAACGGAGGAATTCTGTACCATGCAGAAAGACCCAGCCAAGATTCAAAGCCGCAGTTTTTTGATCAACTTCTCGACCACAAACGGGAGAAGACAAATTCGTGTTTGAACGAACCCAGGAAAAGCAAGAGATCCATTTGTTTGTGGCAGTTTCTCAAAGAATTGCTGCTCTACCCTGAGGCGTATCAGTCTTGGATCAGATGGGTTGATAAAAACAAAGGTTTCTTAATTGTTGATGTATTCGTCAGTTATTTACAGATTATCATCATGAAAATTACTTGAAATACTACTCAAATGTCATGGATATCATAGATAATGTAATTAAAAAGCTTTAAGTCTGTAAATGCTTTTCAGGTAACTCTTGTCCCCAAATTAAAAGTTCTCATCCAAAAAGTAAATCTCGTAACGTCTGCTGCTTTGCAGTACCTGGTTTTGAAGTATTTTTGCATCTCACACTAAAAAAGTCCAACTTTGCCTAATATTTTCGATCTTAAAACTTTCCGGAAATCGTAAACTTTTTTGCTTCTGAGACTTTAGAGGTCCAACGATACATTAACCATTCTTTAACCCCTTTACGTCACAACTCTTCACAAATTCCTAATACCTAATAGTAAATGACGTAATTTATAGTCGTTCCATAATCCATTTTGTGTGTTTGCGTGAATGTCTAGTATTAACGTCCGTGGAATAAAAAGATGATTTGGACGGAGCAGGTGTAAATGCTCAATTTCAAGCCGTTCCCGGTCGGACTTCAACACCGGTTCAACATGCCAGAGAACCAGCCTTTTTACCCAGAAGTTAAGGATTTAGCAAAACTAGAAATTGGTGGAAATTGGTGGATAGCTAGTAACCAAACTTTCGCCTTTAGCTATCTTAATATAATCCATTTTGGATAGAAGCTACTAATTAGTGCTTATCTTATTTGAATTAATGAAGGTGTCTTCAAGATCGAGGACTCGGTGAGTGTGGCACGTCTCTGGGGACAGCGGAAGAACAAACCAGCCATGAACTACGACAAACTGAGCAGGTCAATTCGACAGTACTACAAGAAGGGCATCATCAAGAAGACGTCGAGTTCAAAAAGACTAGTTTATCAGTTCTGCCCTCAGTACCTGGGTTGAAGTTGGTCCGTCTTTCACGAGGGACCATTGATTTGGAAAGCATTTATTAAACCGTTCAATGAACGGTCAGACCAATTCTTGTTTTGAGTTGAAAAAGCCCATTGAGTTTCCAAATCGTATTTGATAGCTTTTCTTATTATCACTCAAGTTGTAATTGTCTTACGTTGAAGTAGTATTCCAAGACATTATTAATTTCCATTTGTGTATTGAGACAATCACCATTAAACAGCATTTGTAATGCTTTGAAATTAAATATCGGTTCCACATCAGTTATTCTCATCCGATCTTCTACGTTGTTTAAAGGCTTTGACGCACAATAGCTGACTGTGGTGTGTCAGTGAAGCATTAATTTCCTAATTTATTTCGTTGATCTTTGGATTCATACCGAATTGTTGATCCAAATTGAGCTTAAATTTACAAAAACAGAATAATTAACAACGATTACTTATGACGGTAATTTAATCTCGACTTTAAAGTAGAAGCTTCTACGCATGAATGAAATGATTCACATTTTTATCGTGAGACTCCAAGTCTCCCGTCAAAACAAGCGGATTTGTTAGCCAAGTCGATTTGCAGGTTTGTAAATTTTATTGAACATTCCTTTAAAATTCGTTGTTTTGATACAAATTACAAAAAAATAAATAAATTGCAGCCATTTAATCACATAAGTGTCAAAATTGATTCTGATAAAAGTAAGAATATCGGAAAAATTAATAAAATCGAATATGGAGGAACACGGATGCGAATTGCAACTGGAACACTTGGAACAATTTTTTCTTGAAAATAAAGAACCTCTGTGAGTTTTTTTGTAATTGAACTTCGCATGATTTTTCGAGAAATAACGAAACAGTTAATGTCTTGAAGTGAGGAAATAGTCAAAGAATTCGAACAGAATTACCCAGAAACGAGAGAACTCTTCTTCAACTCAGAGTCCCAAGCGTGTCCAAAATTTCAAAATTGGATGCCATCAAATCAGGACGAATGGGGAGGTGGATTTCCGGTCAACTTGAAGCCTCTCACTCAAAATGATATGGAGCACTTCTTGAGAGCCACTCATGCGTGTCAAGGAAAAGAGGATTTCAACGATAAGCAACAGTTGCACAACGTTTTGCACGAAAACAACCAAATTGAAGATAATTTTGACAACGAAAGTTTGGCAGACTCTTGCCTCTTCTTTTCCAACGATGGCAACAAAATCTTCACCTGCAGGTGAACTTCTAAAATGTTTTGATTTCAAGTGATGTTTTGTAAATTTTATTTGTTATTGCTTTTTCAAACAGCTTTCCAGAGTTTGCATCTCCTCGTGGTTCTGTGTTGGGAAGAATTTCTCATTGTGAGACACTCACAATTCATAGCCTTTGTTAATAATTCTTTATATTCAAGTAATAATTCATAAAAATCTAATTAATAATTTATTTTAATCAATTAACTGGTAAACTAGTAGCTTGTAGCCAAATAGCAGACATTGGATCTAATCATTGGATAGTAAAATTTTCCACAATAATTCAAAAAATAAGACATCTTCATTCAATACAAAAACCTCTAATTATTGAAAAACTTTTAAAATTTGAAAAGCAAAATTATCGTTTATTTCGGAAGTTCCCGTTTAGAACTCAACAATTATATCAGATTAATTAGCTATTAATTGTTAATATTAAGCTGATCAAGTCTCTTTTGTTTCATGTGATGTGTTTAGCTAAAACTCCGAGCAATTGCCTCTTTTAAAAATATTCTGTAAATCTTAAATCTGATTCCGAAGTTACTCGAATCAAGCATCAGGGACTGCAAGCACTTCAAGAATATGATGAAGTACTCCATCATAATTTGTCATTTCTAAATATCCTTACTTGTGGTTTGTCATCACCTCAGTTTAAACAAGCAGCAGTTACTCAAATAACTCATTTTCCTGCAAACCCCTCATTCTATTTCCTTGATGTCATCCTCCAGCTTTTGTAGCTTTTTGTAGTTTTGCGTTCCTCGATCTTCTTTTACAACTTTTACACTTTGATGTCACCGGTGAAATGGTACGCATTGCGAATGTTATCGTCACACGTGACCAACAACACAAAAATAGCACTAACCTGAGGTAATTCAGGATTGGCATTGGAAATTTTCGCATTAATCGCAACACTAAAAGATCCGCGGACAAACAACTTTTAATCATTAATCAATAATTCTCATTAATTCCGAACCTATCCAATTAGAACGAAATTTGGCATTAATTACGCGAAATTTTTCTATAATGATAAATAATATTTTCACTAATATGTTCATTAATAATCGCTTTAATGTTTTAACCAATAGACGATGCAGTGGCACCTCCGCATTATGAGGAAACTCCTCAATTTGACAAAGAAAGCAACTTCATCAAAGATGAACCACCGCAATTTCCCCAAGAAATTTCTTTGAGTTCAAATGTCATGAGAGGCAATTTCAAGCCTCGATACCCTGAACCTTCTGTCCACTATGCATCAGGTCTTTCAGACGTGGCCATGCAAGAACTAACCCGCAATCAAAATCAACTCGCACCTCCTCAATTTATTGACAACAATTTCTTTTCTAAGCAGAATGTGCTGCCAGAGAAAGATGTTTCGTCTTTATACAGGTAAAATCAATTATTATTTCTTAAATTTAAATTGTATCTATTATAATTACCAGTTAATTGATATATCTTATTGTACGTGGAATAATTCTGAGAATAAAAATAAAAGCATTAAATATTGGCAGATGTTTTCTGTGAGATTACATATATACATTTGAAATATAATCAAGAAATAAAATACATTATTTACAAATTATATTTGTATGAAGCTTATCTTTTGAGTGCCGTATGAATCCGAATAAGATGTGAAGATGGAAATTGTTTGTGATTTATAAACTAAATTCTCATCATTTCAAATACGAATAGCAATGCAAAATATCGTTTATTATTGCAAATTACAAATTATGCAGCTCCCTCACACAAGAAGGATCGAGAAAAAGGACTCGTCCACCAAGTCCCTACGGACAAACAAAACAACAACAACATGTTCAACCATTTTCTGACGACAGCAACAACCACCGCAATGACGACACAAAGGAATCTTTTGTGAACGTCAGGTCGAGTGCTCTGCCGAAGCATACGATCAACAAAGTCTGCACTCTGAGTCCCCCAACATTCAGTTCTGACACAAATTTGAGCAAGTTTTCGTTGTTATTCAATTCAAATTTACCGGTTCTAGCAAGCTTATCTGTTTGCATGTTATTCAATTATGCAGTCAAAATTAATAAGATTAAGTGAATGGTTATGACGATAATTGCTTGAGATTGTACTTGCTCTATTCAAACATCAAGAGCTCGCATCTGTAATTTTTTTTGCTGCACAAAATCCCAATAACATCGCGTGACTTATCATAATTTGGATACCCCAAAATATCTTTCAGAGCTTATTCGTGTGATGCCTTGATAATTCAGGAAACCCTTTCTGCTTCTAATTAAGCACATTTATGAACAGCTTTAGGAACATCATCAAGAGAATCAAATTCTCCTGGCAAATCTTCCATCACCTCTCCAGAGCAGCTCGATGATTTTGAGCAGAGAAGCAACGTTGAATGGACTCCGTTCAAATCGAAATCCTGGTGCAAGCTTTTTGGAGCTGACCGGAAAGAAGTGTAAGATTTATTGAATCGTTGGGAATTTTAATTTTTAAGAAGTAAGAATGATGAGAGATGTTCAAGTCCGAGTAACGCCAGAAATAAAATCGGTGGCACATTTGCTATTAAATAATGTTATTTAGTGTATAATATATTTAACAATTCAGCTGTCGGTGTCATTATTACAGTGCAATCTTCAAATATCAGACATCTTAGACATACCAAAGTTTTTTGGTCAAAGTGAATCTGCTTGGATATAAAACTTTCACAAATAATAATTTAATGTTTTCATTGCATTACGAAAGAAGAGCTAATGCCATAATGTGGCAGAATTTATCACGACGTGATTGGTTAATGCTCAAAGCATCAAGAACGCACAGCGATATCAGCAATTAGTTTTTTGTTAACAGGTTTTCCAGTGACTGTTCGTAAATTCTCGATCTTCACAAAATGCTGACAAATGAAATTGGGCTCTCCAAATTTCTAGTTGCGTGCGATTTTGACATTTTGTCCTTTTGGTTTTCACTGCTTTTCGCTCTACTTCCTGTTATTTGTCTTCTTCGGTTTTGTCTTTTGGTATATTGTTTTCTGGACAATATTAGAGTTGCAGGAACCTTCTGTCTGATTTGGTTTTTAAATAAATAAATAAAAATTATAAGAA
Organism: Hirudo medicinalis; assembly: GCA_011800805.1. NCBI lineage: Eukaryota > Metazoa > Annelida > Clitellata > Hirudinida > Hirudinidae > Hirudo > Hirudo medicinalis. The sequence goes on from MPNW01000112.1 coordinate 55,611, forward strand.
TAATAAATATAACTTGTAAATAAAATAAGATTATTAAATAAAATAATTCCTACAAAGGCGTTTCTCCAAAGTTCAACTTAATGTGGACAAAGGCTTCAACTACAGTCACATGGATGACTCATTTGTCTGTCAGAGGAAGAATCACTTCCAGGTTACTTTTTCCTTCTGTCTCTCAAATCAACCGAAGTTCATCGAGATGGAAAACTCACTCACTCCCCTCAGCACCACCCATCTTCATTTCTATGGCATCAAGGTGAGCCCTGCCGTTTGTTTAAATAATATTTTTTCTAAATGAAAAAATAACCAAGGAAGAGATCGAAATAAGGGTTTACCTTGCTTATCTTATTTACTTCCTATTTATTCATCTACTTAACCTTGCTGACTGAGTTGTGCTTCATGGGTGCAAATATAAGCCAGAATAGAAGGATTTGTTACTCAATTCGCCTAGCAAGCCATGAGCCAATGATAGATAGAGTATTATTGTCACGTCTTCCTGCTATAAATGAATTTCAACCTTTTTCAGGCAGAATCAGAATCTCACGTGGTCTCCATTGAACAGTCGGAATCTGATCGTTCCAAACATCATTACCAACCATTCCAGTAATCATTTTGATGTCCTATTTTCATTTATTTGAAGTTATTTCAATTACCGTTCGTAATAAATAGGTTAATTTATAAAATGAATTCTCCATAAGTAATACATACAACATTCTTTTGCAATAAGTAACACAAAACCAAAGCAGAAACAAAATGAGTCTCTGAATGAGACTTCTCAAGTTCATGTCATAAAATCTGAGTGAAATGGTTTATTGCACATTATGTTCACATTACGCTCGCAGTACATTTAGTCTGCTAATAGTAATACTCAGGTAAGTTAAGACAAATTTCAAACGGTATTTCAGAGAAACGAATAACATGAATCACACTGACACATCATTCTCTTTACCGGATTTACCTAGGTGGAGGCCCCGGTGCTGTGTGGTGGTGGAGGAGGTCAACAAACCTCTGAGCCAATCCTATTGACCATCCCTTTCATATCCCATCATATTGACAAGCAAAAAAAGATTTTCCAGTGGCACATCCCGACCACGCCTAAATCCGGCACTGGCACTAAATGCACTACTACAAAATACACTTGCTTCTGGCACCACAACATGACTCTACATAAATACAAAATTGTCTTTAAAGTATTTAATTGAGCACAGTTAACGTTAATATAACCTCGCAACAAACGTCTCCTTAAAATTTCTTTGAATCATCCTAAGATGCCAATAAAATCTCATCAGAAACTAATTAAAAATAATAATTAAGAACTGGTCGCATATCTAAGAAGCGATATTTAAATTTATTATAAATATTACTTTCATAATTAGTAATTTTTTAAAGAATAAACCTCAACGAGATTCGACCGAACATCCCGGTCAAAGTATTGGTGGGCAGGTTGCATTTTGGAGAGACGACCTTGAACAACATGAGGAAAAGAGGAAAACCAAACCCTGATCAGAGGTACTTCAAACTGGTTGTGAATCTGGGATTCAGTGTGCCTGAAGGGGTAAATCTGAACAACACGGTCGAACCCCACTACACCCTTCTTGCTTACGTCTCAGAGAAAATTATCGTTAGGGTGAGAAGTGGATTTATTCATCCGAATCATTATTATTATTATTGTTATTATTACAATTTTATTATCGTATTTAATCAGGTTTTATTTTTATGATTTTATGAGAAAACAAATTAGAAATTGATAGGTGAACAAAGAATATAGTTAGATTCAAGAGACATTTTTTACAAGTAAAGAAAATTAGCCATTTGTAGCTTTCGCAAGAGTAATAAAATAACAATAATAGGTGCGTAGTCGATATTTAGAATAGTATCAGACCGGTTCGAAGAATAAAAGTGGTTTCAATATCAGTTTTTTTATGATTTAAAAAAAAACGACAAAAATCAACATCTTAAAATTTTCCTCAAAGGCTTCAAATCCAAACCAGTTTGAAAATGATCCAGAAAGTTTATGGATCAAGGGAAAAAGTGGCGATTCTATCTGCCACTATGTGAGTTGCCTGTACTTTCAAAACTGATTTCATGACATGAACTCATGAAACGTGTTTATTTTCATTTAAGGGTAATGTTGGAATAAACACCAAATCACCAACCGAGGCCATGACAGTACACGGAAGTGTCAAAATCACTGGCCAATTGTTGGAACCTTCAGATGCTCGGATAAAAACTGAAATAAAAGAGGTTGATTCCAGTTTGTAAACTGAATAAATTACCATGTATTAATTATCCAAATACAAATAAAATATTAGTTATTCCAGTGTAGATGAACCCGCCAATAACAGCCACATTTTGTGTAACCAGGTTAGCACAAAGGAACAATTACAAAACATCAACATGATCAACATGTACCAGTATAGATATCTCCCCTCCTATGAAGAATATGCTGGATTAAAGAATTCACACAAATATGTCGATGGGTCAAGTCCAACAGATGTACCTAAGGTCGGAATTTTGGCACAACAAGTGAGTCATATCCTACCCGACGCTGTTCAGGTGGTGGGCGAAGTGGTGCTGCCAGATGGAAGGATTTTGGAAGGATTCCTCGTTGTCAACAAGGTTTTAAAAGAACTGTTTTTGGAAAATGTTAATTTTTATAACTCATCACTTTGGACTCCAAAATATTATCTAGAAAACAATCGTTTCAGGATCGAATTTTCATGGAGGGAATTGGAGCAGTCAAGGAGCTCTCAAAAGTAACACAGAGTTTGGAGCGCAGAATTGACAAAATAGAACTCAACAACAAAGAACTGACCAAATTCAACAAATCCATTGGCAAAAGTGTGTTCTCCCCCAAGAACAAAACTAAATCAAATCCATCAAACACCAAAGTTACTGGCAAAGCAGAAAAATCCAAAATGTCTAAAAAATCAAATTTGTCAAAAGCAGAAATGCAAAGTCTTCCTGGACAGAGCGGGCAGGAGAAACTTTCTTCACTTTTGGCAACTTTGTTCAGAAAGCGATGGAAGACCATAGCATTGGCTACAGCCATTTCAGTAGCTCTAATTTGGTGAGCTATGGAAATTCATCTCGTTATTAACCTTTTTTTTAACGTGGTTAGACTACAAAAAAATTTTAAGTAAAAATGCAACCAAAGTTCTGATTGTATGTTGTGTTTTAATAAAATAAATTAATCCAGTTGTTGACATTTTTACCGTTACACAGTAGTATCATCGGTATGGCTCTCGGCATTAAAAGTACCAAGAACCCTACAGAACCGGGCAGGAACCCTCCACCTACTAACTTCACCACGTTAGCTAAAATGACAACTTTCAATGAATTTCAACTCTTTCGAACAAACCAAGACCTTCATTTGTTGAACGTAAACGTGTTTTGTGAGTTAATAAATTTTCCAGAACGAGCAAGCGACCAAATGCCACAACGTCACGACCAGAATGTACACAAAATCTATCATGTGTTCCTTCAGTGTCCTCCTTTTACTCATGTCCCTCTGTATGTGGCAAAGGAGATACAAATGAAGGCATGCTTTCCTTTCTGAAGTAATTTTAAACAAGATTATAGAGCGATATTCGTTTTTCAGGGGCTACGGTTACACTTGCGTACATCGGAGATTTGTGCCAGAGTACAACAACTGATGCTCCAAGCACTGCGGCTCCCAACCCTAATGACATCGAATATAGCTCAGTTGCACACGACGATAATACAGTAGTTCAATACAGTGTCGCTCATGATGATGGCACTGCATCTGACAATGGTTCTCAAAACAAATCCTATTCAAATCAACCACTTTTTGTTACCACTCCCCATACAACGTTTGTTACGCTTGGAAATGGCTCAACAAATTCAACAAGTTTGTTCTTTAAAACAAAATATTTTTTCTAAAAGTAAAAGTCAATTTTAGAAAAAGATGTTATAAACATCTCAGGAAATAAGAAAGACACTAATATCATCGTCGTCATCATATATTTATATATATATATATATATATATATATATCTCGAATTAACAGGAACCAAAAGAGGATTAAAAGTTATGAAAAGGGATGCCATTTTTAATACAAGTTTGTTAATCACTCAAATAAGGTTACCAGAATTTAACATCAGCCTCTGCACGGACACCAATCTCAACTTTTCATTATCCAAAACCTTTCCTCAGATCGACGTCCTTATTCAATTCAGGTTATCGCAATAATTGTTTATATTACTAAAATAAAAATTACTTAAAAGTTATATTCATTCTAAAATTAGTTATTGTTTGTCAGTTTCACATTCTAATGTCACATCACATTTCTTCAACCTTTAATGAGCCATCCACAAATTCTTGGCCCAATAAGTGATAGATGTCATTTAAGGACAGCTGCCAAGGCCTTTGTAAGAATTAAATGCAAAACAGTACCTTTGTTTCCATGGTTGAAACTATGTACTCTACATTGATATAAAATGGAAGGTATAAGGTGGGATAATATAAGTTAGATATCATGTGGATAACATTGCAGAAGTTGAACTGGCATTAATATGTAGTTGGTATTGATTGATTAATCATTAGCAACAATAATAACGATAATAATGATAACAATAATCATTATGTGATGACAATATCTAATTGTTTTCAGTTTAGTGGATGGCAAAGATATTGCTCTGTGTGGATGGAAATCAACACAGTGGTTTGGAAACAATGAAACTCATTCTCCATGTTTCAAAGAAAAGACTAAAGTAATCAACAATAAACATTTTCTGTAACTCCCACTAAGATATCAAATAAAATTTATTATTTCCAGGAAGTTTATACATGGAAACTCCCAATTGGCCACTACAAAGATTTGGTTTTCAACTTTCTTGTATTCAATGAAAAAGTGGGTTTAGTGAATACTTACAGCTAGTCTATCCAACATAATCAAGTCAATCGTTAAGAGTAAATTTTGCCTTTTGGCAATATTTTGTATGAATTATGTAATTTGATTTGGTTAAATAATTGTTAGCATATGAAAACACATAGCGATGATTAGATAATAAGATAGTAAGATCATCATCATTCTTAATGATTTTTCAAAAGGTATGCATCTGATTTCACAAATCAACTGCAGTTTTGAGATATATAAGTTTCTGTTTTTCTCCTTGCTTTGATTTTGACAACACTTGATATTAGCAACATGCTTTTTATCATTCTATTCATGAAGCTTTTAGTCCATTCATTGCTAAGAGAGGCCTACATTGACATGATGATTTTGGTCATTAAACGTTTACGTAGTTTTGTGAATGTAACCATTTTTACATAAAACACATTTACGTGCACGTGACTTTTATTGTTTATGTAATTAAAATAGCAGGGCCTTTTACTGTACTACCCTTCACAATGTTGTACTTAGTGATATAAGTTTTATGTGAATATTGTATGATAATGATGTTGGCAATAATAATTAAAGTATAATTATTATCCACAAATTATTTGTTATGGTGTAACCACTAACTAATAATATCTAGGATGCCAAGGATTCTTGTCAAAAAATAGCAGATGCACAACTTGGAAGAAGTTACTCCATCTCTTTCTCCAGAAAGTGTCAATAAAACATTTTGTGAACTTTAAAACCGTGGTTCTCCAAACCAATGATGAGCAATCGTAAACTTCGTTTCAATAAAATCCTTGACTGAAATCATCTAATTTGCTTATCTTTGATTTCTCAGCATTTGAGTTCAACAGTTTGAGTTCATTTGTACAAAATAAAATATTCAAACATACTTAAAGTGTTTCTTTTATTCAGCCATAAAATGATGAACATGTGAAACTTACTACAATGTATGTTCATTAATCTGATAATGCCACTCATGTGATTTCATGTGATTAAATTTTAATTTATTGCAGTTATTTTCCTGTGAAGACAGGATGATTCATAATCATGCTAACGGTACTCACGCTTGAGAAAGCATGCAAAATGACAAATAAGAAAAAAGTGAAAACACATAAGCAAGAACAAGAAATAAAACTTTATCTCACAAATCGGACTTCCCCGAGAAACGCTTTTTACGGTAATTCATCAACTCTTCGTAAGCCTGCCTGACCAATATGAATTGCTTCTCTGCCCATTTTTTGTCCCACGCAGAACTGGTTGCAAATTTATCGGGGTGCCAGATCTTGACCAACTTCCGGTATTGAGCCGTGATTTCGGCTTCGGTGGCATTCCTCTGGAGCTGAAGGACCTGCATTTCATAGGCATAATTGTAGATCCACAAATTGTAAATTAAACAACAAATGCTCACCTTCAGAGCATCTACTTGAAATGATTCAGGTGACATGATGTCAACAAAATGGAGGAAAAATTCTATCCATCCAAAGTTTCTCAAGGTTTCCAACAATTGTTTTAGTGAATTTTTAATATCCTTCCAGGACAAATTTTTTTGTACATAGTCTCCAAAGGGTGTTTTCACTTCTCCTGCAGTGATGCGAGTGTTCAAGTAAAGAGCATTGAAGAGTAAGAAATATACTAATGCAGCTGAACTGTAAACACAAAGAAATCTCATCAAAAGGTTGTAATTGCTATGATCACGTGGTTCAGCATATCTCCATCCCTTCAAATAAGCCATAAAAGAAGAACACAAGGAGGTATAGAATATTGTGGCATCCAAATCTGCAAAAGCTGCAAGTGAAAGAGGCACACAGGATCCAAGCAGACACATCTTAAAAGAACACCTCAACTTTCCAATGTTAGCAACTGTGTGAACCCCTGGAAATATTTATATTTATTGAAATACCCTGATCATTGTCAACAAGTTTACAAACCATTTTTAGATACCTAAGGCAACAACAATGGCATGCACAACTAAAATTTTTAACTTGTGTTCATAAAAGTAGTCGAGAGGAAATATGGCCAGGAAAACAGTGCCCAAGTAGATTCCGAACACCGACTGCCAAAAAATGCGACTAAGGCTGAAATTGGGACGTTTTTCCGGATCGGTGAAGTCGAATTGTCTTTCTTTGGAAAATCGTAAACTATTTTCTAAATTAACATAATAAGGTATGTAAAAGAAATCGTACAGAAGACCGATGCCAAAGCAACCTCCGGCAGTGCAAGAACAAACAAAAGCATGACGATCACGCCTTAAGTAAAAGTGATGAACCCCGAAAAGTCCGCCAAAAAGCCACAAAAGATATGCAAAAAAGACATTATATCGCCAAGGACAACATATCTTTTCAATGAACTTTTTGATAAATGATGCCATTGACACAGCTAAAGTGACATCCTCCCTAGCAACGAGAAGTCAAAACTAACAGCATTTAGTGAGGTTCAATAAGATTTTAAAATACACAATAATTTAATATTAATAGTTGTAATTAACAAAAATTAGACATTTGAAATATTAAAAATTAAATTATTTTTTAACTAACTCTTAAGCAATTGCCGATTTTGAAACCATTACGTTTCAAATTAATAATAATGATAAGAATGATTCTGAGTTTGATTATATGTATGTCCAACTTCAAGACCACTTCAATATTGAGGGTAGCTTTCCCTGAAAAGAAAAGTTTTCAAGGCAGAGTGAAAACCGGCTGGAATCATTGTTGACTATAGAATGGGGGGGGGGGAGTCTGTTCCAGATCTGAGGACCATTAACATCTATAGATCTGCCATACAGTGTCGGGCAGATGATTTGGGATGACAGGGGGTCTGATCTGGCTGCTGATCTGAACCCATGCCTTTCCAAGATATGCATGTCAAGGATGAAATGCAGGTATGAAGTCTCGTGACCCAAGAGAGACTTGCAGATTAGAGTATAAATTTTATAGTCTATTCTTTGGCGTAGCCAATGGAGGAGAGTAACATGTTTATATTTTCTTTTGTTGTGCATAATGTTTGCATTGATGACACTCTGAGGCTGCTCGAGAAGACAGGATCATAAGCCAACCAGAGTTGAATTGCTATAAAAGATGTTTTATGAAGCTTCCGGAAGTCAAGTGAGAAATGGCAATGTTGCGAATCTCCCTGAAAAGTGCAAAGCAGGAACGATAGTTTTGTTGATATATATATTAATTAATGGCCATAGAATACAGCCAGATTCCCAGGTTGCAATCAGATTGTACTGGCTGGATCAGGTCGGGCAGATGACAACCGGCTTGGAAAAACGTTCGGGTGCACGTAGGCCGGAGGAGCATCATGTCACCTCAGTTTATGTCATCTCATTTAAGACGTATTTCATCAAGATCAAAGCCAACAAGTATTAGAAGCGTTTGCCATTAAAACTTTGGTCATATAATTTTTAATGCTCGAGTTGCCTGAAATAAACTACAAAATAATAAATCTTCAACTAAACTTAAGGAGGGGACGATGCTAACTGTAATAAAATCGTAGAGGTGTTGAAGGTAAAGCCTCATGAAGGATTTTAGGCGTTAGAAATTACAATGATGCGTGTGACATGTTATTATATTTAAATAAACCGGGGTCCTCAAACTAGTGAGTTTATTGAGCATCTATACAGTCTTCAAGGTGATATTACCTGCTAATACCACGCTTGCGCAATATTCCCGTTAAGTTTATTTCGTATTTAATAAAATGACTATTTGCCAAATATAACTGAATAACCGAGCCGAGTATTTCTGTGGATCTGAGCGGGGAATTAGAATGATTCTAACACAAATGTAACACTATAACCTTAATCAATATAAACTTAATTACACAAATTAATTAATGTTTTGTCGCCAGGGTTACAACAACATATACAATATATGCAATATCAACTTTCAAGGCATTTTATAAATTGTGCTTATTAAGTATGTTTAATAATAATAATAATAATAATAATAATAATACATTAATATTATAATAATAATAATATAATTTTATAATAATTATTATATTAATAATAATAATATTATTATATTATAATAATATATATTATAATTATATTGTATTAATATATATTATAATTATATTCACATATTGTATTAATATATATAATTATATTATTATATAATTTATTAATTATATAATTTATAAATTATAATTATTATATAATTATATTATATTAATATAATTAATTTTTATTATTATATTATTAATAATATAAAAGTCGTATAAAAGGGTTATAATATGTAAAAATAGAATGGGCAGGCTATCATTTACAGCAAAATTTCAAGCAGCATTACGATGCAACATTTGAATGCCTACCATTTGTGGAATCCTATTGAGACGTCAAACACGAAAACACAGACACACCACCTCTTGCATTATTCCACTTTTTGCTTCACTTTCTATTTTCTTATTTTCCTTTATCCATTTCTGACTCACAGTTAGTTGCATTGTTGTTTGAATGGCTTCTAAGTGGAATGTTAATAGCAATGAAATTAATTAAGAAATTCATGTAATTTATTCAACGTTTTGAACAAACATTCTGTCGGAGTTGCAGATTCAGAGAAGTGCTTCTAAATCAGAAATTATGCGTTTGGCACACTTTTACTTTCGGATGTTCAGGTGCGAAATCTTCCGATGTCAGCGATGACCATTGTTTCAACGTGGTTCGATTTGAGGCATGCGAAGAATCCGTTAGTCGTCTCAACTAGGAAACACTGCAGGCTTTCAATAAATACACACTTATGTTGAAACAGTGCATTGAAACTCGCACAGTTTGTGACCGCATTGTAGAGATACGCCGAATAGAGAGATGGCATGGCCGGTTTCTACCGGTTGCCGAAGTAGGATCATATAAATGGAGGAATCAACTTTTCAAGATGTCGCTATTTGGTAATAAATCTCTGAAGCTTTGTTGTTCCTCGTCCTGTTCAGACATGCTTAAGTCGTCTGCAAGTCTTCTAACACTCAGTTTGGTCATGCTGTGGTCTCTCGCTTATTTCCAACAATCTTTTGCTTTCCTCATTCACGATGACATGGGCTACGGGAGGTTTAGACTTCCAGATGGATCGTTTCTCTACGACGTGAGTTATTCGTATAAATTCCAGAATGCATCATTTAATTAAATTATTAATCAATCATGTAGTCGAGTAAGCGATCATTTTTTACGACTAAATAAATGATGAAGCATAAGGCCAATATCAGTTCATTATAAGCACCAGCCAGAAGTGTCATGAATGTAAGCGGTGAACACCTGGTGAACATGATTAGAATAACATGATGACATTTGATGATTAAGTGTTCCAAATCTTCAGGAATATTACTATGATTACGATGAAACACAGGAGGGAGATGATAATGTTAGTAATTCTCGTTCTTTACTTTCATTACAGTTTATTATGTACACCATTTTTACTTCATTTATCAACCGTTTAACAAAATCTTTTTCAAATTCTCAACCTCTTAATTTCTTACTTTTTCATAAGAATTGTTTCCAAGTGAACTTTTTCTTTCTTTCTAAAATGTCAGATATTTTTGAAGATATTTATCGTTTAGAACTAAAAACATTTTGAATCAGGGCCACCTCGCTCAGGCTAGAGAAATCTGGCCGTAGTGATTAAATAATGCGCATATTCCTATAATTAGCAACCGTTGGCTATTATTATTAATATTATTATTATTGTAAACAATTCTGATGGGAAACCTGGCGTCAATCAAGCTCCTGCGAGGCTGTGCCTCTGAGCATCTAATAAGAATGATTACACGAGAAATAGATTATAATGAATACAAGGAAATTGATTATTTTTGACTTGCTTGATTTAATGAGATTTAATTATGTTTGAAACTGAAATAGAAATTATCATACATGTGGTCGGACTAAAACTGATTTTAGCACATACAAGATTTCTCGATTCCTAATCGAACTAATATTGAACCACAATCATTTGTTTGCAAAATGATTACCACTCGCAATGCAGTTATGCTGCAAATTTTACAGCAGATGATCAGTGCCGAACTGATTTCTTGGTCCGGCATTTGTCACAAAGTCATGCTTATTGAAATTCCTGGTAATAATCAGATTCCGAAATAAAAAAAAACAAAACAAATAACATTTACTATGACTAACATTTGCATCTTTATCGCTTTTTATTTGAGATATTTATTTTGCAAACTCACAATGAGATGGTTATCCTCAACCCAGAAAAGATTGCCAAGGTCACTCCCTGATTCTCCACCTCGACATTCAAAGTTCAAGGTCAACAAGGGTGAGAAAATGGCGAACTTGAAGAGACGTAAAAACCGCATTTAAGAGGGGTCTCACCTGAGAAGACAGAACCAGAAGAGTTGGGCACACGAATGGGACGAGGAATTTTTAAAACTAGTCACTTATCTTATTAGTTTTTATTTTATTATTTTTTTAATCAGTTAATTGATTTATTTCGTCTCGATAAATGAACGTTTGAAACGAACTGCTGAAGCAATCAGCATTTAATTTGTGAAAATGTTTTCTAAAATTAGGAGCTTAAGGGGATGTAAAACATTCTCAAATCCGTACACGTGAGGTTCAATTGAAATGCATGCAACAAACGTTCCTGGCAATTGGACATATTGAGGAAAGCTGCTCCACGCATCAACGTGAAAATGACTCTTTTGCAGGGTCTCAAAGCGTGTTTGAAGCGTTTAAAAATAGTGTTGAAATGAGAGCAGCAGCGAACTAAATGAAACGCCACAGTAAGAAACATCAGATTTCCATGGTCCGACGTCATACGAAATATTATCAGAAAAACTACTGAAAATATTTCATTAATAATTACAAAGTAACTTCAAATTAGTGGCGCACATGACACGACAAGGCTTCGAAACTATGTGCCAAAGACAAATGGATAAATTGAACTCATAAGATTCAACAATGCACATCATCGACTGCCAACAATTTCATGATTTCACTTCCACAAAGCATTCTCATTGAACAGAAAATTACAACAAAAATCAAAACAAAGAAAACTATAGAAAACAGTTCAACAGGATCTTCACGACGACGATAGTGATGTCATCACTTCTGGTGATGATAGCGATGACGTCGACGATGTAATGTTAACGATACAGTGATGATGGTAACGACAAGTTTAATCCCTAAGCGGCTTTCACGAGACGAGAAGGCTGAAATAAAAAATGCTGAGGAAATAACTTTATTAACTATCAAAACAGTGGCAGCACCACTGCCCTGGTGACTAATAAACAAACACCAACAAAAACAACGTCGGCCTTCTGTCATTACCGACATCAGTAGGACAGGACGGTCTGAAGATCGGTCGGCAGAGAGGAGACGAGGGATTCGTACCTTTCCTTGAGTTTGAGGAGGAGGCCGTCGTCGGCGGGGATGTCTTGGTTGTGGACTGATTTCTGATCCAATCGAGTTGATGAAATTAGTCGTTCGATAATCGCTCGACAATCCATCGATAAGAATTTAAGAGCACTTAGATCTTAATGGATACCCATTTTATTCGTTTGTTTACAAAGAAATATCTATGCCATCCCAGCAAGAAAATAAAATCTCTACTCACTATTTTATCCTTCAACTTGATGATGACATCAACAATTTGGACCTCCTTTTTGTCAGCTATCCAGGTCATGAGATCCTGATGCAAAAGTTGTTCAAGTGTCAACAAGTGAAAGCAACACAATAATAGCATGAACAACAATATTTTGAGAGAAATAGCATGCAATGGTCAACAAAAATATTGTTAAACCAAACAAATGGCAAGACAAGGTAGCATCAGCAACTACATTAAAACAACAACTGACACTCTGGCAGAGAGACTCAGCATGAAGGACCTGCAACTTCTGATCAATCTCCTTCTTCCTGCACTTCAACCAACTCTCAAAGTTTGGTGTTTTCAAGAATTTCCTGTAATGTCAAAATAATTTCATTTACTCGGCAACTCGCTGAAATATTAGCCTCAGAACATCTTTTAGTAAATATGAAACTGATAACTTAACATATGTAGTAACAGTTAGTTAAGTTAGCAACAACAAAAATAATTGCAATAGACAAAATACAAATTAGCCACTTGCATGTAAAATCGATGAACCTGTTGAACTGACCTATATAATCCCACCCAATCCCCTTTTAGTCCCGAGGTCAGCTGAGGTCCACAGCTCTCCAAAGTTTTTATAAACTCCTCAATGACAAAAGGCTTCATTTGGGGGGCATCCAAGAAAGGGGAAACATTTTTAGCCAGTGGCATCAATCCACCGATGTATCTCTCCTTGAAACGGTGAGAGAATAAATTTGCTCAAGTTAATGAATTGTGATTCAAAAATTGTAATTTCTCTTCGAATAAACAAGTTTGCACGAACGAGGGGTATCATGAAACTCTGGGTGAGTTCGAGAAGGTGTCGCTTGAGCAGGGCGTTTTGAACCTCGAGAGGTCTTTTGCTCGTGGCACCTTTCATCAACTTCTTCAGGATTGCCTTGTCCCTCTTCAAGAAGGACTCATACTTGGTGTAGACACCTGATGTGAGATGAACAGAACGAACACGTGTTCGTGTTTATCGCTCGATTCGGAATTTCCGTTGCATGTTAAAATTAAAATAATTTCAAAGAATATTATTGCAATAGAAAGATTAACTGCACAGATAAATGAAAGCAATTATTGGAAATGTGATATTAATTTATAATTTAGTTAATAAAAAATAATTATTAATCGTAAAAATTTCTCGGCTAATGAGTAACAAGTTGCATCGGATTTGTTAAATTTAGACCTGCCGATCGTCCGCAGAGAAATGAAATAAACAATGAAACCTGGACAAAATTCCAAAGTCCGCTGACTGACTTTTTTAAGTTGTCCAACGGTTCTCGTCAAGAAGGCGCCTTCAAACGATTTAAATGCCAGTTATTTAAATGCCAGTTATTTAAATGCCAGTTATTTAAATGTCAGTTATTTAAATGCCAGTTATTTAAATGCCAGTTATTTAAATGCCAGTTATTTCAAGCCACATCCCTTTGAAACAGATGCAACTCGAGAAACATGTTAGGTTTATGCAACCTCGAACGATGTGCTCGCTAAATTGAAAGCATCGCATTTAACCTATCGTTGCAAATGCGACGACGGCAACAAAAACAGTGGCAGTACAACAGTAGCATCGACAACACAACGGTTCTCACTTTCGGTGAGGTCCCCGATCCTGACGACGTGAGGCCAGTGGTGGAGCGTCTTCACGAAGAACGGGTTCGTCACGCCGAGGATGACTCCAGGTCTGACGAGCGACAATCGATTTAATTAATGATAATTAAATAATAATAAAAGTAACGACAGTGCCGCAACAGTAATTTTTTAGGAAATATAAATATAATTTAAATAAATTGTAATTTAGTAGGAACTACTTCTTATTCCAATATTTTGAGCCATTTTGACTGATTTATATAAAAAAAAGAAAGCCATAAGCCTAAAAGCAAATGCATAACTTAACAGTAGAAAGTGAAACTCAAAGTTACACCTCCCCTCGAAAAATGCTCCTTTCATTTCAACTTTTTGCATAACCCCCCCCCCGATCTAACAACTCACGGGGCCTGCGTTTTGGACGTGTATTCTTTGAATTCGGCGTCGTGGATGGTGAAGTAGGGTCGATAATCGGAAGCGTACTTGAGGGGCCATATGGTCCCGACCAATGCCTGCACCACCGCACTGCAAATGGAGGGCTGCGAAGTCATCACCACGAGAGGCTGAAATTGATGAAATGCCAATTGACAAAGGTTGAATGGTCTTCAGTTCGGTCTCCAGCGGTCGACGAATCATCGAACGTGAGTTGATGAGAAAGTCAGTTTATTACTCATGTAAATGCATCTTTACAAATAAACAATTGAACAATGAGCTTCGATGAGCTCAAAATGTTGGCATTTGCATATCTTAGTTGTCGTTCGGACTAACCGCCTTTAACAAGCGATCTTATGAAGTTATTAAGTTATAGTCTCAGTAAAAACAGAGGATAAAGAAAGTCGATGAGGTGCTGTTATTAATTTATAAATTATTATTACCTCTGCTGTGAGGACCAACTCCCATAGAAGTTGAATGTGATTAAGAATGGGCAAGAAACATCTGAAAGAACAACGTAATGTTTGATGTTGACAACACCGACGACAATAATTAAAATATTACAGAAAGAATAATTACAATTAAAGTATAATTAGTATAATTTTAAAAGAATGAACTTAATCGACAGCAAGATCGTGTTACGTGTAGGTGTCCACTTCGTGCAGGGAAGGTATGAAGACGTTGGCTAATTTGTTCACCTGTAATTTACAAGAAAATACATCATTTATATTATTTAAAACTTTTTATTAAAATATTTTTGAGAATATTGTCACACCAATGATGTAAAAGATGAAATGTTAAATGTGACCATTGAATAGTTTCAATGTCGTGAGTCATTTGATGTCATCACTATCATTCACCACGACATTCAAAACCTCTTGTTTAGGATTCAACAATCTAGCAATGACAAATATTCTATCAGATATTCAATCAGATATTCAAACAGATATTCAAACAGATATTCAATCAGATGTTTGTTAATGGTATTTAATCATATTTGGTCCTATGCAACAAGAACATAAAGGGATGCATAGCAGAAAATCACTTGATGATAGTCATGATTATTGTGATGATTATTATTACTACTACTACTATTTTTATTGTTGTTGTTATTATTGTTATTACTATTATTATTATTTATTATTATTATATGGTGATGACAGGCAGAATTAAAATTTGGTTGCAAGTGCTACTTGCAGGCACCAAGCAATTTTACAAGTGAGGAAAGTATTTTGCCAATTCAAGAAGTGAAAGGGTTGCATGCAAAAACTGAAAATCCTTCACAAATCCACATTATTACATTATTATGACGTCATCATCCTTCAAAATATAAATGTTTAAACAAATAAATGTTTATTTCCAATAATTTTTGCAATAATCGTAAACACTCGCAAACAAAATTAAAGTTGAGATCCGTTAAAAATAAAGTCGCATAATGATGTAGATGTCAAATGAAGTATGTTACACGGCCAGATGATTAGGACGGTGCTCCCAAAAAGGGATTCAAACCTTTGCGGCCATTATTATCATCATTATTATTAACAATATAATAATAACAATATTATGACAATTATGTTATTTACTATGTGATCCTAAAATAATAACAAATGTATAATTTTAGTGAATTAAAGTTGAATTAACTTAGGAACAAAATAAAAACATTATAATATAATATCATCACATTATAACGAAAATAAGGAGGTCAGTGATTTAATCATTTTCATCTGCAACATCATTTTACCTGGGGCTCCACTTTTGATTGAACAGAGGAGTTGAGGAGTTTGTCAGACCTGGATGGAACTCTCACCTGCAACATTCATCAACATATAACATATATATTCATTGGAATTTCATAACATATCATTTCAAACATGAAATATTCAACATTATATTCAGCATTCCCATCAAAAGACCTCAAACACATTTTTAATGTATCCTGCTCTGGACTCAGGATTATTAAATCACCACTGCAATCATCATAACCATCAGGGTGATGGCACCCCCATCATCAACATCATCACCACAATGATTATCACAATCACAATCAGTAAATTCATGAAAACTAATATCATCATCATTGTTGATGAGCATCAATTGAACTTGAAAATGATGTCACTACATGATGATGAAAACAGTAAAACAAATGTTTTGGGTCCACACTTTGTTGACAACATCTACTTGCAAAACACTGGTTTAAGTGCACTGTTTGATCAAATGCATCAGCATCGTGACCATGTCACAACATCACATCATCAGTTAAAGATAATCAGTTACAATTAGAAAAACAATGTGCCACATTAATTTTTAGGCCATTAACCCTCAAAAGGACTTGCTACTGTGGTCTACACCCAAGGTCTCTGGGGTGCATTTGCACCGTAATGTGTTTTTGATGCAATATTTGAAAAATAATAATCTATAACATTAACTATTAAAAAACATTGATTATTAAATTTAATCGAACATAATTTAAAAAACTTAGTCATGCTAATGTCATGACATGAGTCATAAAAAAACTCACTTTTGCAACACAATATAGAATTTCTATTATGTGAATGTGAATGCACTTCATTGATACAGTGCCATGTGCTTAGCTTCAGTACTTTTTTTGCTGCTCCAAAATAGGAACTCTTTCATTAAGTTGTCATCAGCATCAGTGTCAGATAACTGACTATCAGAGACTATCAGATTCCAACATCAATTTTCTTGCCTGTTCCACAGTAAATCTTTGCAAATTTACTTTTATTACTCGCCATTGTTGTTAACTTGTGTTCAAAATATGCTTTTCCACTCTCATATAAAAATATTCAGCAAAGAACAAGCAATATAAAAAATACACAAAAACATAGAGCCTCATAATTTAAACACAAATGTGCCTTTATAACAAGGACATGCACCCTAAGGACAATAATGTGTAATGCTCAAATATCTTTGGAAATATTTTTATATCATATTTTAACATCATATTTTGATGTTATTGCATTTGCACTCCAAGGTCATTAGAGGGTTAAATGAGAAAAAATAATAATAATTAATTTTTTCTAAATCCATATTTTCTTGAAACAAAATCATAGAAAAACTTGCACGTCAAAAGAGAAAGCAGAGAGCATCGGACTACCGAGATTAACAAGGCGGCTAACACGAAATGATTATTTTTAGACGCAGTGCGACCGTGTGAAACAGCATGCATTGAACCACTGACGTCGACGAAAACATGAAAACATCGATGATGCAAAAAATAAAATATCACTGAAACAGTCCCTCTCAGCAGTTCAAACAAAATGATAAAACACGATCATCGCTTGAAAGTTTCGGATCGTTGAAACTAAAACGCATCACAGCAGCCTACGAAGGAAGCATCTCACCTGGATGATGGAACCAGAAATAGGCAGATTCAAAGTGTGTCCTGGAATAGGAGCACTCCACTGGTCAATGTTGTGGCAGTCTGGTTGTGAGTGAGATGAAATATTTCTTATTTAATTTGGTAAATATATTAAAATTATTGCATCTTGAATGTTATTATGAGTGGTTTATTATTATTATTATTATTATCATTATCATTATCATTATTATTATTATAGGATCATCACTGATGTAAAATGTTAGTAAGTAAATCCTCGTTGAAATAGTTCACAACTAAAATTAAAATATTTTGAAATGGAAAACACATAAAAAATGTCTTTTGCAATAAATTAGAGAAGATCAATGAATGAAAGAGGTGCATGTTAGCTCAGAAGGTTAGTAAAAGCAGCAGGGAGCAACCCTTCGAAGAGGTGCTAAATAAATAATTGTGCTAAATAAATAATTGTGCTAAATAAATAATTGTGCTAAATAAATAATTGTGCTAAATAAATAATTGTGCTAAATAAATAATTGGGGGATCGCAATGCCTTCACGTCCGACACGATTAGAACAAAGATCGGCCGAACGCAAAGACGAACGTAAAGACGAACGCAAATAATGTCGACGTGACGTGACTTTCGACAGAGTCGGCGAACTGGTTTGCAAAGCTCGACCTGACGTTCGAAGCGAACTTGTTATCGAAACTGAGACCAACTCGCTTCAAGACTTGGCATTCCGACGTCAAAGTACTGAGTTGCTAGGAGCTCGATCAGGAAGTTGAAAAAATTCACAAATGGAATTTTAGAGATGATGACCACAGACTGTTGAATAAAAACATAAATCAATTTTAACAATTTAAAGAGGACAACATCGTCGCCGTCGTAGTAATCACCGTGATCGTAATCATCATCATCACGGATCTAATTGGTGTTCAATAATTGCTTATACATTCTATTGGCAGTCGTAACGATAAACAATGTGAAATACCAGTTGAAACCCTTCGCAACAAAATTGCAGCATGAATAATTATTGCTAAAATTATCCTTAGCATCAGAAACAGGCTCTTTGTTATTTGAGCGACTTAAAAAAACAGCAGAATGTACCAAAGTGAATGATTAGCAGGATATCACATTACTTCGATACAATGTGATACCAGGTTGGTGAACGTTCTGCTAAAAGCGAGCAAAGTTGCTAAGAATCAGCTGACCTTCTGAAAGTATCCCCTTCTGATTGTTTTGTCTTTCATTTGTCTGAAGTACACGAATCCATAGTAATATCCATTGTCTCCCTGTAAGCAAACAACTTGAGATGAAACAAACCATGACATTACTTCAACATGTTTCAATGTCATTAAACCCAAAAAAATTATTTGTGATGTTATTATTTTATTGTGTCAATGATAAGGATGAAACAAATTGTAATACCATACAAAGATGCAAGTCTCTCACTTATTTCTCGATAAGGAAAATGATGCTTTGTAATTCTGAATTACCTGCAATGCTACTGGACAGTTTCTGTTATATTCAGTTAAAGTTGTTCCTGATGATTTAGATGAGGGACATTGTCTGATTCTGAAGTGGAATTTTGTGTTTCCAGTACAACCTTAATTTGAAGACAATTTATTACTGTCAACCAATCATTTGACCTATTTAAACACTTTTAAACATGTTTTTTAATATCACAGTCTAGATGGTAAGTATGTGTATGGTGTGTTAATTAATTGTTTTACATGAATATTAAATTGTTTAACCAACCAGAATTAGAATCAGGAAATGATAGATAGCATATGCTGAGTTTCTGAAACAAAAATTGACAATCAAATTTACGCATTCATCTGTTGTTTATCACTTTACAATCAAAGGAAGTTTGAAACCAAAAAGAAACAATTCCTTTACAAAATATTCTCATTGATTGCAAACACGTACTTCTTTGTCTGTTAGTTTGATGTGGTTTGGGTAGATTAGCTAGAAAAAACAATTAACCATTTTAGGTTGATGAAAAGGGTCCAATTTGGCAATTTTAAAAATAATTAACATACCTCCATGGCTTGGCCTAGCTCCAAATCAAAGGTTACAACACAAACACAGTGAACCCAATTGTGAAATCTGTCCCAAGGCAAGAAATGTGATAATTTTGACTCCTCCATATCAAATAATTCAAGTTGAGTTTCGCCAACTCCACAAAAGTGACTAATGAAAATTCTTATTCATCTGAACATTCGATTTACCCTTTAATCATTTTCTTTAAATTTTGAATAAATGTTATTGTGCCTGAGACTTAGACTTAAACTGGGAGGATAGCTACCTCGGATATAAATACTCATTAAATATTCACGAAACGTAAACATATATTTAATATGCTTAGTTTATAACCCAGAAAACGTTAAATGTCAGATAATTTAAATAATAATTACAACAAGTAATTACTTAACTAATTTTAAAAATAAAATTTGGATTTGCAATTCTACAAATAGACATCAATTCAATTGAAAAAGACATGAATTTTAAAAATGTTTGAGATTTATTTTAACATTACATTTATGAATAAGCTTTAGAATTTAAAGATTAGGTAATCATCTCTAATACTCGTAGAACATCATTATCGTCATTCGATACAAATGTTTGTTGCGATAATTCAACGATAATTCAAAACCACATCAAGGTTGAGGGTAGTGTTTATTTTTATGCACAAATAGCCTTGTCAAATGTAAAAGTTTGTCCCCACGCTCGAAACCATACCCAGCATTGAAGACGACGAGTGTTGTGTGTTTTGTGGCCAACCAAAACCAGCAAACAATGTACAATGTACAACGTGGTACCGCACCTCGCTCGACGTCCCAATACAATCGAAACGCACTCAAAAAAAAAAAAACAAAAATGTAAACGTAGTTCGTTTACTTAGCGCCACATGCACTGCATTATATAGCGCTGCTTGACTTTCGACAGTCAGAGAAAGGCATCCCGACCGCAGTCCAAGCGACAAAAGTGTCGTCAACAAGGAACATCGATAAGCACATCTCTGCCACTCCAATTCCAAATAATATCGTCATGAAACTGATGTTAATGAACGGCCAGCCAAGAATCGGTCGGGAGACATCTGTCCACGCCTAGCAAACAAAACATGGACAGCCCGCCTATCCTAGATCTCAATAGTCTCATGTTTCTTTGCAATGGCGCGGAAGACTCATGGAGAGGTAGCTAAATCTTTGCATTGTTATATGTGAGTTAATTCCGCTTTCAAATGCCGACCAGACGATTCAGTCTGCGTGACACGTGCGATTTCATTTATCGTTCAGCTATCGAACAAAAGTACAAATTACAATTTCAACATCATGATGGAACCAATCGGACTCCTCCATTAAAAATTGAGAACACAGCAAATAAGCCTAACTTAAAAGTAAGCTTCCCAATATTTCTGAAATTGAGATCCCCATCAACCTATATCAATGGGTTGAAACCAAAACTTCTTTGCCATTGTTGATAGCTTGCTGGGGAGTTGTACATAAAGGGACTAAAAACCAAAATCCCAAAGCCTGCACCATAGACCCAACAAATCCCTCAATTAGCATCTTGCGTAAGCACCCACGTAGTGTTCGATTCCAACATCTGCAACACATTGTTCAGCCCGATTGAAACTTCCTAACTGTATTCAATGCAACTACACAAGATTGCCTGATCACAAGAACAAATGACATTTGAAATAGTAAGAAAAATTATAACAGCGGTCCTTATTGGTCAGAAAGTATTGATCATTCCTTCATCTCGCCGTCTTCAGCAGCATCATCGACTCCTCTCAAGTAGAGAACGTTGTTACATCTGCAACATCCAAAATTGTACATTTTAATCCGATAGCATTTATTCACACCAAACAAAAAGATATAGTACAACAAGATTAGAGAACTACATACATCATAATGCATGTACAATTACCTGATCATCACTTCACCCAGTTTCCCAGAGCAAGCTCCATCAATGAATTCCTCAGTGTTTGCAAGCTGAATTTCATTTGCAAATTTGTTTATTAACTAAATGAACAGAGAAAGAAAGCAAACAAAATATTCCAACATTTAAGGACAGCCATAAATATAATGTTCAAAGGCTTAATTTAGTTCTGCCTTATTATTCAATTAATTACATCCAAATTGAGAAAAAGGTAACATTCAAAAGAAAACTTTTAAATAATACCTGAAGATTCATGTATCCATCAACAGAGACGAGGTATCCCTTGTATTCCATGCCCCACTTCAGCTTAACAATCACTGGCTTCCCGACAAGGCCATTCAAGAATGGTTTTGGATTGAGAGGGAGGGTCTGTCAAAGACCATTTCAGTGTCACATTTATAAATCTTGGCAATAGTTTATTCAATCTATTTGGCACAGAAACCAGAAAAATGCATGGCAAGATATTGACCACAGAATCAAAAAACAAAATCATCAATTTAAAAACGTTGGGAAGAATTCCAATAAATTCAGAGAACTCAATAAATGTCATAAATCGATGCATCACTTACTTAAACTTTCAAATCCAATTACTAACAACTTAATCAGAGCAACCCCCGCTAACTTAGTAAGAGTTTGATTGAATTTTTTAGCGATAACCCCCTAAAATAAAACCACACTATAAAAGGTAGAGATCCGAATGAATTCTTGTTAATATCGAACGTTAGACATTGAAACACCCAGCACCGGCGTGTTTAATCGTCCATTAAAAAATAATAGAATAACAAAAATCAAAATAGACAACAAAAACTTTAATCTACATACCGTCATGTTTTCAGTTCAAAACAATTTATCAAGACGTACAATTTGGTATAAGGCGGCACAATTTACCCAAACACTGACGGAAACGATTGCAGCTACATAGACCTAAAAGTAAACCGACTTAAATCGCCAAAGTAATTTAATAAAAAAGTCTGAAAATTATTTTGAAAACACTCAAATAGACTTTTATTAGCAACAATTTTAAAAATTTGGTTAATTACTTTTCGAAACAAGAGGAGAGCAGCGCAACTGCCCTGTCGGTGCTCCTCAAGCACTCTACTGCCGAAACAATTGCATATTGGCTTACAGGTTCCAAATCCCGCGTGCCCAGATCATCCATCATCATTCTCCTCTTTTCAAACTTTGCCCTAATGTCACTAATTTCATTGCCTTTGTCTTGCTCTGAGTCTGTACTGTGAAGGATGGGCATTGGACTCTCTCGAGATAGTAAGGCCTCTTTCTTCAGATTTTCGTAAACTCTTTCAAAAGATTCATTCTCTTGCAGTGAATTTTGCACTGTAACTTTTAAATCTCGAGCAAAACTATCATATAATTTGTCTAAAAAATAACCCAGATTGGATGAGGACCTGTCAAAATACCAGTTTTGAAAAAATTCAATTTGCAAGATATTTAAATAAACAAGAATGTCCACAAACCCAAAAAATACCACAATGTCAATGGAGTATGAAGCAGCTTTTGTCACAAAGACTGCACATCTGCTCAGATGGGAGCCTGTTCCCTCTGACCAGAAAAATCCATATTGTTGAACAAAATTGAACTTGAGTCTGCCGAGCAGCACATTTGCAAAATCATTCAGAATGTCGTTGCAAAATGATGACTTAATTTCTAATTTTGTGAAGTTCAGAGCTGCTAGGAATACAGCATAAATCATACCTGCCAACAAATGTTTAATTAGGTTAGATTAAAAAAAAAACAACAACAGCAAATTCCCAACTAGACTTACTCATACACTCTGGTTTAACATTGGACATTTTTGGATCAAACATCAATTTTGTAAAACTCTGATCTGAAAGTTTCACAATGGAAACATGTTTCACATGACTTTTGGCAAAAAGTACATCACCAATAAAATCTTCATTGCTTGCAAGTGACACATTTTGCTCAGAATGAATTGTTTCATTCCAATGCAGGAAAAAAGCACAAGAAATTTCCTGGGTATCGATGAGTAACGGCACATCTTGAGAACAAACTACGTAACATTCTTCTCCGCAGCACAAAGGAGCATTCAAAAGTTCGTAATCCTTCGAGCACAAATATTGAGGAACGAGAGAAGAGTGGAGATGTCTCATATTTGAAGAGCCAGTACTTTGAGAGTTGGATTTGTATTTATTTAGGCAATCGAGAATAAACTCCACGTTGGACACTTTATTTCCTGTTCCTTTTAACTTGAAGGCAAATGACTCCCCCCTCCCAGGGGAGTTATTATCGCACATGTGCAACCGATTTGGGGTTCCCAGGCAAGATAATGAAATGTTGAATATCTTTCTGAGGATTTAGAAAAATCATGACTTAAAATCTTTGTTGTAAAAATAATAATAATGAGAATTTTATTCCAGCTTGTTTTTGCAAAATAACTCTTAAATAAATCCATTTCATATTCTGAGTACAATACCTCTTTGAAACTTAAAATATCAAAATTTATTTTATTTGAAAATTGAATTTATTAGATTGATAGTTGATATAAAATGTATGTAACAGCTCAAATTAAACAAAATAAGTCGTTCAAAATAATGCAATTCACATCAAGTCTTTGAAATGACACTCAAAATAAGTCTAACCATGAATTGTTGAAAATTGTAACATAATAATAATAAAAACACACACAAAATCTTTTGATTGAATCACTCACTCACCTGGTGTTTGAGTTGTTTCTGATGTACACAACCACTATCCACTTGTTCTCGAAAATCCCTTGCCATAATTTATCAACAATTTCGACGTCCGCATTCGAATCATGCCTCTCGATTCCTTCGCTTTCATCGCCAATAATTTTCATTTGCAGATTTTGACTGGAATCATCCATGAGATTAACCTCAACAAATGGAACATTAGTTAGAACTGATCTCAGCTAACAATATGCATTTATTTGAAACTCAAATCACCAATTCGTACGACACAGTGCAACGGGTCGGGACACCTGCAAGTTCATCAGTTATCGACCTCTGCCCCTCTCTGATCAGTTTCATTTTTGAATGCTTCTCCTTCTTGGCCTCCTCCAGTTTAAGA
The DNA here is from genome assembly GCA_011800805.1 of Hirudo medicinalis. Taxonomy (NCBI): domain Eukaryota; kingdom Metazoa; phylum Annelida; class Clitellata; order Hirudinida; family Hirudinidae; genus Hirudo; species Hirudo medicinalis. The sequence continues at coordinate 80,408 of MPNW01000112.1, forward strand.
TATGTATCCTTGTATTTCCTGTCCACTGCTTCAAGTACCACAGCAGGCACTAAATTCACCGACTCACTGTCGTTATCATCATCTTCATCATCATCATCATCATCATCATTATCAAGTGCATTGAATGTTTCTTTTTCCTTTTGAAGTGAAATATCATCAAAAATAATCAAAATTTGAATGCAAATAAGGTGCATCCTGCCAATAAGAAATCATCTGCAATTAGGACTGAGCTGATTTTTATGAATTGATAATTTATGCTTTTCTCGTTGGAACATTTCACATTCCAGCTGTTTACAAACAATGTACAACTTTTTCAATGAAGCAATTACCTTTTTTGTGAGGTTATTTGAGCATTCCAGTCCAGAGAAATCATTTAAAAAGTATTTCCAATTCTTTGGATCATTATCAGCAAAGTCATCATCATCATCAGCATCAAGATCATTGATGATGGTGAAAACATCAGGTGTTTTATTCTTTGGATCATTATCAACATCCAAGTCATCATTATCATCATCAAGATCATCGATGATGGTAAGAACATCAGGCTTTTTATTCGCCTGCAACTTTACGAAAAGCACTTGACGTGAACCTCGACCGACGAAATCATCGACAAGGACGATCCACTCTTCTGATCGGCCGGGCAGAGTCCATCTTACCTGTCCAGATTATCGAGACTAATTGTTATTTTATTTATTGTTGCAATTAGTAATTAATTATTAGTAATTAATTATTAGTAATAATTTAATTAGTAATAATTAGTATTAATTATTTAATATTATATATTATTTAAGTATTAATTAATTATTAGTTATAATAATTACATATTACTAATAATTATTAGTAATTAATAAATAATAATAATTAGTAATAATTGGCGATGATGCCCCAACTTATGAGGTAACATGTCTTAGCAATGCTAATAATCTGCAAAACATATCATACCTCAAAAGTGTTGGCATCCACGACGCAGCACGAGCCCTTCGAGGATTGCACGAAGAAAAACGTCTTTCCAGACGACGAGCAGAATTCAATGATTTTTGAAGCATCTGCAAAAGGGAGGTCAGAAGCCATCATGAATTCTTTGTTTTTAAAGTAAATCAGTTGTTGATGAGATGTTGCAACAACAACATCCCCACTAATATCATCATCATCACCACTGTCAATCTCTTCTCTGATTGATCTGATGTACAAGGATGTAACAATGGATGCATAAATATAGGAAATAAGCCTGGTTAATTGCTTTCTGACTGTTAATTCTCCATTGCCAAAAGTGATGACCAAATTTACAAAACTGGCTTCCCTGGAATGGGTTTCATCTACATGAGAAATGCCAATAATGTTCAGCTGATCACGTTTCAAGTGTTTTTTGTAAATGCATTTTGCGTTAAGCAGTTCAAAATTGTCGATATCATCTAGAACTTGAAATTTTTCACTTTTGCCGACCAGATAAACTTTACATCGGTCAGCATAACAAACGAGCGGGCCATGAGTAACATAAATGTTTTGATTCTCATAAAGCTCCGATGGAATGGGCAGTTCAAATTCCACACAAACTCTTAAATACTTGAAGTTCACCAGGCAAAATAATCTCACAAAGATTTTAGTTGAGTCTGAATCACTTTTGAGCACCAATAAAACATACAGGTTTTTTAAATTTGAATCTAAATCGATAGCTTCAAAAGCTTCTTGTTGAATAATTACAAATTCCTCTCCGTGTTTATAATGCTCATGTGGCGGTATTTTTGAAGAGACGAAGTTCAACATTTGCTTCTTCATTAGATCGAAGCGCATAATATTTATGTTTCTTGAACTGCTTTTATTTTCAGAGTCGCAAACTTGATCAGTTATCACCAAATATCCGCAATAACAAGACAACTTATGCATATTTTAGCAAAACCCCGCGTTGAATTGACAGAAATGTAAACAATCACGTCTAAGTCCCACTTTCTGTTTCATATGTTCATATCGAGCGCCTCACAAATAAGAGAAATCATAGCAACTGAATTTATTTGAATTTTTAAATAACTTCTTGCAATCAGCAACCTATTAAATTCTATTTATAATCAACAGCCTTTAGCGACTTCTTACTGGAACAGTCACTGAAACTGATGTTGACAATTAAATGAAAAACACGATTTCTCGCTTCTGAAGCCTCGCAGGATCTACCCTGAAGTTCTTTTAGCGATTTTCGAATTTTCACGTCTGTCTTAATCTCCTCTTCGGCTAATCGATTTCCACAATACTTTTTGTATTTAACATTTTTTATTTATTTTATTTATTTATTCACAATAAAATCCAAGGGCCCCATGGACTAATAACACAGATTGTTGAAATTTTAAGAGCAAAAATATCAGCCGCCTCGAATAACAAAATAATTTGATAATTAAACGTAAGTCAGGTATCTAATAAAGTCACATGTTAAAGCATGAAAGCGCGAAACGGTGGATGAATTAACAATTCAACAGGTAATGCATTCCAAGGTCTGACAATTCTATTACAAAAAATATTTTGACAGAGTCTGCACAGAATTTACTGCATCGATGTGTTGTCTCCTCTCGTTCTTGGGTGGTCCAAAGAGTTGGTAAATCCATTCAGCATTTTGTAGCAGAGAGTTAAATCAGCCAAGAGACAGTGTTTTTCCAGTTGTCTTAGAAATCTTTACTTTTAATTTAAAGAGATTTCAATCTGTATTGTTATTGAACATTTTCTATCAAATTTAAGTAATGTTTTATTGTAACCTCCAAAAGCTCTCTCCATATGTTTGTAAGTTAGAATAATCAGGAATCGAAAGAGTAATCCATGAAATGACGTGACAATCAATCTCTTTCAAGTAATTTGTCGACGATTAATCCACTCACTTCCACACCGAAAATTAATGAGAGCTCTTTTGGTGACATTTGACTGATGTTTTTTCATTTTTTTTAAAAAGAAGGATTTAAGATCACGAGATAAAGTTCGAAGAAATGGAAGTAAAAAATCGCAGAAAAGCTGTAATTTACTGGACTCTAAAATGACTTGGAGACCTCCGGGCTCCAATTTGTTATGCAAAGTGGAATCAGATAAGCCTGAGATCGTCGAAGAAAAATAGAAAGCATCACTTTTATTGATTCTCCTCTGTTTCTGAGGACGCATCTGGCAATGGCCATTAAATAGAATATGATGTGGTTAGTTTTAACTTTTAATTTTTGTTTTGATTTCACAAGACCAAATTTATATGACTTGGTTGCTTGTAAGTGTACGCCCCACAGTACAGTGGAGGTGCAGTTGCAGGGGGGAAGTGTTCTCAGAAAGTTGGGGGTGAACAAAATCCTACAAAGTAATTTTCGTCGAAAAGTCATTTCTCATGCTGAGGATGGAAGATTAATCTCATAACTTCAATTGACTGCGGCGCCATTTCCTAATTTCATCTGGTGATTAAAATTCTGAATTAGAAGAAGCTCTATAAATAGATAGAAATATTAAGCAACTATTTGATGGATGAAGCTCAGACGGAAGGTGGTTGAATGCGAATTCATGTTGGTGTCTCCAGGGAATCAATGGAGCATTTATCATTTTCAACTTTGCTATCGTGCCTTTCTTTTCGTTGCTATCGTCGTCGTCGTCGTCGTCGTCGTCATCGTCATCGTCATCGTCATCATCATCGTCATCATCATCATCATCATCATCATCATCATCATCATCATCATCATCATCATCATCATCATCATCATCATCATCATCATCATCATCATCATCATCATCATCATCATCATCATCATCATCATCATCATCATCAATCAACAACAACAACAACAACATCATCAACAACACTTCATCATCATCATCATCATCATCATCATCATCATCATCATCATCTTCCAGTTAGTTTTCCGCCCATTTAGAAGTCACAATGGTGTTTATTAGCACCTTCTTCCTGTTTTCCTTTCAAATTGAGGGATGCTCCTCCTCCACTCCATAAGCATGCCAATAAGTTGCTCCACAACAATGACATCGGTCATCATAATCATCATCATAATCATCACGAATGCCACTATAGTCATCATCACCACCACTACCACCACCACCACCACCACCACCACTACCACCATATAATGTCATTACCACATAATTCGCCAGCACCAGCAACATGGTAGTGTTTCTTCCACGAAATATTCTGGAAATAAAAATTAGCTGTTCGTGAACGAACCAGGAAATGACACGCCTGAGTGAATACCACGCTCCAGTGAACATAGACATTGAACAAATGCAGTGCGATAATAAATAATATTTTATTAACAGAAAACATTTCATGCATGAAGTGACGTCACGAATCGCGTGCTTGTCTGAAGGTGCTAGGCCACCTGAGAAGAAGACCTTTGTTCTGATTGGACGTTAAAAATAGTTGATCACTCTTCGAATCTTCTGATAAATGTTTTGGATTAGCATATAAATCACATATAATATGTTTTAAATTATAATGGAACATATTTTAATAAATATAAAAGGTTTTATAATATATAAAAGTTACTTTTATTAGTTTTTGTTATGAAATACGTTTTATTACTTTGCGATTACTTTTGTTTCATTATTCAAATATATTTTAAGTAAGCTAATTTATTCATTCCTGTTCAGTTGTTCATGCAAACTCTTTCAAATGGCGACCATATTTTTTTGGACAAAATTTGGTCACGTGCGTCAATCAGAATCTTTTTTAAATTTACTATTTAACTTTATTTCTAGTTTCAATTGTTTGCCACAATAATACATTTTTTAAATAATTAAAAGAATATTTTGTGTCTACGAATAATTTTTTATATTTTTAATTTGAAAATTATCGAACAAAAATAAAACCTGACAAGATTTTGTGTTTTTTCACGTTAATAAATAAAGTCTTTCTCGTTACAAAATTTGTTGGAGTCAATTCATTCGAAAGATCTTGTGTTTGTGGTGACCTCTTGACCTTTCACATCGAAGTTGGAAAGCACTTTTAGACGGATTTCTTCATTTCGTTTGATGTCTTCAATCAAACTGGATGTTACTCCCGTTCAATCCATTTTATTCTCTTCAATCAATCAATTTCAACCAGGTCTCTTCAATCAATTTCAACAATTTCTTTTCACTCAGTCTCTTTCAATCATTCCTCAGTCATGACTCAATAAATCATTCAAATGAATCAATCACAGCAGGTGAAAAGAGGAAATGGAAGAGAAGGAGAGGCACAAGAACCTCAAAAGTAAAATAATAACGCTAGAAATGCCATAGCATAATTTTAAAAAAGTGTTGATGACGATGACTATGATGATGATGATGATGATGATGATGATGATGATGATGATGATGAAGGAGGTGGCGGTGATGATGGTGGTGATGGTGATGCTGATGCTGATGATGATGATGATGATGATGACTGTCAT
>MPNW01000112.1:90997-129579 GCA_011800805.1 Hirudo medicinalis
GCACTACCATCACCACCACCATCATCACCATCATCACCATCACCATCACATCATCATCATCATCATCATCATCATCATCATCATCTCATCATCATCATCATCATCATCATCATCATCATCATCATCATCATCATCATCATCATGGCAGTGAAGGGGTGGGGAGGTGCACCTCATTTCGTGTTTTTGGCCACACGGGTTGAATTCTTGCCACGTTTTTAAGTTAAGATGCTAAGTACATGTTGAGTATTTAGAGTTTGAATTACTTTAAATTTATTATAAATGCTTTCACAATTATTTTTATGATTTAGTACGCAGTGATGTCTGTTTTCATTCAAGATTTCAGTTTAATTTCTTGGCTGAGATTTAGAAATATATTTAGAAATGACGCATTGAAACTGATTAATTGATTGATTGTTTGTTCGACCTACCAATAAATATAATAAAATAATAAATACTAAACCATATCAAACGACAAATATTATATAATAGCTGTATAATAATTAACTTATAATAATCAACAGACACGTGACTGTCTACAAATCAACATCTTCGATTGAACAGTTGAAAAAATTGAACAGAGGAAAAACTCGGTTGATCATCTTTTGTAAACTTTTATGGAGATGTTAATACCTTAAAATTATTATTATTATTATTACTATTATTATTAGTATTATTATTATTAATATAACTTTTGTTATTACGTTCATGTTATCTTTTGTTTGAGCAACATCCCTTTTACTGATTATCAGTCTTATACGTTAATATCCGTTAATATATGCAAATAAATTTCAACAACCTCATCGTGAGTTGATTAAATTATCAGCGAACTATCATGAATATTAATGAGTTGCATAAGTTATTCCAATTAATATTCAGCAGGCTGATGTGTCCATGCATAAGGCTGAGCGCATTGCAAACAAAATGCCTCCATGCACCTTTCTCCTGCTCTCTCGGAGTGATTCAGAGGCTGAAGAAGGACAATTCTGGGATCGCGTTTGCAAGTAGTTGTGTCACAAAATGATGCAGTTATTACCTATTTAATAATAATAATAACTGAAATGATTTATAAGTTAAAATGAATATGGGTTAATTATTGTCACGAGCGAACTTGAGCGAGCGTCTGAAGTAAATTTCAGGAAATTGTGGACTTTTAAACCTCAGGAGAGTTTTTTTAATTTTTAACGTGAAATGGAAAAATAAACTAAAAAAACCCTCCAACAACTTAGTGGACGTACGGATTCTTGCATCCAACCTCAACAGGAGAATGACGATGACTAAGATGAGGATGTGACGATGACGATGATGGTGGTGGTGATGGATTTTAGAGCATCGTATGTCAACGCAGCAAATGCATCCTGCGAAGGACTGAGACAGCAAAATTTAAAGGCAGCCAATATTTCTCTGCCTTCAAATAATTGCAAATCCCAGGCTAATTTCTTTTCCACAATTCGGCCATTCGAGTTTAATTAGACTGTTTTTATTTATTTCGCCCTCGAAATTTTCCAAACATTGTGGAATTTGGAACGTACTTGAATGACCAACGCTGCTTATCTTGGATTGAAGAGCTGTACCGAATCGATTGCATCTTTTCAACCATGTCAACCATCAGTAAGGCCTGCTTGGAGATTTCAAAGAGTTTGAAAAACTTCAAATTCAATCGCAGTTCCAACGCTTCAGACAACCAGAAGGATGCCCAAACATCGGATCAATCGAGAACCAACAACCAGTCACCTTCTTTAACCACTCGTCCTAACAACCCTTCTTGGAGTTCAAATGCCGAGTTGAGCGTCACTGAGGCTTTGACGAGAGTTTTCAGACAGGCGACCAACAGGGTGAGGTCCTTCTCCGATCGCAGCGGTTGTTCTCAGTCCTTCGCCGTGGTTGCTCCCACATCCTCCCCATCCACCAGTCCTCTTCCTCCTCCGTTCTTGTCAGCTCCTCCCCCGTCTCCTGCAACTACAACAACTAACTCGGAAAACTCAAACAACGACTCGTCAGAATCTAATGCTCCTCCGAAAACTTGCGACGTCAAGCGGGCACTTCCGTCAGAGAATCCAACGGAGCCGCTAAACGTTTTCGTGGAGGACAAGGTCATCTCGCTACCATGGTCTGAGCAGTCTGCGACTTCATCCGCCAGAACGAATGGCACCAGAGAAGTGGCACAAAAACCCACCCTCGGCTCAGAAGGCTCTGATTCGATATCGAACCTTCGACATCGAAAGAGTTTCCATGACGACGTGACTTTCATTGTTTGCCCTCCGACTTCAATGGATGATCTCTTCAAGGACAAAGAGTTTCTTGTCCAATTCTTCAAATACTTCAGTATTTCTCACCTCTGCACCCTCGCCCAGGTATGTCGGTTGTGGCGCGAGATACTTTATTCCGACGCCAAATATTGGGTTGATGGGGCGCCAAAGGTCATCTGCAGAGAACTCTGTCAACAGGTAGAATCCGTGCGCAGGGATTTCTACGCGAGTCTCGAACGTCGAAAGTTCGACTCCCTCTGTCTGATCGGTCTGCTCGATGACGACATCAATGACGTCATCCGTCTCTTTCCGTACGGCAGCACAGGAGTTAGGAAATTGTCCGTGAGATGTTCCAACGTTTCAGACCTCGGTCTCAAAAGACTGCTGGAGTCAGTTTCGAGCGCCACTTCCCTGGAGTTGAACGGATGCAACGAAATCACCGAGGCGGGTCTCTGGACTTGCCTCAGCCACCGACTCAACTGCCTCACTTTGGCGGACTGCATCAACGTAGCCGATGAATCCGTGTCTGCAGTGGCACAACTCTTGCCCAACCTCAAGGAGTTCAACCTGCAGGCTTATCACGTGACTGACGTTTCACTGTCGGCGTTCAGCAACAAACAGGGCAACTGTTTGAGGACCCTGAGACTCCTCTCCTGTTGGGAGATCACCAACCACGGTGTCGTCAACGTCATAAGGTCGATCAATTAATTATTCATGAAGTCGGTGTTTATTGTAGCTGTTTCTTCACCTCATCGCTCGACACACAACAACTCTTTATCACAATGCGAGGCTGAAAAGAAGGGATTTCACGAATAACCAGTCAACGGTCTTTTATATTTAGACTGAGATTCAATATGGTTTTGTGACTCATAAATACTTCCTCGCTCTGGTTGACGCACATCTCTCATCTGTCAAAGAAAATGTTCTTTGTGAGTTAACCAGAAGAAACGATGACGAGAGTTGGTGATGATAATTACGTCAAGCTCATGATAGGGATGAGGCTCTATGGCGATAATGATGATGACGACGGTGATGATGGTGATGGTGGTGGTGTTTGGACCTTTATGGGAGAGGAATTTCTGAGAAGAATTTCTGACCTTGAGAGAAGTATGTGAATATAATTAGAAACACTTCAATGCGAGGATTCCTTCCAAATCAAACATAAAAGTTTCACTTCGCGAATGTTTGTCACGTTTTCCTGTTTAAGAATCAAAATCTCAAGATTTTCTGAATTCCTGAGTGGGTGGGCTTTTTTGAAGAAAAGGAAAATTACTTTTAGAGAATTATTTTAATAAAAAAAATGATTAATTAAGATTTTAGATCATAATTCATGAACGATTCCAAGCAAATCAGCATTCACCTGAATAATTTTTCAAATTATTTGAAGTTGATTGACTCATTTTGATTGATTTCAATCAATGCTTCCATGCTTGAAACCCCGATCCTATGTTGGTTTAACTGTTGTCCTTCATCACTCATTCACTTCTTCAGGAAGAATCAGATGCATTCATTCGAGTGTTTGTGATTGGCAGCAATTACATGTTTATGGACAGGTGGAGCATCTCCCACGATTGCAATATCAATGCAATGATTTGATCTTTATTTTCATACAAATGCTGATAAATATTTTATTTTGAAATGAATTTTGATAAGAACCTATCGGACAATTAATGTGTTAAGGCATGTTTCACATTTTAGTTTTTCATTAAAAAGGTTTGACCCCAATTAAAGTTGAAAGTTCACCAAATGAAAACATCTTTCCATAGCTTCCATTGGGGAATTTCCTGGCTTCACCACAACTTTCAGATTCGACTTTTTCTAATTATTTGGAAAACTAAATTAATGATTTGAGCAATTACTCTTAGTTTTGGTTTCAGTAAAGATAAGTTTTTAAGATTTTAAAGTTTCGAAGTTTCTGATGATGTCTGATTTGAAATTCATCAGCATGATTGTGATGATGATGACGCTGCTGCTGACGATGATGATCAGGAGCTGCTATTTCTATCAAGTCACACCTTACTTTTTATTCTTTTCAATTTTTAAATTACCAATGATTTTAATTTAATAACTTGTTTTTCTTGTTTTCGTTGTTGGATTCCTTCGCATCGGATTTGCAAAATATTTGTTTCACGAGGAACATTAAACTAATCTATAACCGGATATTAAGAAATAATCCGACAGATGCCCTCAAATGAACATTTTTCAGTATTTAATTGCTAATTATTTATATTCTTACTAAATAACGGATTTCCAATGCTTCTTCCTTGAAACGATATTAACTTTAATGATGTTAATACAAAAGATTTTCATCATCGACATCTTCATCGTCATCATCATTATTCCAGGTCTCTTCCCAACTTGACTGTCCTAAGTCTCTCAGGGTGCAGCAAAATAACCGACGACGGGGTGGAGGTTTTGTCTGAGAATCTGCGGCAGTTGAAGTCCTTGGACTTGTCGTGGTGTTCAAGGATCACTGACGCTTCACTCGAGTACATCGCTTGTGACCTCTGCCTACTGGAGGAGCTGACCCTTGACAGGTATGACCTCACTATTGGCAGTGATGACGATGATGAAGGTGGTGATGATGATAGTGACTCTAGTGACAACCATGATAATTTCAAATGCCTTGGCAATGTCGTATCTCTAGAACTCAGCTAAGACGAAAAACAGTCCTAAATTCAAGCATTTTGTAAGAAAATAAAAAGTGACATCTGTCGGAGATTCAATGCAAGGACCTCCTTTGTCTCCACTGAGAAGCATCTCAGACGGTCAGAAAGACAAATGTAGCGCACAAACGTTCGTCTGGAGAATGAAAACATTCAACTAGAAATTGGTTTAAAATCGATTCAAGTTTCGGAAAGAAAAGCGTCGAAACATAATTTGCAGCCGCAGTGGATGAGTTGGAATTAATGGAAGAATTTGAGGAAAAGCTTTTCATTAAACTGGAAAGCATTGCAAGGAAATAACATGAAAGGAACGCATTAAAGTTTGGGAAAAACCTTTTTTATTAGATTCGTTGATATTTCTCTGATGCATTCAAACCTAGCATATTTAATAAGTTGTAATTTCTATTAATGAAAATATGATCATAAGAGTAATATTATTTTTAATATCTGTTCTTTTAGAATTTAATAACTATATAATTAATTTACTTTCAAAAATACTTTATTTATTCAGTTATTCGCTGGAATTCATCAGGAAATCCTGCTGCGTGTTTTAAGGAGATGTTGTTGGGATTTATGATCATTCTTTCTGTCGATCGATACCGGGTCGTTCATCATCGTCATGACCATTTCCACCACTATCATCGCCATCATTACCACCATCACTACCATCATCACAGTCATTATCATAATCACTATCATAATCAGCGTCATATCAAAGTCGTCGTCATCATCAGCAGCACCATCATTACTATCATGAGCTGCATGCTTTTAATGTGAATGGCGATGTCGAAAATAATCATAGACGATGTCATGAGCCACTTCCATCACCGGGTCCTTGATTCATTTGTGGCTTCATTCCTCCGCCTCACCATCCTCAACTCCGTTGACTGTTCAGCTTGTTTGTTGTAATAATAATAATAATAATGAAACTAATATCGATTGTCGTAATAATAATAATGTCGTAATAAGGATAATTACATTTTATACGAATGTACAATATTACAGCTATATATAATATATTTTTATAAAATTTATCCTAAATAATATTATCATAAAATATAACATAAAAACTGACATTAAATATTTCTTAGATGTTAGCAAATTCTCATGTACCATACCTATTCTCTTGCAAACAGCTGAAAACACACACACACAAACACACATACACACCCATACACACACACATACAAACACACTCGTGAATAAATAGACATCAGCAATTCACGTGTGACTCACTTCCAAGCAGTCGGAAGCTGCTTGTCTCCATGGAAGACAAAAACTCCAGAGTTTTTGTTGTCACTCAACTGAGGAACCAAACGAGGTCTTAAGCTTGTTTGACTCTAAATATTTTTTTGAGATTTTTATCAATAATGTTTTTAAATTACTATTGTTATTTTTATAATAATGACAGTCCATCGTTAAATATATTTTGCACAATAATTGTACAAATCGTGGAGCAATTATTTTCAAAGCACCTATCGTAATCTTAAGTTTGAACAATTATTCGAAATTATTTCAAATTGTTTCAGATTATTTCAAATTTAGATTTCCAAGAAATTCCACATTCGAACAAAAAAAACCAAACTCTTCGAGTGACATCGAGATGGAATTGTGAGATGATGATGGAGGCGAGAGTAAACATGTTTGGGATAATGACACACGGGCCTGTGACGTCATACGAAGGCATAGAGGAAACTTCCAGCAAGACTCTGCGTCGGTTTTGACCTCATGATGCATCAGCGATACTTAGACGCACATACAAGTACACATATATGCACATACAAGTACACATACACAAGTACACAAGTACGCACAAAGACACAGCCCTTGGGAAGGAGTGCTATGTAAATGGTTAACAAAAAGCGCCTCTGACGTTATGCATGTAGCGCTATATAAATGAACTACATTTACATTTACGTGTACACATACACGCACATATAGCTCACGTATATGTAAACACGCACACACGCAGAAACACACGCACACGTAAAAATACATCCAATGGCCAGTCTCACCAGGTAGATGACGAATGAATGCCCCTTTTCAGTTTCATGATTCATTTTCTTCCAAGGCACGTGAACACCTGCTGCCTTTCACAGGTTTAACGTGAAAATATCTTCAAATTCCTCTGCTGGGAACGCTCATGGAACGAATGATAGCGTGGTTTAAGAGGGCTTAAGTGGTTATTTTTAGTAAATACAATTAGCAATTCAATCGTTTGTAAATATTTTAGTAATTACAATCAATTATTTTTAATTGTTTATAAATATCTTGGTAATTACAATAAATTATTGTTAATTGTTTGTAAATTGAATGACCAAGAACTTGAGAAGGCATGCGGAGGGAGCAAGATGGTCAGCAAGAGGATAAACTTGATGAAGAACAAACAATTGATGAAATGTTGATTTACAACTAAAGGTCAAGGCACCGTCATCAATTCCTCCTGGAGCCATTATGTAGACCGATGAAGAGATTTGAAAATATTTTCGTAGTCCTTGAAGTTTTAAGTTCGTTAGAAACGATTGTCATTCCACATTAAAATTCATTTCAACATTCAAACGAATGTCAAAACATGACATTAATTTATAGTGGTTTAAGTAGACTAAGGTCTGTGATAAACCACTGAACGAATGATCAAAGATAAGAAAGTCAACATGATGAACAAAATGATGACATCCCCACTTTGTAGTTTCTAATTTCATTCTCTATTAACTTTGTTCCTTCTGTATTTCTTTTTTAAATTCTGAGTTTAAAAAAAATCATTCATCGGGTTAATGGTCATCTGAAATAGTTAGGAAAATTTACAGACAAGATTGTTATGATGGATTCGTGGTTTGTCTTGTTCTTGTTGTTGTCTTGTGTGTGTTTGCGCGCGAGTGACCCGAATTTTTAAAGGAATTTCAAAATATTATAAAATGAGTAATTTATTGTAATAACAACGTTTAAGATAATAATTACTTGCAATAATTTTTGATTGATTCTTTCATGTCGGCTCGTAGCGTGTAATTGGGTTCAAATGTAAATTTACATTTGTACGACTGTTGTTAACAATGTTGCTGACATGTTGCAATAGTGCTGTTGAGGTTGTTTGTGCTGTTGACGTTGTTGTTGCTATCATAACGACCTATTTATTATCGGCTTATAGCAATAACGGTGCTATTAATAAGACTCTTCTGATCGAAGGTTTCACATGTTTTCATTCTCACATAATTTTCTAATAACTTTCAAGTCCTTGAGTAATTTCCTCCCATTATTTTTTCTTTCTGAACACGTCCTTGACCCCAGTCAAATGGACGTCCTTCAACCTTTTTAACTCCACCCCTTATTCGCCTGTATGACTACTTAAGCTTACGGGAGACCATTTGTGGAGTTGAGTGGCTGCTTGAGGAAATGGGGATTGAAGAAGGTGATGACGACGACGATGATGAAATCGATGATAGTGATAATGAGTGATGATGATAATGATGACGATAACGATGAATACCCTCGAAGTGACCAGCATCCAATAAGTTCACAAAGAACGAATCAATCAACAATTCGTGGAACAATTTCACAAATAAATATTAGAACAATTTATTTCAATGTAATTTCCGTGCATTGCTTGCAAACCTTCTTATTGGTTCAACCTTTCTGATTTTCTTCGAATATGTAAAGAAACAAATAAAAATGTAGAAAAACAACAAATATAAAAATCATCGCAAACTCGTGACGGATTCTTGCAATCAACTTTTCTTTCGGAACTTCCAGAGTATCTTTTGATCACGTGATGCAATTCCACTGCTGCAAGATGAACGTTTTCAGGAAGGTCTTCCATTTTGGCAGGCAGACGATTAAAATTATGTAAATTCACGACCAGACAAGACGCATGCATTTGCTACGAAGTAATCAGTAATCAGTAATAGGCGTCATTTCAAATATAAATATCATTCTCGTCTGAAGGCCGTGATTGGTGGAGGTCTCCCATGAATATTCACGAACCAGTTTGTTCCTGTGGTTATGAAAATAATTTGAGTTCAACGAGGTATGTTTCTCATCATAAGTTTCCAGCCGGCACAAAGCAGGCTTTATTCTCCTCCTGATTGGACGAGCTTTAACATCAGGGGTAAGCACGACCCATTATTTGTTCTCAGAGCCCTGAATTATTCCTGAATGCCAGAGGTGCTCGTGATGCTTCAACGATGATGATGATGATGATGATTATTGTTATGACGTTGATGACTATGATGCCATGACGACGTCGATGATGACGACGAAGGTGATGAATATGATGATGACGACGATGGTAATGATGATGACGTTATCACGGTGGTGATAATGAAAAACGGCTTCTTAATGTCAGACATTTGTTTTTTTTTAAATTACATCGAGAACCGAAAAAATTGACGGATGATGAGATTGAATGAATGCATCACCATCACGGCTCGTCATCGACGTCCTCATCACTATCATCATCGTCACCATCGTCATCATCGTCATCAACATCATTATTTTTTATAGTCGACCTCAAATAGCTTATCACCACATCGTTATCATCGAATGTTCTTCCCTTATTGTATTTTCTGCATTTTCTTTTTGGCGATTAGAAACCAACAGAAAGCGAAAGAGCATAAGATGGAACAAAAGCTGGTATTTCCAGGAGCTAAACTTAGAATCGGCATTTGAGTGCTTCCCTCTTAAATTAGGTTTATTACGAATCCCCGAGATAAGAACCGATTTTTTTGAACGTGTTTTGTACATTTTAATGACGGATTGAAAATCTTTTCAATTTCAGTTTTATTCCCAATCCCACGAAAAATTCATTTTCTTCGTTTTCGTGAGATCTAATAAAACTATTTGCATCATTCAATGAGTAATTAAACATTCGAATTGTTTTTAATTCAAATAGCATCACATTGAGTTTAACCAGTGACGTCATTCGGGGCACAACTCAAAAGGGCATGCGGTGATTCACCAATATTTTGAAACATTTTTGAAATGCTGAGCGGAAGTTGCCCCCATAAATATTTGAAATGCTTTTCCGAGTTCAACAACTTCATCTTCATCAAGCATACCTAACCTTAACCTAAAATCAGGTTAAACTAGTTCAAAAATTCATAAATTGATTAAAGTCCGTTGCATGACTAAGATGATTTGGACTTTTATTGTTTATTAAGATGATTTGGACTTAATAAACAATAAACAATGACTTCATTTACAGATGCAGTCATGTGAGCGACGTAGGAGTTGGTTACCTGTCGACAATGACATCACTTACTCACCTGTTCTTGCGATGGTGCAATCAACTGAGAGATTTCGGAGTCCAAAGAATCTCGACCATGAAGAATCTCAGAGTTCTATCTCTGGCAGGTAACCATCATCATCCTCACCATCATCACCATCACACTCATCATAATTATCAACCAACACCGTCATCATCGACGACGTCATCATCATCATCATCATCATCATCATCATATCGCCATCATATTATTCATCATCTTCATCATAATCACATCAATTTGTCGAAGATTTAAAAGTTCTCATTAAATTCGTTAACCTCAAAAACATAAACAAAATTTTACGCGAGGTTCTCAGTTCTTTGGTTTTTGAGTTTCGATTTTTAAGTTCCTCCGAGTAGTGGAATCCCAACGGATTCCCGAGTAGTGGATCTTTAAGCAACGGACATGGTTGACAATTAGGGAAACAACAACAGCAGCAACAACGACAGATACAACGACATTCAAGCGACACGTGAACGAGGAATTAAGTCTTGGTGATTTACAATTATTCTGAATTATTATTCTTTTATGGAAAATGTACTCGGAAAATCTTTGGAAATGTTTTGAACAGAGGAAACGTTGCACCTGAGGATGTTGGGATTTAGAGAACCACACATCGTTAGATAAAATTGACAATAAATATTATTAAGTAAAATTGTGATTAAATATTATTAAAATATTATATATGACATTAATTAACAATAAATATTGCTAAATGAAATTATGATGAAATAATGACATTAAAAAATATTATTTATGAGTCATAATCGATGTTTGCAGCCTCCTGATTGGATGCACCGAATGAATCCTCTTAAGATCACCATGGCAACATACAGCTTTAAGTAGCATTGCTTGTTGTAAATTCTACTCGTTTGCAGGATCGTCATCAACACCACCAACACCATCATCATCATCATCATCATCATCATCACCATCAATGTCGTCCTCATAATCTCAGATGAACATCAATAACAATTATATTTAAATGACAATAATGCTACAAAATCTAATATTATGACTCACTGTTTCTTATCATCATCATCATCATCGTCGTCGTCATCTACATCATCAACTTGACACAGGCTGCAACATGGTAACCTCAGCCGGCATCACGAGACTCTGCCAGTTGTCAACCCTTCGAGAGCTGGAACTGACCAACTGCTCTGCCACAGCATCTTCTGACATCTGCAACTTCCTGCACGACAAGATGCCAGACTGCGTCATCATCGAATGACGAAGATGAACAGAGATTGGAGAGGATGAGTCAACGAACGAATTCGAAATGAATCATTGACTATGGTGATGTTTATTTTTGCCACCAGGTTACCATGACAACCAGAGGAGGTGTTGTTTATATTTTTATATCGACCAATCGGTGGAGTGTGCGTGCGTGTTTCTGTGTGTGTTTGTGTATGTGAGAGTGTGTCGTTTTTCATCACGTGACGACCTGTTTATTTTGATCACGTGGTCTGGTGATTTGCCGCTTGGCAGGGCGCTGTTATTCGATGTTCATTGGCATCATTATGTATAACATGCTGTTGCGCATGGCTGCTCGTGATGGCACAAACATGACGACGATGATGATGATGATGGTGTCGGGAAAGAATATTGTAGGTGACATTCGGTAAGACCAGAAATCTTATGTGAGATTTGATTTGTCATTTCTCGTCTTTGTCTGGTAATGAGTGCATGGTGATGATGGCGATGATGAAGGTGATGTTGGTAGAGAGGAGCTTCACATTGCAGTCTCTGAATATGATGAACAAACGAAAGTCGTGAAGCAACATCAAAATTTATCACTTTTCCTAGTTTCGGTGCTAATTCTTCCACTTCTGTAAATTTATGTTTTCTAAAAAATAAGCACAAGCGTAGCAAAAACGTTGACAAATAAGCAACAGTAACAACATCAACAATAATAAAATAAAAATAATAATAACAATAACAACATCAACATTAGTAACAGCGACAGTGAAATAAATTAATTTCTCCTGCAAGTTCGTATCGTGTGGCATACCTGCTTGAACAGAACGAACTCTGATTTCTTGGTTCACATTCCTTTGTTGTTTACTGACGTTCATCACGATGACGTCATCGTTCATTTATTTATCTTTGAACCCGACTTCATTTCCAGAGATTTAACATAAAATATTAATAATTCAGCTGTGAAAATGCTGTTGCTAAGTAAATGCAATTTGTCCGCGGTTCTAAATGCCAGTGTACGCCAGTGTAGCATGATTTGATCAATCTCAGTGAAGTCCAAGATCATTCCACTTTTAAGATTCTGTTTATTGAAGAATCTGAATGAATGAATGAATAAATGAATTTATTTATTTATGTCATACTATATCCAACTTCTGATTGGTCGACTTAACAACCTAAACCATCAAATCGCATGGATGGTTACGTTTTACGTTGAGATGGTTAATTATAATTAAGCTAAATAATACATAATTAGAGAATAAATAATTAGAGTCCCATTAATTCAACAAATGTTTATATTTAAATATAATGTGTATCAGCTGTCATGGAAATACAACGTTACTATCAGTCCTGTAATGAATATTAATTAGTAATTACTTATTCATGAATGATAATGATAGCGTTACTTAATTACACGGTCCTGTTTTGTGAGCCACGAGAGCAATTTCCCAACATCCATCAAGTGTTGGACACCGAGAGCCTCTCAAAGGTTTTTTTAAGATATAAATAGCACCAGTGGAATTCCCAAGCTTTCTAATTAGATTGCATCATCTCTCTTTGCGTCAACAAAATAACAAGTTTCTTTGTTAAAGGGAAATAGAATTTCATAACTTAAATATTTTTTTTCACTTAAATATTATTAATTTATTTTTTTTCAAACGTTTTTTCCATCCATCCTCTACATCTGTGACATTCCCATTCATTGTGAAAATCCTCCTCAAAAAGATTCCCAAACATTTATTATTATTTTAAGTAAAATTATTTTGTTTGTCGAGTGATTTGTTTTAATTGGTTAAATGATTGTATATAAGCGTCAATGTATCAGTATTTTTAAAAAAATTATTGTTTACCTGCGCACATTGCATGATGTCATCTTATGACGATATTATTATTATTATTATTATTCATTAATAATAGTTACTAAAATCATGTTGTAATTTATTGCTGTAAATTGCATCTTACCACAAGCACGTGCATCACAGGTTGGTAATGGTGATGACGACGTCGTGCGATGACATCACCACCAAGATTGAGTGACACTTTGGTGCTGACACCCACTAAAGACATATCATCTTTCTCGTCATCGGTCTTCTAATTTAATCATTTCACACTCAGTGCACAACTTGTCCAAGTATGTCTTGCTTTTCATTGCGAACATTCCACTTCTGGTTGTTAGTGAAAATTATAATTACATAAATGCGATTGTAATTATTTTTACATGGATATAATTAGAATTATTATGGCTTGAGTATAATTAAAGTTAATATTACATAAACGTAGTTAAAATTATTGCAACATAAATATATTACATAACTAAGAATTAACATTATCATAATATAAATAATTAACATTATAATATAAATATAATTAAAATTATTACATAAATAAACAAAATTATGACGAAGCAACAACTCATATCACGAGATTTTTCATTTCGAAGGATCAAATTTCTTGGTCTTTAATTTTAGGAAAAAACTTTCAATTCTTTCGGATCGTTTGCCAAGTCAAATATCGTCTTCTAATTAAATGTGCAAATTAATATCTTGGCGTTCTGTGAAATTAGTCGATTAAATGAATGAACAATTTTTGGCATTTATTTTTGAGAGAATTATTTGTGAAAAAATGAAGACTTAATTTTAGAAATAAAATCGTGGGTCATTAAATGTTTTAATAAAGTTGTAATAAAGATTATTTGGATTGCAATGAAAAACAAAATAACCATCTAGATGTAATACATCATTGAAAGCCGAACAACTACAATATTTTATCTCAATAAGTTAAACTTACCATTTAACTTATTATCGTTTAATTCTTTGATAATTAAACGAACACCAATCAATACATGAGCACTAATTTTAATTACAAACTCAGCCGATCCTAGTTATCACCAGTGTTATTTTCCATCTTGTTTGTCTTAATGGTGACGATGCTGATGACGATGACGATGACGAAAATGACCACAAATGTCTGTTCCCCACCATGCAAGGGTCAAATTATGGCTGGTCTCAGGAGAAACATCGTCTTCATTTTCATCTGACCTCATTCGCTCAGCCGCTTCACATCATCAATTTTGCCATCATCAACACTACGATACTAACATCAAATTCCATTTTCATCATCGTAATCAAAAAACGTTATCGCCTGCTTACGACCACCGCTCTACAGACACGTCAGGCAAACAATTGTACCTGCTCCTCTTGGAGCTTATACTGGTATCTTCAGAGATAAACACGCTTTCGCTTGGAATCCCCTGCAATTGGAGAATGGAATGGATTGCTGAAGTATGGAATGAATTTCTGAACGCAATCAAACGAGCTTCAAATGCATTTTTCGAATATCGAGAAAATTAAAGAAAAAAAAAAACATTGGAATGAAAGAAATTGGATTGAAATTGCAACTTAACCGTTGTTTTCTGAGTTCATGAATTTGAGTGAAATTGTGAAATTAAGGGTTTCTAAAATAACCTAAAATATAAATTACAAAACAAATATTTTTTAAATGTATTGGAAGAAATTACAAAAAAAAGGACAGAATTTCCTGAAATTGCGAGCGAAAGAATGCCACAGACACAATTTCAAGGGATTGTCTCACTCTAAGGAGATTTTAAATTCATAGTGTTTTATGGCAGTCCAGGCGTTCACCTCGAATCCACCTCTACAGAAACACCTGGCAAGGATCTGAGAAAATCGAATTACGATATAAATTTAAGTGACAAAAAAAAATAACCATTCAACAAAGTGGGCAAGTATAAAATTCTATTATTTAATAATTTCTTTATGGTTTTCAATCATTTTGAAAATTTATGAAAACTATCTTCTATTAACTATTAATAGGCCTTTTCTAATAAAAGATAATATGTGCTTATCGAGGTAAATGTAATATTTATTAATTTTCCGCAAAGTCAAATTAACGTGAAAATTTTTTGCATTCTCATTGACTTTCCTGCTCAAGTGATTTCTTCAGGCAAGGGAAAGATTTTCATCATTTCATTGTCCTGAGGTTGTTCAAAATCTTTAAAAAAAAATCAAATTTCACAAGAAACCACTTACTTTCGGTTTTCTAAAACCCAAAGATTCTAATAATTCTGAGGAGCTAAAGCTCTTTGCAGAGAAATTATGGGATAAATTAAAAAGTATATCTATCAAGATTTATGATGGATGTATGATTAGCAGTTATATTTTAATAATTAATTAAATTTAACCTATTCCTCAGTTCACCTAAAATTCCATTCCAGAAATCAAATTGAAATTTAGAAATGTAAAAATTAGTCTAGAAATTGAAAAGTTATTTTAAAAATCAAATTGGTAATCTCCTTAAAATTAATTACTCCTAGAACCAGTCATCCGCCCGAAATCTCGGGAAGAACAATTTAAATTCATTTCTGCAAAATAAAGCATTAATTTTGAAACAAACGTCCTGAAAATTCATTCACCGCAAGCAGCAAAACTTCAACACGGTATTATTTATTAGTTTAAAATTGATTTTTTTTTGGTTATTATTCTACAAGTAATGACACAAGGAGATTTACTCTCGATGCACGGCCAGCCAAGAGACCAATGTGAAGATTCTTCCATGTAATTCTGCATGTACATGTACTTCTAAAAACGAAATCTTAGAACTCCATGCACCATTAAAATCAACTGCATTCCCTTTTGACAATTCCAGGTTTTTGTGCGCGTATTACCGATAACCATAGGCATCCTTGAGAAAAATAATGGTGAAATTCATGCAGAGAATTAAGAAAATTGATGCAAGTATTGAATGCACACAGCTGGAATATTTCATACTACCTCTAGAATATGTCAATCATCAAGGAGCCTAATAACTGAAAGATCAAAAGCTTCCGATAAAGCATTGAAAACGTGTGGAGATTAGTAATTGCTCCATGAAACATAGCAGGAATTCAAAATATATATACATATATACAATATAAAATATATTCGATAACTGAAAAGCAACAGAATTGGGACAGACGACTCAATGCAATCAAAGCCGCTATTTTCAATTTTTTTTCGTTAGAAATGAATGGATGATTTTTAACCCATATTTTTAACCCATCCTCCTCAGTTTATCCCACCACTTGATGTAATTCCTGCTGTATTTTCCCTTTCCCTTTCTTAATCATCATTTGCATAGTTAACATGTAGTTCACATGGATATTTTCGTATAATAGAGAACCGCTTCTCTTTCATCGTTTTCAGCGATGAAGCATGTTCGAATCCAGGCTTTTCAACAAAATCGCAATTTTTCTGTTATCACTTCAAGTTTCGGTTTATTTTGAGAACTTTCGAGGTCTCTAAAGTTTTATATAGGTTCGCTTAATAAGCCAAAGATCGCGCGAACGAAAACCGTTAAAGAAATCTGAACGATAGCCTCCAAAATGGCGTATCTCCAGATACGTTTTCTTGAAATTAAACTGGGTTGAATTGGTTATTATAAAGTTGAATATTTTATATACAGTAGCATATCTCTACTTTTTTTATTAAAAAAATATAATAAAGATGATCAAATAATGAAATGATAATAAATTCTAAAAGTGGTTTAAAATTATGGAACATGAACTTACTCTGTTCAGATCTACTTGTATAATTATGCAATTTTGAATAATTATCACGACGACAGTGAAAACTAAACTTGGTGATTTTTTCTTTATTTTCGTCATTTGTCAGTGTTTCTGGATCCAGTTTCCTTAACCAACTATACTTACAATGTATTTCGATTTTAGAACAAAATTGTTTTAACATTCACTCCAAAAATGATTTGAAGTGATTTTTCTCAGTTTTGTTCGTTGTTATATTCCCGAAATATAATTATTTAATATACTATTAAATCAATGTATCGGTTATCAATGAGGCAAAATGATTCAAAATAATTTAGCTTGAAATTCTTATAAAGATATGATCAACCTTATATCGGTTAGAACTCTTCAGCTTTAGCATTTTTATACATATTTTTCATTTCCAATGAAATGATCAGGCCACGAAATAGAACGGATGTAAAAATGTTTTGATGTGAAAAACTTTTCTTAGATTTTTATGCATAAGGATCAGCAAGCCTGAAACTCTGAGCAGTTGATGTTTTAATTCTACAATACTTCTGCGAATCTCTGACTGGTCACTGGATAGCACTTATCATTGAGTAAGTTTTTGAAAACTAATTGGAAAATTAATTTTCTACATGCGTTTTTATATATAATGCAAATAATTTAATTTTGTGATGAAATAGAATAAATCATTTTATTATGCACTCGCTCATTACTTATTAAATGTTGTTGTTGTGGCGGCTGCACAGTTTTTCGACTGAGCTATGAGATGCATACGAGCGATTATATTCCGCAAAATATATTGTTTATGCTTGTTCCTTTAAGCTCTGATGCATCGTTTAACTAGCATCAAATTCTCATTTGCCTGACATTCTAACTGAAAAATTACAATTAAATTAAGTGTAAAAAGTAGTTGCTTTCAATTTACTGAATTACCAGGTAATAAAATATGCAACAACAACCAGAAGTGGAGACGAACACAGGCAGCCCTGCTGTGCAAACTGCACAATCGTTGCCCCAAAACATTTTGGATGGCAATTTTTTCAAAAGTCCTTCAGCTGGAAATCTTGAGACAAATCTCGAATTTAATTCAGATTGTGAGGAAATCTCTCTGTTAACAAGCACGTTGCAGTCCCTGTCCAATGGCCTTAGTAACTTGAAATCTTCTATTCAGCAACAGGATGCAGGTAATTTCCTTTTAGTTTTTCAAGCATCATGTCCATAAAGCATTGCTATATTATATTTTAAATATATGCATTCCAAAGAGTTTTCAGTTTTGAATAGTTTTCTTGTTTTTCTGGTGAATAGTTTAATTATTACACACATGTTATTATTGTTTATGCTTAAAGATGACCATACTTTTATGCTAAAATGTTATGCTTTATGTATTCATTACAAAATATTTTCATTCAAATGTGTTACAATGAGAACTATGGAAAATTGATTAATAGTACTAAAATTAATTTAATAAATGAAATCTATGAGTTCAATTGAAAAATATTATTATTGAACTGTAGCAGAAATGGTTGAATTTTGATGCTGTTTCTTATCTCAGAATATTGTTTGTCTTCTCAAGTCTTACTTTCAACAGGAACATTTTTATGTTTCTTTCAACTGTTTGACTTCCTCTAACAAATTTCCATTCCCAATAATAATTGTTATTTTTTCCAGCAACTGTTACTTTATTATGACTGAAACGGGTTTCATTATTTTTAGTTGATTGAGATTTGTTATTGTTACTGCTATTATTATTTTTATTATTATTATTATTATTATTATTATTATTGTTCTTGTTATTATTATTATCATTATTATTATTACTATTACTATTGTTAGTGTGCTTGTTGTTATTATTATTATTATTATTATTATTATTATTATTGTTCTTGTTATTATTATTATTTTATTTTTTTATTTTATTTTTTATTATTATTACTATTACTATTGCTATGTTTATTACTATTATTATTGTTATTGTTATTGCTATTGTTATTGTTATTTTTCTTATTATTATTATTATTATTCCTATTATTATTATTATTATTATCCAGATTTTGGTTAAAGTTATATCAATGGTAGAAGTGTTGTTTTGAGGGGTGGTTTGTGATGCCTCAGTGATGCTGCAGTCAGCTAAGCACGCGGTGTGGTGTTGTGTTTCACTCTCAAGCACATCTTCCAGACACTCCATTGAAGGGATATCCCTAATCTATCTTCAGGAGATGTAGTCTGTTAACCTTTTTCAATATTGAATGCTTATTGACGTTCATAAAGATTATTTTATTAATTTAAATTGATCCATTCTTACTTTCACTTCCTTGCATAGCAATTTATGATTGCAGCTGATTCAATGTGTTCAATTCAAAATATTTCGCAACTTAAACATGTTGACAGTTTTTATGTTGGATGTTTTTAAGCGCATGTGACAAGTTGTCATCATTAATAAGTGACATTGTCTGACTTGATGGTTTTGTGGCTTGTAATCACAAGCAGTTGATAAACTCGGGTGAGATTCCTTTTGATTCTTAAAAGTCGAAAATCTCCAGAAGAAGTTTCTGCATCACCTGATAATTGACGTCTGCGACGTGAAACTATGAAGAAAATTCTCACGCACACTGTGATCATTCTAGTCCAAGGACGTTGCGATTGATGCTAATTGTAGGCATCTTTAACTGTCAAGTTATACTTAACTATCGATATTATTTGTTAAAATCTCTTGTGGCAAATTAATTGATAATCGTGTTTAGCTCTTATTTAGCTTATATTATTTTGTACAATAAGGATGAAATGATTGGAAATAAGACAGTCGCATAGATGTACATGCAGCTGCATTTGAGATGAGGATGGCCTAGTCAATTAATTGATGATAGCGGAGGTGGGTTGGACAATGGTATTTGAATGGAACATTTATTTGTGCTTTCCTACTAATTTAGTGAATGCTTCGTTTAGGGGTGTTTTCATGATGCTTCATTGATGAAATTTTTTCTGCTTGACTAAGCATTATTCTAAGACTTTGTATTTCATGTATTTCACACAAGTTCGGTTATCATAAACCAAACATTAGATGTGGAATACTAGAATAGATTACTCAACAGAGGGCTTAAATATATCTGCAAATATTTTGTATGATAATCCTACAATATCATTTGTCACCCTGGGACATTCATTTTGATGTGTGTGTGTGTGTGTGTGTGTGTGTGTGTGTGTGTTTGTGTGTGTTATCTGTTCTCTTCTTGAGGTTCAATGAATTATTCTAAAGCGTGAGACCTTAACTTATGAAATTAACTTAAGAAATTGCAAAGGAGATTGTCAATTTAATTTTTATTTCAAGAGATTTTTTTGGACAGTTGAGAATTTTATGTCTGAATGAGTCTTAAAGATTGCAAATGTTTTAAAATCTTTCAATAAGTAAGTTAAGTAGTTAGTAAGTGAGTAAGTCAGAATGCAACTTCATGAGCTGATTCAGAGCTGACTTCAGCTTCACTAAGCCGATTTGCTTCTTTGAGAAATTGTCAAGTTTATTTTGATGGAACAAAGTTTAATAATTTAGTTTTAATAATAATGTTAGAGTATAGAAAATGTTTATTTGTTTAAATTAATAAATGAAACGAGTTGTGATAGCTTAAAATAAACAGAGAAGCTCATTATGAATATTCATTTGTTCAAAGCCGAGCAATTTTAGGCAGTGGTGCAATAATAATCTGAGTGCCGATGATGTGCATGAGAAGTCCGTCGACATTTTATAGATTGCACGAATTTATGTAAGGTTGAACTGAAAGTCTTGAAATAGCTGGTGATCAGATGAATATTTTCTGACTCTCTTACAGGTGTGCGAGCTATTATTACACAATAAACTAAAATTACCATTTTACTGATTGAACCAGTTATCCTAACAATCACCATTAGAAGTAGTTTGAAGCCCAGACTAACCTGACATATTTTTACGCCTGCTGGGAAGTATGGTTATGGAACAGAAATGGTAACCTGACAATTGTACGTAGGACGCTTGAACACAATCAAACATAAACTCAGAGGAAGCAAATTTTGTCAGTTCTACATGGATTTCCAGGGTCATGAGGTGGGGTTAGGGTTAGGGATGGAGTTAGGTGCCAAAACTCTCTGCCTCTGAGTGTGGGTTTATTATCCTTAGAAAAACTGCAGTTCAAATTTTTAACGAGTTTGCTTAAAAGGTTGAATTCATTTGAAATGTCAGTTCGTCGTTTGGGATCAATCAAATTCACTCCTGCTAGCACTAATTAATAAATAACTAGAAGAGGATAACACATAATATAATAGATAATTTGTAGACGTCACTTACACACAGGGTTGCTGACAGAAATTTCGGGCCCCTAGGCACAGACGCTACGGGCTTCTAGGTTATGTCAATTTGGTAATGGTAAAAGCAAAAAAAATCATGATTGTAATATTTTAAAACCCGGGCGGGCCCAAAAAATTGCCAGGCCCATGGCACTTGCCTCTCTCTCGGCGGTCCCGTTTACATACCCAAAGGCAATTTTCAAGAATTTGTGTTCAATTGACTATATGTCCAATTGCCTTGTGTCCATTTGCCATAGAACCATAGAAACATATCGACTGAAATCTGAAAATATGCCATCACAAATTATATTTAGGAGATTGCCTAGAGTCTAAGAATTTAAAGGGGACTTAGTCATTTGGAAAGAATTTTGACAAGTTTTTAAGAGACGACTTTGTTCCAGAAATGGTGGATGAATTGTTGCAGCAGAAGGTAAAAGATATTGAAGAGATTTTGTAAATCGCCAATGCCCTTGTATTTATTTTAATAAATATTTTTTAGATTTATTCCATTTGTCATTTTTATGAGAAGATATTTCAGGATGCTTTGGAATATGTAAATAATAAACACATCGAGTGCCTCAGGATAGTATGGATTCCTCGTTTAATGAGTTTTCCTAGCATGAGTTTGCAAGCTGCTCACCGCTACTCCATAACTTGCTATCTTTTGTAATACTATTTGCCTTAGAACTGTTTAGTTATACCACATTAAACCGGAAAACACAAAACCCCTAAAATGATTGAAATTGGCTGCATCACTTGGATTCAAAAGTTAGTTCACTGAAGTTGAAGTTTGTTCCATAACCACAAGACAAAACAGAAAATAAATTTTCTTCCAAATTTTCCTCATAATTTTAAAGACGTATTCGGAAAAGGAATGCAATGCATGCTCTGTGCATTTCTCGTAAATGATTTATCTCTATTTGTGGTCATTTGTGTGATGAAGACTTAATTTCTTACTATTGAACTTTTAACTAATTAGTAGGATTCAAATTATTTCAATTCTTCAAGACTTAAAATATCAGAAAACATTTTCTAGCAGATGAGCCGATCAGCTGGAATGTCAATGTACGATCGCATATTGTTGCTGTTTCATAAAGTTCTGACTCAAAAACATCATCTAACCATGAAATATAACGGCCCTTGTGACTTTTTATTAGATTATGAGACATACTAAACTCCATTATTAAGAGTCTCGGCCGTGAAGTCATCACCTCCATTTTCTTTAATCTTATCGTGGTGGTGAAGACGACACGCAATTGCTTGAGTATGATCGGGGATTATGGTATGGATTGAGGGAGGCATTGAACTTCTAGACCTAGGAAGATTTGATCCTTGTGAGAATGTAGTTTCCATTTTCATCATCACATTGCAAGTTCATTTCTCAGTTTATTTCATGACATCACTTTCTCTCGCCTAGTGAAGGATTTGCAAGACTACAGCTTGAGTGATTAGTCATATTTGTTTATTTCTGAAATAACTTTCTCTTGGAAGATCTATTTTTGTTTTCATCTTTATTCTATGGAAGGCAAGTGCACGGCCATTAATCTGATGTTCTCATGAACCATAGAGGAACTTTTCCATCGTTTGCCTGAGCACTAAATTCTCTCCCCACGCACTTCCCATAAAAAAAAGGATCCTAGTACGCCTTCTCCATTGAATAACATCTGATGAGTTATTATGGAGCTTCCATGGGAAGCCTCTGACGCTATGCAAATGGCGCATTATAAATTTATTATTATTATTATTATTAAGTGATTAAGTTGAGATAGATTTAATTGGATTATCTTTGATTTTATTTTAAATGCTTTTCCAAGCACAAATAAATCACGTCCAAGTCTTCTCTAATTTCACAGCCTCTGAGTCATCTCGGATGGTGAATTTTTAATTTCTTAGGTGTCGATTTTTATATCAGAGGCGATGGTGACGGTGATGATAATGCAGTGTATAAACTGTCGACGATGATGTGATTTTAAAATGGGAATATGCATTCTTAATACCTTACAAGATCAACTCTATCATTGGTCAATAGATTTGAGAAAAACTTATTGAAACAAATTTCTACAAAGGTAACGCGGGATCATTTTTACAACAGAAACTTGCGAATAAGTCTTAATATCCTTATAAAAGTGATTGTACATTGAGAATTAGATCCTAATTTTACAAATCACTCGGGATGTTATTACTTCCTGTCTCCACTTTCGTGATGTCAAATTCATGTCATGGATCCTGTCTTCCTACTGTATTTCTATGAAAAAAGTTTGGAGTACTTTTTCATAATGCGCTGTCTTTGTTTGACTCATGAAACTCCTGTCGTCTGCTCAAAGTGGTTCCTCAGGTGGAAGAGGAAATTTATTAACAGAAATGTTGTGATAGGGACAGCATGGTGGTTTCTTTATCAATGGATTCTTTTGTATCCTCCACGGCAGAAGCACTAAGGACAAAATAACTGCTTACAGTTTTAGATTAAGCGTAATATTAATTTAAAAAATTCTTTGCTTCGCATATAAATTAAATTTGAATTTGAAGTTTTGTGCTCATTAAGAGATTAAATTACTTATTTTAATTGGAGTGGAACCCCATACTTCGCTAAAATATTTATACTTTAAATTATTTTCATTTCTCGTGCTGGGGTTATCCCAAATGTGGGGTATATTTATTTATTTATCAAAGATTTCAGTGAACGTAAGATGCGTATTTTCTGAAACGTATGCAATCCCTTATTAAGTTATCTCGTGTGTTTCCCTTCTCCTCGTGCAACAATGTTGATGATGCTTCTTATCACCTAATACTCGCATTTTCATCGAACTATGAAGACATATCGCGTTCGGTTCAAGAAATTCCCATGAGCAGCGATAAATAATTACACCCTATTTATTAATTAACCAAATACCATGACTTCTACAGAAGAGATTACTTTCCTAGGCATTCGCCCAGACCCATTATCTCGCATCGATAATTGGAGGGGTTTTATAGTT
The DNA here is from genome assembly GCA_011800805.1 of Hirudo medicinalis. Taxonomy (NCBI): domain Eukaryota; kingdom Metazoa; phylum Annelida; class Clitellata; order Hirudinida; family Hirudinidae; genus Hirudo; species Hirudo medicinalis. The sequence goes on from MPNW01000112.1 coordinate 115,199, forward strand.
TTACCAAATACTTTCAGCTAGTTTTACAATTATTATTTATGTAATTTGTGGTGGTGTAGATTTTTTACGAGGCGACTAAAAATAAATAAAGGTGGATAAAACCTTGTTTGCGATTGAAGATTCTCGTCGCCTCTGAATTAATTGGAAACTATGGTCTCCAAATGCCACCTTTCTTAGATCCGCCCTGGGCACACGAGCACGCCCGTGTGCTCTGCATTCGACTCCCATCCTCGTATTTAAGCAGCCCCGACAACATGGAGACCTATGGAATCGTGATTGCTTCTTTTTATCTGCAGCTTTCCATGCACGTAAGATCGGAGTGGAAAATAATCATCACAGCGTTGTGATTTTCTCTAACAGTTAGTACGCTCCTTATTATTTCCACGAATACATTCATTTAGAGTTAAGTCTGCACAAAGAAATCTTATCGACTCAAAATGATATTATTCATTTATATCACGAGTCTGCGTTTGTGCTTGTTGATTAAGGAAATATCGCGAAAGATATTTTATTTGCTTTTCGCGGTTTATTGTGTCGACGACGCGACCTGCTTTCGACTTTTTCTTACTCGGAATTGAATAGGCCGTGAGCGATTTGACGACATGTTTCCTTGTCTTTTTTATATTTTGAGTGATTATTTTTGCCTATCTGCTTTATTCTGCCAGTACAAGTTTAAAATAAGCAACTCGGGCAGCTTGTTTCATCCGAGGCATCGAATTTAAGTACGTAATTTTAAATGGAGCGTGCAATTTTTTTCTAAATCGCATTTTAAATGGCAACTTAAATTATGTCATTTGTACCTTGTGCTAAGATACGATTGCAGATGGTTGTCTGTGCGATGTTCGTGGACTTAGAAAATTCGTAATTGGCGGCCATGTTTGTAGCAAACTGGTCCCTAATGACGCTGCCGGGATAATTTCTGTAAGACCTATTTATTAAGACGCCTGGCTAGTCTTTTACTTTTGGTTTAATAAGTGACATTTCAACTGAATGGGTTAGATTCAAGTACTTCGTGTTATTCATTGTTATGGAGTTTTTAGCTTTTTTTAATTCGTTTAGTCTCGGATTGTCGTTCAGTCACGAATAGAAGGTTACAATTTACTTGACAAATTGATTATCTTGGTTTACGACGCTTTGGGTGTCTAGATCTACAATTTAATGTAATAGGTATCTTGTTGCTGCTTCTGCATAAGTCGAACAATACGATTTTTTTGATTGCTTTGAAACCATTGAGGGATTTGGATGACGAAGACCTGAAATTAATGCTTTTGTTTTCCAATATCATTTCGTTAGACTTTTTCTTAAGAACCATGAAAAGATAAGTGTTCATTAGGTATTTTCCCAAATACCTGCTATTCAGATCAAGATATATATATATATATATATATATATATATCAAGATATTTCAAGATTTCTTCTTGAAATTATTTTTAAAGATGAATAACCTGAACGAGTAGAACTTGGAGGAAATGTAATTCCTTTTCAATATCATGCTTAAATTGGTTAAATTTAATACAATTTTTTGTTGATCTCAATTTTATACGTGAAATAGATTGTTGGCCACACATCATCATGTTGGAATCCTAAGCTGGTTATTCAGACTTAAAGCAAATTAAATATTTTGGCTGTTGGAGATCCACTTGAATTTAATTTTAATTAGTTTATTATTTCTTGAATTTTAGCAAAAATCAAACGAGCTTGTAGTCGGTTATTTTTATGCGTATTCACATTTTATTTTAGGTGCAAATGTCATGCTCAACAGACTATTTTTCATTCAACTTCAAATTTCTTTTAAATTACTTTAACTGGAAGATATGAAATTGGGCACGTACTAAAATTACTTTTGAAAGTGAGAGCACTTCCTGCTCCATTTTAAAGTTCTTGATGTACTTAATCTGCAGGGATGTCTGAAGAGAATTTCGTGTCAAAGAAATTTGTAAACGATGCTTTTTGTCGGACTTGCGAGAATACTTTAAGCTCGTCATTGTTGTTAATCGAATAATCGTTTGTCTCGGATGACATTTTCATGTAAGAAACTTTCTTTTGAAGTATTATATGCAATTTTAATTATAATTTAATAATCATGACTTAAATCAGTTGAAAATGATAATTTTATTGACATTGAAATGACAGGAAACTCTGAGATTTTGTCAAGATTTAGTTGTTTTCTCTGCCTACAGTGGATGGAAATCTTGGTGTAGATGTTCAGTGGAGTTTATGATATTAACTTTTTATACTGACACATTAACTTTCTTGATGATTGAGTAAAAAGTATTAAAATATTTCTGTGACTATCAGACACTTTGATTATCTTAAAATTGGTTTTATATTTGTTGCATTTGTGTCCATGCAAAATGATAGCATCCTGTTTTCTGACTCATATTTTCATCCTTATAATCCTCAGTGGACATCAGATCAACATTGAAATAGGACACCAATCCTCCGAGGATTGTATTTATTGTGGCTATATTTATCCATTAATGTGCAATCGACATTGCTTATGGACGAGGAGACCCTATGACTAAGTTGAGTCTGACCACGAGTTTATAACTCGAAATATTTTACAGAAAGCATCCAAACACCGATGATCTGTAAAATTTATTCCAATGTTTTTCTTTTTCTATGCTGATTAATTAAAGTTAATTTATTTGATATGATTTTTATGACTGCTTATTCATTTAGTTGTTAATTAATATGACCTTGCGTAAGTATCAATACATTGGTTTTTTTATTGTGATTCTCTTGTTCTCTTACTAGACAGAGTAAGACCAATGATCTGCATTAGAATTACCATTGTTTTACATATTCAAATTGAATTTCTTCAATTAAACCATAATAATGTTTGCTAATAGTCAACTAATGATAATCTTTAATTGACAGTAATTGACTACTGATTAGGAGGAAGTAATTTCAATGTTTCCTAATCATTTGTTTGTTATTTTCTCATTTCAGGGCTCTGCTGTTGTAGTGTGTTTTATTTCTCACGTTTTGATGAGTCATCAATTCTTGAGGGACTGTTTATCTTTTATTTATTTTTAACATGAAAATGCTGCATCCATTCAATTAGCTGCATCTGCAAACTCCTTTCACTTTCTATACCTGCAGTTTTATGAGTAAATGTTGCACAATTAAATGTTTATATTTTGTTGCTTTCATCAGTATTTAATATTTATCTTTAGATTAAAATTCAGTTGAAAATTACAATATTGGAAATATTTAAAACATTAAAATATCAAAAGGGGTGACCAAGAAGACCAGTGCCTGAGGAAGTGTTTGTAATAGCTGGACATTTAGGCGACGGATTTCATTACATTCGGAGTGGCTACGCATGCCGTTCTTTCGGCCCATTCACTCACGAATGAATAATGAACGGGAATTAATAGTTTTGGAATAAATGCAAGCAGGAGTTTACGATGTTAACCTTCGCGTGGTCAATAGATTAATGGTCATTAGAATGGGTTAATGACTCGAGAATGTTTCCTATTGATTAGAATTTTATGTACGTATTTCAAAGCTAACGATGCAAGATCTCCAAAGTGTCGTGGATGAGTGGCAATCTTTAATAATGCTCTTTTAGTCTGCCAAAAGCTGGCAAAGGGCCGGTGCACCGAGTCATTTGGTCAGACATTTTATTATCATCAACTCATCAACATTAAGCTTCATTTCAACGTTATTATTACTCCATTTCAACTTATTTAATATTAGAAATCATTCCTTGCTACATTTCTTTGAACTAAACATTTAAACAATTAAACATTTTTCATTTCTCTTTGTAAAACCTATTTCGTTCTAGAGCAGGACTTCATTGACAGAGAATCGCTCGATTGATTTTTATTTGAGAGAGAGTTACCAATTATTAACGCTAATACTTAGAAACTTCTAATAATTAGAAACATCGAAACTCTTACACATATTCTTGCCCTGTCAACCCTCGATCCTCTCTTGGGGCTAATCTACTCTGGGAATTCATGGAAATATGGGCAACATTTGGAACAACATTATTTACATTTAGAATTCAAATTAAGGAGAGTCTAATAAATTGATTTTCTTCTTCAACAGGAAGCAAAGACAAGAAAACAGAATGCCAAAGAAAGTTGAGTGACGTGTTTTTGAATCTCCAGGATCTATTCCAACACCATCCTATGATAAAAAGCGCTCCCATTCTCACCTCTGCTGCGTCTCTCATCGACAAATTCAAAAGTCTGTTTTTCCTTATTTGACCTTCCGACACACCAGGCTGTTATTTATATCTCCTTGAAATTTTGTTTGCAATTGCTCCAAACGTCTGCCAGCATTTGCGCGGAGTTGTACGTCATTGCCGAGGAGCATGGAGCCATGTTGAGAAAACATTTGCTTACGCATTCCCGAAGTCCAACCAAATTGCACTCAGTTTAAAAACATGGGAAATCATACTCGATAATGCAAAAAATTTGCTATTAAATTTCTTCGAGATAGATTCACATCATGGTGTCTTTGATCTGACAGAGCTACAAATTAAAATATATAATATAATTTGATTTAATTTAAATAATATTAATTTTGTATTCACAATATTTTTATGTTAATGGCATTTGATTTTTAGTAAAATTAAAATCGCAATTATTAATAAGGCACAACTAAAATAAACAATTAAGCAATTTGACCAAAGCCTTTTAAGATGGATCACCTTTCTGGATGTGCTTTGAAAATGTTTCTTTGTTTTGCACTCTGTCTGTTGATTCGGAATTAATTTGATTAGCGGGCACTGAAAGTTAAGGGGGAGTTCATCAGATGAATCATTGACCTATGAGGTCACTAGGGAGGATGTAGCCTGTGCTCTAACGTTCGGGAGAGGAAAAAGTTAGAAATGGAGAGCTTCATTAATGTTCCTGGAAATAACATTTTCTTGCCATTATTTTTTTCCGAGAAACCTGCTGTTTTGTATCACGAGAATCTGGATCACGTACGCGTTCACTGCCTTCAATTCTCCAGATAAGTTAGAAACAAATAAGATTTGCCTCGGGTTTTCTTTTGTACTGGGACTGTTCCCGAGCACAATCCAAGAAACTGCCAAAAACGCGGGAAGGGGCCATGAAAATATTCTTGAGTCATTATTTGCTTTGATTTGGGTTTACTCAAATAAGAACTTGAAATGTTAGGTTCGATGAAATGATCTTGATGGTTGTTTTGAAGTTATTAAATCCGTTTAATAATTATAACGGATAATTATAACGAATGAACGCCCGATTAAATTAATGAATAGATGTAACTGGACTAATGATTTGTGTTACACGAGTAATATCATCACAATTTTATTGATGGCAGAAGTACTAAAAATAACTTCATTAACGTAGCATCAAAGATGCTTTGTTCTGGATCGTTCTAATTTCAAAACATCATCTTAGAGAGTTGGTGCTGTAACATCAGTTTAATGACGTGTGCACGTGCTTGAGGAGAATATGGATGAATTGATGCCTTCGTTGGAAGATGTTAAGCTTGCACAATGAGCTTTTTTTTTTTGCAAAGTTCACAGCTAACTGTTCTTAAATCATTTGATAGCTTCATTAGTTAAAATCAATTCAATTAATTGGCCTTTCACAATGAGGCATTTTATTCTCTGCGTTTATTCTAAAGACAGCTACATTTATCTTAGCTATTTCACAGCTAATTCCAATGTTGGAGTCCTTGAATGGTGTTTTTAAAAGCTGACTGGTGTTGGCAGTTTGCCAAATGATTTGTTGAAATGAATGATGGTTATAATATAATGATACCTATGTTAAGCGAAGTTCCTTTATTTTGTAGCAGGATTTTTTTTAAACCAATTGTTAACCATTTTAAATAATTCTTTATTCCAGAAGGAAATTTTGATGACTCCAAACAGGAAAGAGAGGATCTGACCTCCTCCATAGATAGTTTTGCAACCTCACTAACCAACTGGTTTGTTGATTGGAGCAGCTGATTATTTATTCAATTTAGCGATGATAAACAAAAGAAATGTAAATGATTCCTAAAAGGAATTATTTGAGTGCACTTTTAAGTGATGGAGTCAACTGCTTCTTCTGAAGTCTCTAAAATAATTACTTCTCTCCTAGTGCCATTTAAATTAATTGCTTCTGGAAATCGACTTAAATTGCAATAATGTTAATAGCATCAATAATAATAATAATAATAATAATAATAATAATAATAATAATAATAATAATAATAATAATAATAATAATAATAACAACAACAACAACNAGGTGATTCATTTCATTTAAGCCACCATGTGTTGATGGATGGATGAATGGGTGGATGGATGGATGAAGGAATGAATGGATGGATGGAAGGATAGATGGACAATTAGATGGATGGATGAATTGATGGATGAGTGGTTGTCGAATGGAGATTTTTATAGATGGATGGATAGATGATCCCTAACAAATCATCATCATCATCATCATCATCCACAGGTCACCAGTACCGTTGTCGTCGGCTTGGGTCTTTGGTTACACCTGCAGAGGCAACAATCTCAGCAGCCATCATCTTCCTTACTCTCTTCATCATCCTCATCAGCATCGTCGTCATCATCATTTCCGGCCTCACGGACGACAACAAAATCCCCACCCCATTCGCCGCCATCGTCGTCGTTCAATGGTGAGAAGATGATGGAGGGCTTCTACTTCACCCCTATGGACCACTACCCCAACCTGTTCGTGATCATCGGTCTGGTCGTTGCCCTGGTCAGCTTCCTTGGCTGCTGTGGGGCCTGCGTTGACAGCGCCTTCTCGCTTTGCTTGGTTGGTTATGAATAATAATATAACAATTAATAATATTAATAATTATAATAATAATATAATTATAATAATAATAATAATGATAATAATTACATTAATATTGACAATATGAATAATGATGATAATAATTATAATAATAATTATAATAATATTGACAATAGCAATAATAACAACAACAACAACAACAACAACAATAATAATAATAATAATAATAATAATATAATAATAGATAATAATAATAATAATAATAATAATAATAATGGACCGAATATAATAATAGTAATAATAATAACAATAACAATAATAATAATAATAACAACAATAACAACAATAACAACAACAATAATAATAATAATAATAATAGTTGCTAACCAAACACGGTACTCCATGATTTCAAATGTTGGCATCCATTTTGGGTAAACATTGAAATGCATACACATGGGTTGCTTTGGAGCTGCCTTCGTGAATGGTTATTATAAGAAGCCTTGTAATTACTTCGCCTAGATCAATTGATTGGTCCTATGCAGATACATGATACCATTACATGAATGCTGATGTTCGTTGCGGATAATTTGGATAAATTACTAACCTCTACAGTGTCAGCGAATACTGGCTTGAGAGGGAATTCGGATCTGCGAACAGTCGGTTGCCTTCCAAAGCAAAGGTGATGAGAAATTTCATTTGTCTAATTTCTTAAAAACACATTAAGCATATATAAGGTATTAAATGTACATTTTTTCATCATTGTAATTTCAAGAAAAACAATCAAATTATTTAAATTTATAGTAACAAATAAGTTATTTGTGAGTTGAGTTTGTTTGCTCCTATGTTTGTCTTTTTGTTGTTTCCCCTGCTTGTCTGTTTGTTGTTTTCCCTGCCTTCTTGTTCTTGGAAGTTCATTTTCTTTCACTTTCTTTTTAAGTCCGTGCAAACGTTCTTGTGTTGTTGTACTGCTGCTGCTGTCGTGTTTCGACTTGTCACGAACTTCCTCTTGAACACCTTCCTGTTTATTATTGAATTGCCCACTTTTAATCATTACTTAAATGTTATGCAATTATCGGTTTGTTGTTATTGTTATTACAATTTTGTTGTTATTATTATTATTATTGTTGTTGTTATTGTTAAATTAGTTGTTAGATTCTTTGATGTGCCTGTGAAAGAATTGGAAATTAGTAGGTGGAGAGATTCGGCTTGGACTGCTAACCTTTATTAAGCAGTGATTGACATCATTAAAATTTAGATGAGATGCACAGGTGTGCATGAAGTGTTACCATTTTGTACCTATGTTTTCTGTTGCACCTGCCTTTAACAACACATCCCTACAGCTATGCAGCTTCATCAACCTGGTTGTAGAGATGATGACGATGTCGATGATGGTGATAGTGATGACGAAAGTGCAACCAATGGTTTCTCCAATGCCTTAGAGTAATGTGAAATACCACTGATACCAACCAATGTGGTACGGAATGTTATTTAGATAACATCATCAAAAATTCTGATATTTCCTTTTTTTTTCTATTTTTGTAATGTTATTTAATTTTCACTGAATGGAATAGAATGCATTCTGACGTGAACAAATGGCATCAGCATCACTTTTTGTATGGGACAACGATCACGTCAGGTCATCTTGACAAATCACTACTTCTTATCAGTTTCTGTTCTAACGCTTCTGTGTCTCACATCGTCATCATAAACATCAATTTGTGCAATGTTATGAATGATTTTCAACTGACTTGGGGGAGATGGGTGATATGCACGAATGGTGTGCATGAATGATGTGCATGAATGATGTGCATGGATAATGTGCATGAATGGTGTGCATGAATGATGTGCATGAATGATGTGCATGAATGATGTGCATGGATTCATTATTTTGAAGCACTAAGATGGATCATAATTGTCTGTTGAAGTGAGGTGCTTAACTTATTGCAATAGTTTAAATCTTGCTTTTCTTTTTGGCCACTTAACTGGCAATTATTAATCTTCCATTGTAAGCCGAAAGTGTTAATAATTAATCCAGACTCTTAAGTTGTTAAGACAAATACAAGCTCACAATCGCTTGATTACCACTCAGGACTCATTGTTACCTGAAGAGTCTTATAACTATCTGGTTATTGATGAGTGTCACTCGTTCATCTTTCGAAGGACATTCCATTCAGCCTCTTCATCCTGCTCATACTTTTATAGAGTATAACATCGTGCGCACGACACGAGTCCCTGTAATTGCGTTGTAGGAGTCTTGGAATGGCCTTTCACTGAGGTGGAAAGTTGGGGAAGGTTGGGTGCTTTTTTTTGGAGCCACGAAAGATCAATGTCACTGTTGAGACTATTAGTTTTATCTTACTTTGTCTTTTATCGAGGAGTTTCCCTTAAGTAGTTTTTTTAAATGACTTCATATTGAATTGTAAATGCTATTGGTTGGAGTCGGTTGTCGTTGTTCCAATTTTAATTCTCTCGTTGATATTATAATTTATGTAAATGTGAAATGTTTTTATTGGTATAATCAGCAGGTTCACTCTCAAAACTGTATTGCTTTTCATCTCTTTGCCATCATCACATTATAATATTCAATTAGGATGTATAATTATGATATTTAATTATAACGCACGTGCATGTGGCGAATATCCTGCGTTATGTTTAATTTAAGTCATAACGTCATCATCATCATCAAAATCATCGTCTTTAGATAAAACTGCTTAAAATATCGTAATTACGTGAATTTACATTTTTATTTAGCATGTTGCGGAACAATTTTAACAATCAATGAGTGAGCAACCCCTAACAACATCTGGTTCAGAAAAAAGTTGATAAATACGATCATCTAAAGCATAATGGAGAGTTCATGCTTTTATCTTGTGAAGTTGATTGATGATAATGCGATGATTGCATGTATGGTGGGTTCGACGACGGCGATGGGAGTGGCCTGTTAACATTTTCTGGCAACATGGGTTGGTTGCTTCGGACAGCTTCTCATCGTGTAAACATTCAGATTCTTAGATTATGCAATCTCCATCGAACACCTACCAATGGAATGCATGCTTGGATAAATAACCCAACATTTTTATTCACTCTGTTTTTTTCTTTCCATCTTTTAATCTGAGTAGTTTACATCACGAGACTTGTTTTCAGTCCATGGAGCTGTTGTCGAGCATGGAGCCCCAGTCGAAGAGGAGCAGTTCTGATGGAAGCAGTTCTCCAGGTGAGTAACACGTCAACATAACATGTCGACGACATCGGAATGCTGTGCATGGAAATTCATTCCATTTAATGTTATGTTGTTGCCAGTCATAATCGATGATTCTGACTGATGACGACGACGATGATGGTGGTGGTAATGATGGTGATGATGATTTAACGTCGATGATAATTATGCACAGCAACGGCAGGAGGAGATGGTGTGGACGTGTTGTTCAAACTGGAAAGCGGAGTGGAGATGTCCTTCCAAAGAGCTCAGGCCTGGTCCAAGTATGCCAAGGAAATCATAACATACATCGAAAGGAGGAACAATATGTGTTGGTTTTTTGTCGCTACAAGAATTCTTCTGCGTAAACATCTTAAACATCATAAACATGGTAAACGTCTGAACGCGACCTGAATGGGATTGGCAACAAATAAATGTTCAGGATCAATACGGTTTCAAAGTATCTCGTGCCACCTGACTTTTCATTTGTGGAATTGTTTTTAGTTGTTCTCCTGCGATTCTTTCACTCTATTTCTTTCGTTTTGAAAATATTTTCATGTTCCTCGACATGAGTTCATTGCAACGAATTAGTTTCTTTTGCCATTTGTTTGGTCTTAGGTCTAAAAATAGGTGCTCATTTGAACCCCTTGTCTTTAAAAACACCTTGACAGCTTTCGTATCTTCACATATTTGCATTGTTGTTCTCAATTAATTTATTCATTCAGGCTGTTTTGGTCGAAACGGAAGTTTTACATTTCATTTTCTTCGTTGGCAGATGGAGAATTCTCAAGAAATCTTTCAAAGCTCGCAAAATCCGTTCAGCAGAATATAAGCGAGGATGTAAGTAGAAGATTTGTTGAACGTGATGAACTAAATTTTAAACTGGAATTTAAATGGAAATATTCAGGTATTTAAATGTAAATATTCAGGTATTTAAATGTAAATATTCAGGTATTTAAATATAAATATTCAGGTATTTAAATGTAAATATTCAGGTATTTAAATATAAATATTCAGGTATTTAAATATAAATATTCAGGTATTTAAATATAAATAATCAGGTATTTAAATATAAATATTCAGGTATTTAAATGTAAATAATCAGGTATTTAAATATAAATATTCAGGTATTTAAATATAAATATTCAGGTATTTAAATGTAAATAATCAGGTATTTAAATATAAATATTCAGGTATTTAAATGTAAATAATCAGGTATTTAAATGGAAGTCTCGACTGCTCCTTAACGAAGATGAATTTGAATTGACTTTAAAATATTTATCAATTAACAACTCTCCTTCCGACACAAGGTTTCAGATTTCTTGTTTGAAGTGTGGACTTTATGTCCACAGGCAGAGAATGGAATGTTTCTTCTGCTCCCAAAAAATAAATCATGAAATGTATTCAGAAGGCACGTATTCGTGTGCTGTGCTTATCAATAGTTTGCTAAGATATTTCTTATCTGCCAACCAAATGTTTTAAATCTTTATCAATCAATCATTAGAATGGCCATCGTTTAAAATTGTTTCGTAAAATTATTTGTCTTCAAATCATAATTATTTTTGTTGGAGCAGTATTATTATTTATTATTATTATTATTATTATTATTATTATTATTATATTCAAAGTCAAACTCGGCTGTATTGCAGCTGGATAAAATGATTGCCAAGTTTCATCCAGAGAACTCAGACAATAAAAAAAAAACAATAATAAACAGAAATGAATGAATTGTCTTAATTATGAACCGAATCAAAAACTTATTATTATTATTATTATTATTATTATTATTTTTATTATTTTTATTATTATTCTAGCAAGTTTTTCTTTCATGACCTCATTTTGTGACGTTATTTTTGTGAGCATTCCATTTGTGAGTTTTTTTTAATCTCTTCAATCGATCAGTTCTTATTATTGTTCTTATTATTGTTATTGTTATTGTTGTTATTGTTGTTGTTGTTGTTGTTCGTTTCATCTGTGGTGATTGCAGCTCCTAATTGTAATAAATTGTAATGCAGCAAGCACATGATTCATGTAGTCATGGTGATGAAATCAATTCAGGTTTCAATGATATTTCGTTGATATTATTTTGAATTTGACTCGTTAAAAGTCAAGTTAAGTTCAAATATGTAGAAGTTGTGATAATGATTGGTGATGCCATGATAAATCAATGATGTTGATTGCAACACCAGAGTTTCCAGCCATTTCAGTCCCTCTTCTGCAAAGCTCTGTCGAAGGTGAGGAGTTCATTGGACACCCTTTGCCGCTGTGTGGTGTTGTGTGTGTTGTTGTAGTGTTGTTGTGTGTTGTGTGTGTTGTGTGTGTTATTGTAGTGTTGTTGAATGTGCAGCTTTTAATAATAAGAGACGGCTTTTAATTTTAAAGATTTTATCATTAGTAATTTCATCATTATTGGTACCATCTTCATCATCGTCATCGTCGTCGTTATCTTCATCCTCCATCACTTAGCCTTTTTAATGACCTCATCAATTGCTAGCCATGCGCATCTTGAGGGTTCAAAGGTCATGGATTTTGATTAGAGCGATTAATTCAATTGTGTCATAAAAATAATAATGATGGTGATGATGATGATGGCGGCGGTGATGATGGTGATTACTTTATAGTTTTCATCACCATCGTCACTTGTCACTTGTATCATTGGAATATTCACCACAGGACATTGAGATGTGCAACATGGGACAAGCAGCAAGATCCCTCGTTCACAACCAGTTGTTTGTTCTTGTGAGTGTCAATTGCTTTCTATTAATTCTTGTCTTTCATTCATGATATCGTCATCATCATCATCATAACCATCATCATCATCATAACCATCTTCATCATCATCATAACCATCTTCATCATCATCATCATCATCATCAACAACAACATTAAATCATGCTCTTCTAAGTTTGCTTGTACATCTTGAATTTAAAAATATCTGTTGATTTTGGTCTCATAAAAATAATTCATGCTCGAACAGTTGCTTGCTTAAGAAGGTATGTTAATATATTTGCTATACGACATTATACACGATGTTTCCATTACTGCCCATTTCAGCCGATGAACAACAGGAGATCGGAGCACGAGAAGGTGAGGAAGGAATTGAAGAACCATTGGTCGAGACAAGTCAAGAAGATGGTTTGTCTCTTGATGATGATAAATTACGATGTTATTTAGTTGCTGATTGTAATTTAGTATGCAGTCAATACTTAAAACATACAAACATACAATTCATACGTACAAACTGTGCTTACGAATTATTTCTGTATAAATAACAACCACTTTATTTAATAGATTAATGTCATAATTACGTCGTAATTCAGAGAATGCAATTCCTAGAAACCCAATGAGCTCTTACCTAAGATACATAATTTGATTTAAATAAAACAATAAGTTCTTGACATTACAAGTTGATGTATCTTCAACGATATTTGTAAACTCGCACGTTAATACCTAAAACTTTGTCCTTGCATCTGCGACAAGCAAATGATTTAAAATTGCATTGAATTACGCTTAAAATTTAGTGCTTAAATGTTAATTACCGAGTCGTGGTCTTGTTGATGTGTCTCGAAATGTGAAAATAACATCTTGAAATGTGAAAATAACGTCTCGAAACCGTGACGCAGCACGACGCCGAAGCCAACTTGAGGAAGGCGAAGGCGACTTACATCAACAGGCAACAGGAACATGAGAAACTCAAGGAACAGGCTCTGAGGGCAGAGTCCGAGAGTCTCAATCAGAACTGGACTGGAACTAAAAACGAAGCCAAAGCTGAAAAGAAGCGAAAACAAGAAGATGAAGCCCTCCAGAAGGTCCTGCTTTGATTTCTGAAGTTTTAATTTTGCGAGGATGTAAACGAGTGTTGAATCGTTAACATTCCTGGAGGCGATGACGACAATGACGGTGAAATGACTCGACACGCGACGTCCTCGTGTTAGGTTTGGAAAGTCCTTGCCAAGGACTGCCTCTTTTTAATGGTCATGAGATTCCTGGCCGGTCTTGAACTCTTCCGTCTTCAGGGGCAACGTTTCATCCCCAGAATGACTTTAAATGCCCTGTTACATATTTGTGTTACATGTTTGAATGTTTCGATGTTGAATGTGCACATCACTTTGATGTCTTAACAAATTTCTCTCATTGGCTTCTTGTTCTTTAACCCTTCGAGGATTCAAAGATGTTCAGACTTCAAGTACTTGATGTACTTGTAGATTTCTGAGTGTTTACAAGTGCAAGTCAAGTGAATCGTCGAACATCTCTTTGCAATCATTTTCATGCCCTTCTGAGTTACTTTTCATGACACAAATTCTTGCACCACAAATTCTAGCACCATAAGTTCTTTTACCACAAATTCTAGCACCATAAGTTCTTTTACCACAAATTCTAGCACCATAAGTTCTTTTACCACAATCAGCACTAAGGTCTTACCAAGAATTCTCAGCGCCAACTAT
>MPNW01000112.1:131290-142565 GCA_011800805.1 Hirudo medicinalis
GTTCTTTTACCACAAATTCTAGCACCATAAGTTCTTTTACCACAAATTCTAGCACCATAAGTTCTTTTACCACAAATTCTAGCACCATAAGTTCTTTTACCACAAATTCTAGCGCTAAGCCATCACAAATTCCAAGCTATTTTGCGTGGTCCTTATCCTCCTTTTGGTATTTTATTTTCACACTTGTTACTGCTGCTGCAAAAAATATTAGATGAAATGTAATAGAGAATAAATACCATGTGCAGGTCCTGTGGCTTGTTGTTGGTTCTGTTAAATGCCTCTGGTTTGTTTATTCAAGAATTGTTTGAAGACAGACTCCACATTGCTGCACATTGTATTTATATGCTTAAAACATTATATTGTATTCTTACTGTTTTCATTAGGTTATGCACTTGTTTATGATGTGAGTAAGGCACATGTTTATGACATTCTTATGTTGCTTGGCTTTGTGGACTGATGAAGATGATTAAGTGTTTGAATTGTTTGTTTCATGAACAGGCCATGGATGCAGAGACAACCTACAAGCAGTGCATTGTAGAAGCCAACAACCATCAGAACCTTTTAGAACAAACGAAGGTTATAGGATGATGGAACTGATCAGCAAGCTGTTTTGATCATAACTCATTACTATATTCGTTTTTATTATTATTATTATTGTTATTAACTCATGAATATTCATTTGCCCGCTGCAGGTGAGTGTGCTGAACAACATGAAACAACTCCTGTATGAGAGTGATAGAGCTTTAAAAAAGGTGAGACATTTCTCAAAGTCATTTGGCACTCTGCTTTTTCATTGGAGGTGATGTAAAGGATTGCTGGTTAAACAATAAACAGTGTATTCTATGGACTTAATGACATCATTATCATGACCGTTCTTAACGATCTTCTCCGTCCGGCAGGCCACGATGGACTACTTCAAGCTGATGAACACCATCACGGACACCATACCCCAGAACTTCCAGCAAATGTTCGAAGAGAGCAGTTTGTACGGCCCCGGCAGTCACTACTCGGACTACCTCAAACAGATCAGGACCAAGGACTGTGCCTCTGCTGTGCACAAGCACTACATTTTTGAGCCCTACGTACCTCACGCCAGGTTCGATGTTCGTTCGTCCGTCTGTTGGCGCAATTAATTAAGATGAAATAAATTTATATTAAGTTAATTCAACAGATATAACGAAGCACCTTTGTACACTGTGGTCGAGCCATCAATCAATGCATATCAAGGTGCTTTTATTGGTTATTGTTGTCGTTAGTGAAGTCATTTTTTTTATTTCACTCAAGTCTTCATTTAGTTATTCAGATAACCAATTTAACCATTAGTCATGATAGTGATGATGTCTGAACATCATCTAGTACAAGTGAAAGCCTTAAGACACAAATGACGACAAAAGGCATCGATTGAAGTACACTTAAAACGCATTTGAACTCAAAACCGTGCAGCATCGAATTCCTTAGCAGCCGGTCTGAGGATCGTGGACGACTCGGACAGCATCAGCGGAGAGAGTTCCGTTTCCATGGAATCATCTCCGGGGGCGAGCCCTTTCCAGCCCCACAGGAAGAAAACCGGAAAGGACTGCACGGGCCTCGTGAGCCCGGGACTCGTGGAAGACGACGAATTTCAAGGTCAGTTGGTGCAACGTTCATCGTATTTGTTAAATATTTGTTCGTATCGAGGCAGTTTCTAATGGATGCATGAATTGCTGAAAGTGAATTCCAACTGTCGAATGTAACGAATCGTTTTCGCTCGAATGATTCTAATTTGATTAAGGCGCGAACGAACTCGGTCATAATCATCCGTCCGTAATTATTCAAATTAGTTTTTTTAAATGAGCGAATATTCTAATTCTTTCCACCATCAGGAGACACTGCCGGAGATTTCAGCACGGCGGCCACTTTTCGAGGCATGAAACTTTCCTCGGCAGCTCAGACGCACGTCCTGAAGAAGCTGAGGGCTCCGTCCAAGTGCTGCGAATGCTCGAGCTACGTCTACTTTAACGGGGCAGAATGCGACAGGGTAGACGACATTTCTGGGCTCTCAATTGCATCTCTTTGAGGACATTCTATTGCGCATTGTATTATTTATTAATTTCATTTTAATCTGTTAATAATAATATAATAATTTAATAACAATAATTGCAGGCATATTTATATAGAGTCCCGATCACGAGCATCGTCATCTCAGACTGGCATTAAAATAACATTTTCTAAAATAAAATGATGACCAAAAAACTTACAAAAAAAATTGGCTCAAAGAAAAGTAAAACTTGATCGATGCGTTGCAATGTTTTCAAATCAAAAAACATGTTTTCACATCTCGAGCCTGTAAACCCATCAGTGAATTTATGCTAATCTTTTATCATCATCGTCGTCGTCGCATTAGATTTTAGTAGCATTACTGAATATAATGAAATTACATGCATTTGAGGATGTAACCTGGTTACAGTGCAGGTTAATAAGCCACAAGAAATGTTTGGAAGTTTTGAAGATTTCTTGCGGCGATTTGAGACTCACCAACTTCGGAGATGTTTCGCCTCAGAGCCCCTCCACGGTGACCTTCCCCTTGCAGTCCGTCCCCTTCCTGGTCACCAAGTGCATCAATGAAATGGACCACCAGGGACTCCACATCAAGGTATTTTGAGGATTTGGTTGCACTATCACTTTGTTCTTTTGGTTTTTAGGGGTCTCAGCTTCATTTTCAGTTTGTTGAAGTGGCTTAATAATAATTATTAGTAATTAAGATGTTGTTATTACATAATTAAGTTTAGGTAATCATTATAAAATAATATTATATCAAGAATCTCTTTCTCTCGACTCATGCTTCCTATAGTTTAGTTGTAGGCAATAAACAAACATGGTGGTAAGGATACAACAAGTTTGACATTTGTGTAAACATCTCATCAGGGGGTGTACAGGGTGTCAGCAGTGAAGTCAAAGGTGGAGCAACTCTGCCAAAATTTTGATGCCGACGAGAAGTCGATTGATCTTTCAGACCAGAACCCCAACGTGGTCGCCAATGTTCTCAAGCTTTATCTGAGGAAGGTCGGTCCATTTTCATTTGTAATTGTATTAAACATTTTTAGCATTATTTATTTGAATATAATGTTTTAATTCATTTTAATTCTTTTTCATTTCTTCTGAATTTTTATAGTTTTAATGTTAAATAGGTTCTTGAGAATCAATTGTTATCGATGATTTGCATTTATTCATTGAATGAGTTTTCTTATGAGGCACAATTAATCCAGTGGGAGTTCGATCTCCTAATAAGCATGACATGGTTTTGAAATACTTGGAGATTATTATTAAAAGATAATTATTTATAATATATAAATATTTATAGATAAATATGAACAATTGCATTTTTACAGTTACCTGAGCCTTTGCTGACATTCAAGTTGTACCCAGTGTTCATTAATATTGCAAAGGTTGTTGTCTCACTTCATCCATCCATCCATCCATCCTTTTGTCAGTCTGTCTGCCTAGCCATTTGCATTACTTTAACTTTCCTTGAGCAGAATGAAGTGGATTTGGCCACAACAAGAGCAGCCCTGAAGCAGGCTGTGGATCAGCTTCCATTTGCCAACTACAGGACTTGTGCCATACTTTTCAATCACCTGAACAGGTTCCATTCATTCATTTGTTTGTGCATCTTTCATTCCATCTGTCCATTATTTATTTTTTTTATCTTTCCACTTTTCATCTTCCTGCATGTCATAATTTTCAAATTCAAATGACAGAGTGGCCAAGGAACACCACGTGAACCAAATGACGGCGAGCAATTTGGGCATCGTGTTCGGTCCGACCCTCCTCAGACCCAGGTAACCTTAATGATCATTATCATCATTATTTTCATAGTCGATTTCTTATTTAGAGAGATGGCTTCGGTCACCCATTTGGTGGACACCCCGTTTCAATCGAAGGCCGTCGAACTGCTGATCGAAAATGTGGAGGTCGGTCGTTGCCATTTCGAGTCTTTGATCGAGCGACGATTTAATTAAATTTGCATTCTCGGTTTATTAATCAATTCCTTGTTTATCTGCAAATGTTTTTTCACAAATCAGACGTCGTGACATCGTTTATACGTTGCAATTCCTCGCCAACAGGACGTCTTCGGACTCGCGGAGGCAGCGGAGAAGCCGAAAAGTTCCCTCCTCGTGAGGTCGACGTCTGCCACTCTTAGCGGTTCGTTTCCAACGATTGCAATCGTCCGGCTTAGAAACATAGCTTTAAATCGACCGCAACAGGTCGTCGATGGAATGATCGTCATCGACATCTCCTCTGGAGGATCGGAGGGATTTAATTATTTCTACAAATAATGCGTCGATCGTCTCTATGTTTTGCATTTGTAACGTTGCTCTGCTTAACGTTAAAATTGAAAATTATTTTCTTATTACTTATTTTAAACATATTTTATTCCTAACAGGTGACATCTCTCCTGGGTGGTGGGTCAAACATAGTACATTAATTCAAGTTTATTATTATTATTATTCAGTTATTTAATTTTAAGAAAGCGACCTGATGATTGTACGACGATTACAAAATAATACTAATGATCGACAGGCTCCCATCCAATTTGACTGGAGATTTGCTGAACGAGTTGGTGAAAGAGGTTCCACATTTTCAGAAGGTTGAGTTGGATTTTACAATGTTTACGATGATTACATTACGATTACATTTCAAAACATCATTACTTTTATTATTTGTTTTATTTATTAGACATTTGATTTAAATTGTTTCTGTAATTTGCTAAATAGGTCTGTATAAACTGAAATTAATGAAATAATGTATAATAATAATAATAATAATAATAATAATAATAATATAGTAATAACATTGGCATTTCGTCATAGATGTCGGAGGACGTGAGTTTCTCCGCATCGAACGCGTCGACGATGACGCCGCCGTCCTCGACGACTTCCTTCACGACCGACCGCAAGTCGACGGAGGACCAGCACCACAAAGCACAATCTGCGAGCTCCTCGCCGACGACGACCACCGCTAACATTTCTCTCTGACGTTCGTTCGCTTAATTATTTGTCGACGTCGAACTTGTTTTCCGAGGCCGTCGATGCCTAACGACGTCGATGTCGATAGGTTGTCTTAGGTGGCTCGATGTTTTCATCCTTCAATTTGCCAGTCTATCTCTCATCTCATTTCAATGACTGTACAGCTGACGGGAACGAGCGATACGAGCATTTATTGCATTTGACCGGCTAAATGCTTCCGAACGCATGCCGAGCATTTCTTTAAACGTAGCCAGGATTTCGCGCTGGAAACGTTGATGGAGAGTTTACCTTCGTTTCCTTTGTTTACGAATGAAATCCTTAAAATAATGAGTAGATATTTCAAATGCAATCGTTTAGCCGAATTGGTATTATGTAATTAATTATTAAATGTTTAAAAACGTAATTATCGATGTTCGTTACGTCTCGGCGATGTCGCACGGTCGTCGTAGGAAGCCTTTTTGAAAGCTCGATTTTGAAATCAACAGTATTTGCATTCGAAGCTTTGCCACCTTCGCTCGTTCGAGGCTTTTTCGTGCAATTCGTCGACGGAATTAAAAATTAAAAACTTGCCGAAAGCTTCGAAGGACTCGCCATCTTTCCTGCGGTTTACGAAACTCTTCGAGTCGGCAGTCGTTCGGTGGTTCGGGATCTGGTCGTTGCCTTTCCATTGCTCGATTGTTGTTGGTATTTGAATGAATGCCGTTCGACGACATGACATCGTTTTATTTTTGTTCTTTTCTTTCCTTCTGAAATGATTTCCTATCGAATCTGCTGCTTATAAATTACTTTCACCTTCATGGATCCTTGCAAAAGTCTTTGGATCCTGTTAGTTGTTTTTTTAAGTTTGAGCTGCCATTGTTTGTAATTCTGTGATTATTTAAAGATTCTCTCATTAAAAATGGTTTACAATTATTTCTCCCATAGATCTTGTGCGACACTTGAACAATAATACTCTTTACAGTTCAACAGTATGTAACCCCATATGTTAGATGCCTAGTTTGTGCTGATCTGATGATGGTGATGGTGGTGATGATGATGATGATGATGATGTTAACTCGTATCATTGGCAAGGAACTACGTCTCATTATTATCATCGTTATTCTAGTTCTAAACACGTCAACACGCCACAAGAACAACATCGCATTCGCGTAAAGAAACAATTAAAGGTCTGTTGTCATCTTCACCGTTTTCATTACAGGTTGACATTACGAGTTGACGTTACAAGTTGACGTTACAGGAACGAGTTTCAAGGAAACTCTTGCGTTGTTTATCGTAGATTGTTCTTATCTCATCAGCGAGATTGTTTGTCACCGACAGGATGCGGTGGACCGAGTTTTCGAAAATGTCGTTAAACCATTCATTCAGTCAAGTGAGAACTTAAACCGCGCCTTTTAAAGTTGAGTTGGTTGAGTGTGCGTAGGTTCGTGGTGGTTACTCGTCAATACATTGAGCGTGGACCGCGTGGATTGGAAGGCCTGCAAGGTCGGGGTAAGGGCCCGGTTTAGCACATGTAGGCGGAGATGGCGCACTTACGCTCGCACTCCTCCTGCGGGAGAAGGGCGTGCCACCTGGCGGCGGGTGAGCGGTTGTACTTAACCAGGCAGTTCCAGTGCGCATGTTCTCGACTTCCCGTCGAATATTTGCCCATGCTGAAGCGCCCCACCAAGGTCTTGGAAGGCCCCCTTGATCCTGATTTGGGGTATAAACCTTGTCTGCTCCAGATGCTGAAGATGAGGCTGCAACTTTGGAGCTGATCTGATCTTAGATCGAAGCTCAAGGACTCGTCATATTCCGGGTCAAGAGTGCCTCTGATGAAGCTGGTCTTTCTGTTCTTTACTTCTTTGTTGTCGATGAATTGAGTGACTTTAACATAGGAGTCTGTGATGAAAAAGTCGTCGTAAATAAACTTTCGAATAATGTGTAATTTGGAGAAAATAATTAAATACTTGGAAATAAATAAATAAAATAAAAATGAAATGACTATTTAGGTGGAACATTTATGAACTATTTTTGAATTGGTAACGACACGAAAGAGAAATTAAATTTATTGCTGTCACATCTGCCTCTGGTCTCATTCGAATGTTTCCATCTCACTCGCGACTGAAAAACACAACGACAACGACATTAATTTCAAGAGCAATTTGAGTTAAGATGTCACAAAAAACAAATAAATTAATCTTGAGACTAGTTGCGTATTTTGTGCCTCGCGAAGTGAAGGATGCTTCAAAATTTACGAGAAGAAGTTTAATTGTTTAAAACGGAGAATGAGGAAAGTTTTATGACAGCTTTTGAATCCCAGATGAAATCTCAGCGCTCATTTTTTATTTATGAGACCACCCGACCAGAGAGTTGTAAAATATGACGTTTCTGCATTTGCAAGATGAATTTCAGAGGTAAGTTCGAGCAAGAAGGTTGCTTACAAGTGGTAAATGGATGTGATGACCGACACCAGTTGCAAAAAAAGATGATTAGAAAGGATCGCTTATGCCATCTTGTGCAATCAACTTGGAAGTGATGCTTCGTGTACAACTCGCTTGTCGTGCATCTGCGTCGAGGGCGCTTCTACGTTATAATCAAAGGAAGACCACCACGGTTTCCTGCTGACAACGGCGTTGCAGAATTGCAGGTGAAAAAAACACGATGACCAGGTTGGTTCTTCGTAAAACACGATGACCAGGTTGGTTTTTCGTAAGACACGATGACCAGGTTGGTTCTTCGTAAAACACGATGACCAGGTTGCTTCCTATCCTTGTTAAAAAAGAGCTCCGACACAATTTTTCTTTCGATTTTCGGTGAAACTTGCTATTCTTGGTAGACCGCCACGAGTAGTTTGAGTGGTGATGATTAAGTTCTTATTCATTCTTTTATTTATTTTTAGAGATATTTTTCAACAATTCACCTCAAACACAAACTTTAAAGCCACAAAAGAAACTAAAATAAAATAACTCAAGGGTAAGTCTTAAGGAAGCTCTTAATTAACGTCAATTAGCTTCCGCTAATTATGGCGATAATATTTATAACAACGATCATGACGATGCGTCTTATTTACAAGTATTAATTATTAATAAATGAATTTATTTACTCATTTATCTGTTTAATTAATTGTTTATTTGTTTAATTTGAATTTAATTAAGTCCTTCGTTTTGAAGTTGTCCGCTCCAATTTAATTGATGTGAATGTGTAATCCCCGTCATTTCTTTGATGTGTGTTTCGACGAAGAATGAAGTTGATTTCTGGTGTGAAAACGTCATGAATGATGAAGTTGTCAGATAAAATAAAACTGCACACGGTGATTAGTGTGATAGTATGATAATTTAAGTACCAGAAGATATTTTTACTACTCATTTGTACTTTTTTTTGGTCAAAATAAACTTAATGACCTTTTCTGAGAAGTTTACATTTTTTTAGTACTTGAGTTTGCCACACATGAAGAACAAATCTTCGGTATAGAAATTATTTTTTTAATAATAAAAATGCTTCTTCAATTATTACTCTTAGGCTTCGGCTCAGGAAAGCAATGCAACATTTGTTGGCAACATTTATCGGCAACATTCGTGACGGAAGACGACTCAAAGTTCTTTGAAAGTTCTCTGAAGATAAATTGCAAAATTAGGGTTCAAAGAAGTGCAAGGGTGGACAAAAGTTCATCATTTAAGAACCTTCCCTTGAAATGAATTGAACGAAATCACGTGTTTAATGCTGCTGACGTAGAAAGCAGTGGAAGCCAAAGTCGATATTTCAGTAACATTTCCTTGCTGGGGAATGCAATACAACAGCATGTTTTGCTTTTTAAGGCTTACATTTGAATGTTTTTTTTGATTCGTGGGTGGCCATAGCAGTCAATAGTTGCTTTGTAAGCTGTTGCCATCAATTTTCATAGTCCAGAGTTTCTATGCCTCTCCACGGAGATTTCAAAGGTGGTTGATTTGAATTAGTGCTCAAAAAATAACATTCTTGTAAAACAAGGTGCAGTAGGCTTTGATTATTTCTGAATTTTTGTACGTTTCTATTACATTCTCTAAACTTTCTTCATTTGTGAAGTTTTATCACGAGATGTCACATTTCTCCGAGGAACCCACGTTTGATTGAAGTTGGAATCATTCATTTGCACTTTCAACTTCATTCCACATCAGTGGAAACATTCCAGTAACAAATTTTCTAAAAAAGTTCGAAAATCATTCAAATCACTTTCTTTTCCTGGAAATTTGTCAGATCCCCTTCCGTCCAAGAGGAGGTTCGTTCCATTTATTGGAGTGGAATTTGTTCCGCATGGATTGTATTTTTAGTTATTAAATTATGCACTGTTGATAGCGTTGTGTTTATTATTCGCTTGCGTGGTATTTCATTTGTTTTGTCACTTAAGCTGGGAAGATGTTTTCCAAGTATTTTAAAACTGTAACTATTACTTCAACACAAAGCTTTAGACATTTCAGAGTTTTAAATACTTAGGAATGTTAACTTTTGTTTGCCATATTTTGTTGACCTTATTTTGAGGCATTAATAATATATAATTATATAACTATATTTGTAATCCAGGAAGAAAGTTATTTACACTCTCTTGCGATGTTTTCAAGCTTATCGTTTCAATAAATTCATTATGCATTCAATTTTTCAACTTTAGAAGTTATTTTTAAACAATAAATGAAATAAATTTAATGTTTAAATGTTTTAAATTTCATTTATAATTTATTAAAACATATTGCGCATATTATTATGCTAATAATAAGTTCTAAAATCAGAAATAATTTCTGAAGTCATTATGCAAATGAAGGCGAATCATTTGTGGTCGCAAACGTGATTTAAAGATCCCATTAGCTTCATTTGCAACTGAACAAATAATCATTGAATGTAAAATGAAAAAATAAATAAATAAATGAAACTAATTATATCTAATTATATTGCTTTAATAATAATTAATTGATAATTATTCAACAAATAGTTTTAAACAATTAAACCTGTTCCGTTGGTGAAGTCGGTCTGCAGAATCTGATGCGCCTTGATGACGTCAACGTTGAGTCTTCCTGCCGCAGGGAGAAAGTTCAAGGACACGAGCAGGTTTCCGAGGTCAGGAGAGGTCAACTGAGGTAGAAGAACATAAATTATGCAAATTAAGTTATTGTAATGAATTGGATTTAATTGAAAGTAATTATTTAAATAACGTGAAATATATTAATTTAATAAATAACATAATATAAATAAATTAATTATATATTATAAAATAAATAAATTAATTATGTAATATAAAATAAATAAATTAATTATATATTATAAAATAANAATTAATTATGTAATATAAAATAAATAAATTAATTATGTAATATAAAATAAATAAATTAATTATGTAATATAAAATAAATAAATTAATTATGTAATATAAAATAAATGTTGTTCGCCGTGAAATTAATTGTTCCATGAACATCACAACTTCCGACAGTCGTGAATATCAATGTCCTTCCCTAAAACATGGCTGTCGTCATAATGAGGACGACGACGACGACGAAGAGGAGGAAGATGACGATGATGATGATGATGATGATGGTAACGATGATGACAGTTTGCATCTCCAATAACTTGTAATTACAGAATTTGTTGAGTCACATGTAACACGTTACTAATTAATTAAAGAAGACAACGGTTGATGTTAATAAATTGGAGTATATTTCCTAATTTAGTTATTTAAATTTAAAAGTCTTTCATTTATATAGCGCCATATGCATAGCGTTAGAGTCGCTTTTTTGTTAACCATTTATGTCTCTGCCCAATGCTATGCAGGCTGGGTTTCGAACACGACACATAGTGACTGTTTCCGTTAACCTCCGTGTGCAGGAACGCATCCTATTCATCCAAACTGCATCATTTTAACGTGAAAGCCTCAAGTGTTGAGAGTTTAAAGTTTTTCTGTTATTTCACCAACAAATATAAATCACAACATGTTTACAAGGATCAGTCCTGAGTCATCAGACTTGACGTCACGAATCAGATTTGTCCACAACAGCAACACACTGAAACGAACCAAGACACTAAAATTTGCAATCGCAAATTGCATGCGATGTCTGGACGTTTAATTTGCCAAAGGACAGTCGGATTCAAAAACATTGGACCATCATCATCATCATCGTCATCGTCATCGTCATCGTCATCATCATCATCATCATCATCATCATCATCATCATAATAGCCATTGTCATCATCGTAATAGTCATCATCACAATAGTCATCGTTGACGTCAAATTCATGGCCTCCAACTTACACATTCGTAGCCTTTAGAG
>MPNW01000113.1:0-33318 GCA_011800805.1 Hirudo medicinalis
ATTATTATTATTATTATTATTATTATTATTATTGTTGTTGTTGTTGTTGTTGTTGTTGTTGTTGTTGTTGTTGTTGTTGTTGTTGTTGTTGTTGTTGTTGTTGTTGTTGTTATTAATATTACATACATACCAATACCGATACTCAAAAAATATCGGCGATCAGTGTTGCCAGTGCTGGGGTTTTTTTTCGTATGTTTGGTCCAAATCTGGTTTTTTTGAGAAGAATAAAATAAAACTATGTAAAAGTAATATTTTATCAGGTTCTTTGCTTATCTCATTACTGCTGCCGACTTTCAGTTTATTGCCATTTATTGCTCTTACCTATTATATTGAATTTTAGATTATTAGGACAACGAACGGTGACGCAGGTATTCCAGTTGCCAGTATTACAGATGTGCCACCGCGTAAGAAAGCTATTATGTGGTACAACTAAGCTATCAATGATGAATGGTTGACAGACATCGAACTAAAGGATTGAATAAAGTCGGATCCTAATAATTGCTTTGCTATGATTTGTACAGTTTGTTCATGCACGATGACTAATGCCAATAAAACTGGTCTGTTGGCACATGAGCAAACTTAGAAGCATGATGGCGTTGCCTCATTCCTCAGCGAGTGTCTAAAGAGAATTTTTCGCAGGTGAAGTTGATAAAAACCAAATAAACTCTTGTGTGAAACAGTTGGCTCTCGATTGTTAGCCAAACAAACAATTGCTAGGGATGGAGCTTGCTAAAAGTTCAATCCCAGCAACAGCATGGTTGATGATGTCATTGAAAGACGTTGTTGGCAGAGATATGCCAACAATAAGAGACTTCATAATTAGGATTCTCAGTTAATTTTAAATACATGTGATCTTGATGATGCAATTGTTAACATTGAAATTTTTTAGCTGAAGTAAATTGTCTGGCTCACATAATTTTGTGTTATTAATAAAGATTTCTTTATTTAATTGTGAATTTGTGATTATAAAGATTAAAATGAAGGCATAAATTAATAAGTAATAATTAGTGACGATAAAATTCGGCTTAAAATATAATCTGGGTTTTTTTCAAAAAGTCCACTGACAACTTTACAAATGCCTTTCATGTCATCTTCACGCATTTTTATGCTGAACGATGACTAGTGATTTGTCGCTCTAAAAAAAAAATGGAATGTGAAATGCTCAATAAATTTATACATATATGTTTTTTTCAATTTAAAATGTAAATAATTATTTTTGTCAAGGATTTAATATCTTTTATTTATTTACACATATGATTGCTTTTGATGTTCGTTTTCTCCTTTAACTGTAAAAAAATTGTGATTTCAGATAAGCGTATGTAATTTACGTATTTATTGATAAAATTTACGATTGCTGACGGTGATACCAATAGATTAGCTCCTACTATCTTCTTGCATGGTCACTTTATAGAGGACGAATCTCAACGCTGTTGTGACGCTATTGACAATTTTTTTTTCAAGTTATCGATTTATTGAGACTCTGTTTTTGTTCCCATAGCTGAATTAACTCTAAAATTCTAATGTTCATGGAGTTTCATTAAAACTGTTTATTTAATACAGAAACATTAGATCTATAATTATTTAAAATGTGGAGCTTCTAGACAGACTTCATTTTTTGAATGTTAACTTGTGAATGCAGTCGTCATAAAGTTGAATCATGTTGTAATTTGCCACATAGAACCAACATATTTGAAGAACATGTATAATATTGCCTCAAGACTGAAAGAATTAGTGGCCAAAAAAGACTTAATTGAAAGCGATATAAAGTCATACAATGAAGTTCTTGAATCAGTTAGTTTGAATAATAAATCATTATTTAGCTGTTGATACTAATGCCTATAATTGATGTATCAGCAACAAAATGTTGGAATGTCGGGTCCTTTGTTGGATGAAGATCAATTCCCAAGAAGTGATATTGATATCATTACTGTTCGACATGCGAGGAACAAGATTTTGTGTTAGAAACCCAAGGCATTTTTGGTAGAATTTGCTCTTACGTAATATTAAATACAATTTCAGGTTTAAACAATGATCACAAAAACCTGATGCAAGAAATTGAGGAATGTCTGTGCGAGTTACACAGGACTTCATCAAAGAAAAACAGATGTGATCAAAAGGATGTAAAGGCTGCCTCAATTCCTTGTGGTGAACCCTTTGCATCGATTGGAAAGGTCGATTCAAACTCACCATCTGATATCGGGGTAATTTGCTTATTTAAATTCTGCTGAAGTATTTCAGAAATATGGCTTCCTTATGCAAAACAATTCAGTGGATGAACATAATGCCTTCTTCCATTGTCAGTAATGAAAAGCTATTTCAAAGCTGCTATCAATTGATTAATAATTTTAATTGCAACAACATGATGCTTAATCTCTGTTAATGATTGATTTTGATTGTATTTTGACACCACTAATTTCTGCTTTCTCATGATGAGCTTGTAGAATTTTTAGCCATAAAATTGTGGGTTATTTGTCAGAATGTTACAAATATTTGAAATTTCCGTTGAATAAGGCATAAAAGTGAATTGCCTTCTTTCATTTCCACTTTTTATTTTTAGAAACATCTCATGTTTTAGTCACTTTAAGCTTTAAAATGGTCATATATCATTTTTCTGCAGGGATTGGAGGCAGGAGATGAAATAATTGAGTTCGGTTCTCTGAATAAAAGAAATTTTTCAAGCTTGGAAGATATTTCCAGGATCACAAGATTCAACAAAGGGGTGAGCAACACTATCAACAGATTACCATGTTGAGTAATAAGATTTTATGGTTTTATGATTTTGCCAGCAACCCATGGACCTCTTAATCAGGAGAGGTGACCAAATCTTGAGACTTTCGATCACTCCCAACACCTGGTCAGGGCCAGGCATTCTAGGGTGAGCAAATGATCTATGAATTGATCAATTGATTTCTTTTGGAAGATTTAGTAGTGCCAGGCATAATAAGTATTTTGTAATGCTCTTTGAAATTTGCAGGTGCACAATTCTGCCTATTCGGAAACAGAATTAGAACACATTGACAAAAATGCCTTTTTTTTTACATTTGATAAAATGTTCAAATACAATTTCTTCAAAGCTTTCCTTTAACCTAATTCAAAATTCTTAAATGTGAAAGTTATGATATAATATTGGTTTTATTCATCATCACTACTTTCTTCGTCCCCACTGCTGCTTTCGCTCGATTCTTGGTTTATTTCCTCACTTTCTTGATTTCCTTGTTGCAAAGTCTTTTTGAGAGCAGTTCGTGTGTCCACTATGTACCTGGCACTTCCCATGCTCATCCCAGATTGAGTAGCGCCCTTGCTTGAGCCTGCTTGCATCCCGATGATGGACTGACCAGCTTTCAATTGTTTATCTGTAAACTCCCTGATGTTTCTTTCCAATGGTTTTGGCCCAATGCAAGGACCATTGAAGTGATTTCTCTGGCACTATCAAAACTCCTTGTTATCAAAATGTGAAGACTTATATATTTTTATTATTTTATTGTATTGAATAATGGCTGCCTTTCTAGACTACCTCTCCTAGCTAATTGCAAATTGGTCATCATCTACATCGTAGTAGCTAATTATGCTGAGGTTGCGGTTGCGACGGAGAGAATGATTTGGCGGAACAAATGTTAAAAATTGCTGATGGAGTGCTTGTGTACAAAATGTGAATGAAAAACAGACTGGATAACTAACAAATAATTTGGACTGAGAATCGCCCGGGGGAGGGCGAAGATCTTTGATCGGGGCCGGGGAATACAACACGTTTAGAGATAGAACCTTCTCACCTATTTACAGTCTAATAGTCTGCTTTTGTTCAATTACCATAGAAATTCAGTGATGATATTTAAGGTAATTCCATCTTTTCAAGCTTCATTCCTTTAAATTACTCTCATTAATTTATAAATATAAAACTTGTGTTTATTACTCTTTTGTTAACTATCTTTGGTTATCAACCTCAATCAAAGTCCAAGAGAGATTCAGACTTTTGGGACGCAGTCTTAAAGGATGAAGATGATACTTTGGAAATTGCCGGAGCAGGGACGTCATTTGGGGGACGACGATCCCCGAATCCTGTTGCCCACCTCAATTTAGGCTAGAAGCAAAAAAAGGTTATCTCTTCAAGTTGTATGAGGGTTTGTACCCCCAGCTGAAATGACGTCCCTGTGCAGGAGCAGCCCAGAATGTATCTGAGGAGGTGGAGAGGAAAATAGAGTCGTACGTGAAGAAGAAACGTTTGGATGTATCGGATGACCCTCTTTCCTTCTGAAAGGTGCCGGAATGAACTGTCATCCTTGGCAAGGCTAGTGTGGTAGCATACGCACACACCTAGCTCCAGGAGCAGGACACTGAACTTCGCCCTAGGCGTGCGGGACGAGGTTATTCTCTGCACCGCTGTGTTTATTATTTATTTATTTACTTGATTAAAGTCCGTTGCATGACCAAGATGATTTGGACTGCACCGCTGTGTTTAACTGCGAAGCAACGGATTTTAATCAAATAAATAAATAAATAGATCCATAAAGGGATAGTGAAAGGGGTTCAAAATGGCTAAGTGCCAAATAATGTGGAAACATTAGTATAACTTCAGAGCAGTGTGTCATTCCACATCGATGCCCCAAGTATCCTGATTAATTTGTTCCACGAAACGACAGAATTTATGATAACTTGGATTCTTTTATGGAATAATCGTTCGCATTAAAAATAAGTGTACAAATTTCTTATTCACGATTTATGTCATTTTCCGAATTACGTCATTAAGCTAAAAAAAAAAAAAAAGCGGGGTCGGGGTCCCCGGTCGATTCTTATCCACAACCTAGGGTGATGTCTTGCATATGCGGTATGTGAAATTAACTATTCCTGGTTTGATGAGAAGAAAAGATTTGCCTTATCAACATGTTGAGATTTTCAAATTCATAATTATTTTAAAGTTTAATTATTTTAAGAACCAAGTTAGTAGTTATTAGTACCTCACTACCAAGTTGTTGTATGCAACTGATCACTTGTTGCATGTTGTTTCCTTCGAACAAATCTCCCGTTTGGAACAAACCCGTCTTGAGAACACCGTAATTTTCACAAAATAGGAGAAACGTCTGTATGTTTGCCATCTAGAAATAAATGAGGCGATTTGTTTTAGTGTTAACATCGTGAGATGTAACTTCTTTACTTGTTGGAAGGGCATTGAATTTGTGCTATATTTGAGAACTAAGTCTTTTGCCTTTTCTGGACAATTCGGTGTATCGCTTTGTATCTTTTGGGCTAATCTTAAAAAATAGGCAGCCTCGTAGCATGCTCGCAAAGTTAAGAATTTAAGTGCTAAAATCAAACTTCACGAGGGATTGTCCACTTTTTAGTTGCTTCTCCAATTTATGAAATCCTGGTTCAAGTTTTATTCCAATAAGTTGTTCAAACCACATTATTACTTCTCTTTCTGCGGTGGTGTCATATTTGACAGCTATCTGGTAAAGGTACAATCAGCTGAAGAAATTATCCATAATGTGTGAAAGTCTAAGCCATTGTCTACCTTACGTCTTATGGCAACTCTATCGCCTGATGCCCTGTTCATAATCTCAAACGAAACCGAGAGACGTCGCTTTCGTTCAGTCAAAGTAATAAGATAAAAAAAAAACAAAACAAACTTACTGAAAACTCCAGGAATCCTGCTGCTGAAGCTTTGCTTACCTGCTGCTGATAGAAACACAACTTAAAAAATGTGAAAATGTGCACTACTCTTTAATGTTTGACATTATTTATTCTAAATGGAGTTTTAATTCTTATGAATTTCAATCTCAAATGACTTTTTTGAACAATGAGAAACTTTTGCCACTAACTTTAATTTGCATATTGGTCTTTTTTATTGTTTTTTTTTTTCAAATTAAAATATTTTCTCAGTTGAAATTTAACCTGATAAATATAAAGAATTACTTAAAGAAAATCTATCAAAAACTACCAGTTTATGATTTGTGAACTATTCAAACGTTTAATATTTTAGAAAATCATTGAAAAATAACTTTGTGTTAAACTTGGTATCTCTCCATACAAGCGCATTTTAAACAACCACTACATACATGCAAGGCCGCCGAGTTGAGGGGCAAGGGTCCAGGCCCGTCAATTTTTTGGGGGCAAGTCCGGTTTTTAAAATATTAAAATTACAATCTTGACCTTTTCTTTGCATTTTTTCTATTACCAAATTGATATAACATAGGGACCCAAAATCTATAGTTCAGAAGTAAGCCCGAAACCTTTAGCTGCAGAGATGTGAAATAAATACATAGTTCAGGCCTTGGGGTCATGCGTAAATAACTTCAAACAACAAGGAGGTCAGGAATTTATAGCAATTTAGAGTAACATTAAGTCACAAATTCACCAAATAGCACAACCCCACCTTTGTAGGGCTTGTAGCATTTACATGAGTTTTCATTATCTCAATTATAAATGGAATTTAATAGGGAGAAAGTTTAGGGAACGGGCATTGATGGACCATGGGAGAACATGTACCGCCGGTTCTTAACATGAGCTGCAACCTCAAGGGGGCGGGTGTTTACACTTACAATCTACCTAACTCATGTCAATTTGGTCATGGAAAAGCAAAAAAAGGTCATGAGATGATCAGTTGTATTTCTGTATAAATCACTGTTACTGTTATTTTAAAACTTCATCATTCGGTCATTAATAATGACAATTGTCAGGAGAAATTCTATCGTTTCTTTGAAACATATTTGGTAATCTTGACTTTACTTGACATATCTTTAGTAATTTTAAAAATAAATATATATTTGTAAAACCAGAAAATGTTTAACTATGTTTTTATTGATTCTTTTATTGATTCATTTATTTATTCTGAATAATTTCAAGGCCATAAAATATGCTTCTTTGGTACCTTGTGTTTGGTAATACGGAGCCAGTTGCTTATTTTGATTGTTTCTAGCGGTTTATTGTTTTTTTGTTACTCTTTTTGATTTATTTTTAGGGGAGTGAGTATTTTGATATTTATTTGTTGGAGAGTTTATGAGATTTTAACATTGCTATTGCAGTCATTTCATTTAAACCAGTTGAGCCATTGTCCAAAGATAATCTGTTTAGTTCTTAATTCGAGATATTTTAATTTCAGTTTCACTGCTCATAAAAAATCATGGTTGTGGTCGGAGAGAAAAATTATAAGCACATAGATGAAGGTCCGATAAGAAAGCGGCATACGCGAAATGGAGATGGTGAGGCTGATGAGGAAGGTTTGACTAGTGTCAATAACTAAAAGTAAGAAAAATCGCAAATTATTACCTATTCTTAATGACATAATTTTATTGAAAGATTCTGGAATGAGAGTTGGATTGGAGTACCAGGCAGATATTCCAAGTTATAATCCTGGTAAAGATTTGAATAGTGTTGCTGATGCAATGAAAATAATTTCTGCTTAAATGGAATTGTCAAATGTTAATTCACATAAAAAATTCTTCTATTTCAAAATTAATTAAAAAGCTAACCGGACAAGAATTTGTGCATATATATTTATTTTTAGTTTGAAACTTAGCTGCAATAACATCATTGTCCAACTGATTATTACTTTCATTGAAAGTCAAGTGAATTCACAGAATTATTTTAACTTTTATTCAAAGTTAATTTCAATCACAAGTTTGCTCTGTATGAGTATAATATCTCAGATCACCCTTATTTCCTTATTTCTTGAAGGAAATTAATAAGAAAGTGATTTCACTAGGTTTAAAATGCTTGCTTTTCCACTTATGTTATAATAAAGCAAATTGTAGGCAGTTGTAGATGGAGAAGAATAAATAAATAAACAAATAAATGCTTCATCAGTTGAGTGATGAATTGAGATCATTGATCTTTTTACAGCTCAGAAACCAGAGTCTAAGCACGAGGCAGTGTTGGTTTGGGCTCCTATTGTCGATTCAAATGTTGAGTCCAGAAGTTTGTTCCATTGATCTCTTTGACTCTTCAATCTTTAAATCTTTCTCAAAGCCACTTCACTTTAACAGTTGATGATTTTGCAACTGAAGCTAAAAATAAATATGGCTACAGCACAGAGCAGGTAAGATTCAGTGTATATTTTCATTAATTTTTGAGAGTTACTCTTTTATTGAATGGTGTAACTTAATGCAAATAGGTGACTTAGTTGAGGATGTAACATTTGAGAGCCATGCAAATGCTCAATATAAAAAATTACCTACTTGTAAAAAAATGCCAGAAACAGTCTCATCAGTATTATTTTTGAATGTGTGAGATTAGTTTTAAGTGAAGGTCAGGTTGTTTCCGACACATCCAACAATCCAAATGAAATCCGTCTACCACTACAAATCGGCTTAAAATGTGAAACTTTACATTAGGATCAAATAGGCATTTTGCTGAACTGAATTATTGTTACTACAATGTTAAATTAAGTAATTTGATGGTCCAATTGTTTTAAGTTGTATTGATTTTTTCAGGCTCTTGGTATGCTTTTCTGGCACAAACATAACATAGACAAAGCATTTCAAGATCTTGGGAATTTCACTCCATTCCCTGAAGAATGGACTCTTGAAGACAAAGTTCTATTTGAGCAAGCCTTTGCATTTCATGGCAAAACCTTCCACAGGATAAAAGCAATGGTTTGTTCCTTTTGTTCATGTACTTCAGTACTTTGTCTTATGATGTTTATGTCAGCTCCCAGATAAAACAGTTGGAAGCCTGGTGAAGTACTACTATTCTTGGAAGAAGTCAAGATCGAAAACAAGTGTAATTGATAGGGAGGTTCATAAGGTTGCGAACAAAAGAGAATTCAAGTACTGCTTCTTTTTGCTAAATGGCCCGATTTATATTTTAATGTTCCTGTTCGTTTTACTCATGGCATTATCTTAATTTTCAGTGATGATGTCATGGATTCTGAAGTATCAAGCGGTGAGGATGTTAACTCTGCACCAGATGCTGTATGTTTGTGAGGATTACAATAGATTTCATGTATGAAATTTATCTTATTAATTTACAGAGAGAGGAATCCAAGTCTAACATTGGAAAGGCTGGATTTGGGTCTCGAAAACTTATGCATGATCCAAGAATGAGAAATAAAAGAAAACCTCCTAGAGGCATGCATCTCAGTGTCGAGAGCATTAAATCGGTCGCTAAAGGACCTTTCACTCAGAGACACTCTGTTCTCAAGAAGCTCGATCTAGGATTTGTCAATCTGAGGAGACAGGTTGTTACAACATCTCCAAAGCTAATCTTGATAAGTCATGCTAAAGTGGAATTTTCTCCAGGTCCAGCAAAATAAGCAAGCAATAAGTGCCTTGATTGAAAAGTCTAAAGGTGGTTTGGGTGACTCGAGGCTGCCAGAAGTATGTGAACTTCTTTAGCTGTCAAACTGGATTTGTGTAACCATTTAAAGCATTTGTGAATATTTTAAAATGTTAGGTATTTTTACTCATTGTTAATCATTTTTCAACCCATTTTTAAGAGCACAGTAAAACCTGTTGGCAAATGGTCCAATGAAGAACAGCTTCTAGCAGTGCAAGGTAGCTATTGGGTTTTAATAACTTATTATTTTGCATTCCTGTGCAGCAACCCAGAATTTGCTGTTTGCCATATTAAGTCTTTGATCAAAGCCTGCGCCTCAATAGTTCTTATGTGTTGCTTGGCAAGTTCATTTTATTTATTAGTGAGATTAATGTTGTGCACAGGAGTGAGAAAATATGGAAAAGACTTTAAAGCCATTGCAGAAGTGATAGGATCAAAATCAGAACCTTTGGTTCGTAGCTTCTATGTCAATTATAAGAGGCGTTACAACTTGGACGAAGTGTTTGCTGAATATGAAAGAGAAAAAGCAAAAGCTAACGGAGAAGAGCAGGATGCGAAAAAGATTGATGAGGTACATCCCTTTTGACAGTTCCTAATGAAGTGCAAAACTAAAATCTTGCTCATTGTGTGGCACCTCATAGGAAATGCTTAATTATGCTGATCCATTATGAAAGTATCTACATTGTGTTTGATTCTAGTAATTAACTCACATTGTTTCAACATCAGACAGGTACAAAAGTAGAAAATAACCCTGAAGATACACCTCTAAGATTGGTTACAACTATTTCATTTTCCCAGCAATCTAACGAACCCTTAGCTCTTATAACTACAAGTTCAAAAGCTGGTAATAGGTGAATCATCATTGGTCGAGATGCCCTGAGCAGCAGAGTTTTTATCGATTTAATGTATACAATAGATTTTTATTAATTGGTTGAGGTTTGTTATAATAAAAGTTTGGCTATCACTTAGCTAGATGTTTGAAAATAATGGAAATTAACTGCTTCACTTCTGAGCAGATTACAAAAAATCATTAAATGCATTCAGATAACTTTAGTGAACTTTCACCCTCCATCTGAGGACAAAGTAACATCCAATCCTCAACAAAATGAACATGACACACAACACAATGAAGTCAACATAGAATAGGGCATCCTCAACATCCATTTCTTTCAGAATGGACTCTGGGTCTTGGAAAGTGCAGTGTTGCTTGTCCTCTTTGTCACAGTCCAATGGCTCTCTGTCAAAGCCATAAATGGCTTGCAAAGTTCCTTCAAATGAGTACCTAGCAAACAGACATTTCTCTTATTTTAATCTGCATCTTAGCATAAATTAGTGGCAGCTACCTTATGTAAGAGAGATATGACAGCCACTGGAGATACTTTGGCATAGTGTTAAAATTCACAAAAAATCCACTGAACAACAAAACAGGAATAGCCGTCACAGGTCCCAGGAAGACAGCAACCTGGAGCGAAGTTCCTGCACCTATGAGAAGTCCCAGAGATTGTGCTACGAGAGATGTTTGTACGGATAACACGAGGAACATGCAAAATCTGACAAAGTCGTTCGGCTGGTTGGTCATCCAGTATACAATGCTGCTGTATATCAGTGGAAATATGATCTGTAAAGTAGATTAAAAGAAAATGAAATGCACATTGACATGTATGTATCAACATGTAGTCATTCATTAACTTGAGAATAGAATATTATGGGTATCAAATCCCAGTTGTATGCTTCCAGTCTACTAAGAATATTTTTTATAAACCAAGGTCAACCACAATTAGAAACTGAACTAATTATTAGCAAGTCTGTTGAGAGTTGTGGACAAGTCATTCAATTGTGAGTTTTATCTTATCTGGGTCATGATATCATAAATCTCTGATTATTTTCTGGTATTTCAAATACTTGAATGTTTTTGTGAAAGTGGAAGTAAGATGATCGAGAAGTGTGATTGGTTATTAATTTGTGAATGCTCTTTTCTATTTATTTATTCAAATGTTAAAATCATGTATTCATGCCACAATGAAATGTGAATATTGGATTTCACCAGGATTGAGGAAGTTTTGAAAATTATGAAAGTCATAAAATGATAAGGTCCAAGCAATTGAGATTTTATGATATTCAATTTATTGAAGACATCACAAAAGTGAAAGGAAGTGATTTGTGACGACCTGCAAGTAATCAACAGTAAACTTATTTCACCTACCTGGAACGGCATATCTGCAAGAGTTTTGGCAAGATAATAAGCTTGAGGCTATACCAGTAATTGAGATGCTCCCTAATGAACACCCCCATTTCAATTGGGACTGCAAGTTCATAACCGAATAGTTGTTTAAATTTTATTTTACTATGTTTTACTATATTTTACTATAATCCCTTACATGTGAGAACTGTTGGCATTAATGCAGTAAACATTAGGAAAAGCATGCAAAAGAACAGGCAGCCTGCGTTATTGTACGTCTTGCTCGATTCATTTCCGATGCCAAAGTATAACATGCCTATGAGTATCCCGATGACCAGATGGGACATCAAGCGAAGTCGGGTGAGTGTCTGCAATGACAACAATCCATCGAAACTAAATCTCCTAAGCAAAGTTTACAATAAACTAACAGCATCTCTCATGATGGACACAAAGGTCCTCACAAACAGCACCCGAAACTGAGTAAAGCAGCTTGTAGCAAAAGTATGATCTTCAAACTCATATGAATTCTAAAATAATTAACATGGAAAATGCGAAAAGCACATGTGGACTGTGTCAGCAACAAATATAAAACCTGTCTGTGAATGTCTTGAATTTTTTCATAGTGACAACTCTTTGTGCATTCTTCCTCAATGCACTTTGTATCAAAGACTTTACAGTTTGGCTTGATTTTGAAATTCTTCTCATATCCCTGATCATCAATCAAAAGATTGCAACTCATTTTTGAATCACTGGACATCGAATTTGTAAAGGCAGAACTAGAATCCAAGTTCAATTTTTTGTTCTGAAATTTCTTGCATTTTCCATTTTTTACAGCTATAACCAGTTTAGAAATGACATCTCCATATTCTCCACATGATACTTCCATTACTGAAACAAAATTAATTATGAATAATTGTCTAGTGATTGGTAATTTCTCTGAAAGTTGTTCCAACCATAATCTGCAGGATTGTGATATGGAGGACAGTTGAGACCCTGAGATGCCAAGAACGGAATGAGGGCAGGAATGTTCCCGTCATAAACACATTGACCTTCAGCCAACATGTAAAGCTGTGAAATGCATTTAATTCGAGTAATTATACGTGACAGTTGTTTGCCATAACTGCTCAATTATTACTCAGATTGCTTACATGATCAAACATTTCAAAGAGTTTTGCACTGGGTTGGTGGATGGTACAGATAATTGTGCGACCCCCAAGAGCAAGCGACTTCAGCAGGGATATGCATTGGAAGCACGATGCACTGTCGAGTCCACTGAGAAATAATAAATGTTTTACAAATATGATAATCGGTATCTAATAATCTCGAAGTCACTAAAATTCAACTCCTCAATATATATACCTTGTGGGCTCATCAAAGAACATTACAGGAGGGTTGTTGACAAGCTCAAGTGCGATGGACAGCCTCTTTTTCTGTCCTCCCGACAGGCTCTCGGTTTTTGTGTTCATGCTATCAGTCAAACCCAAAGTTTCAAGAATTTCTTCAACCTTTGAGTTACCAATGAAATGCTCAAATTTGCTCTTTATTAAAACTAAATTATTTTTAATAATTTATTTTGTAAGTAAGCATTAAGAGCCCATTGTAATTTTATAATGTCCTTGATTAAAATGTTTGCACACTACAAAATTCTTTAGGACAGTGATACTATAAGCCTCTATCTGAAATCACTTTTAATTATCAGTTTAATATGAATGTTTTAAATCATGATGATAAAATGGCACCCACTATTGCTTGTTTCTCTTGTTTGGCCATGGATTCTGACAACTTAAGATTGGCAGAGCACATCATGGATTCTTTGACACTGAGATGTGGCAAGAGGCAATCGTCCTGCATGATGTAGCATGACATTTTCCTAAACGTTCTTGCCTCCCGATCTTTGCCATTGACTGTGATTTCTCCGAGAATTGATTGGGTCCTAAGGTAATGAATGATTGCAAATTTGGCACATAATATTTATGTTTACAAGATTGCTATGTATAACAGAAATATATAATCACATACGTATCAGTATACAATATAATTTTATATAGCATTGCATGAACAGAACAATATAGTGTTATAAACACTCAATGTAAATGCCCACAGCATTCAATTACCTGTACCCAGCAAGAATGTTCATTAAAGAAGATTTGCCAGCTCCACTAGGCCCCATTATGGCAGTAAGAGTGCCCGACATCATTTTCCCTGATATACCCTTGAGAATGGTTTTAAAACCTGCAAATCAATTCATATTATGGAAAATAATTCAATTTATAATAGAATCAATGAGGTCCTCCTAAACTTGGCAATGACATGCCAACACTAATTTTAAACATATAAATAAAAGTATTTTAAACAATAATGATCTGGCTACTTGGCCAAAAATAACTTGATTTGAAGATTTTAACTAGGACAGTCATTATTTTGACGAATCTATTTTTTCCCCTATTGCTAGTTAATGAATTAAGGTACTGCAACAAAACCTAATTAAAATTTTGCTTCATGAAACATCAAATTAGGCTGTGTATCTAAAGTGTTATTGACAAACCATATTAAATAGTAAATAAATCATAGTAAATATTACTGCTTCCAAATTCATATCACCACATAAAATTATTGATAATGCGATGACGATAAGTATCATAAATTTAAAAAATGTATATGAAATGTATATAAAAATGTATAGCAATATTGAATATAAGTTTAACCTTTTTTACGTCCCTCGCTTACGGAATACGTCAAATCTTTGAATTCTATGTCTATAGCTTTAATTTTGGGGAGCTGGCTGAAAGCTGAGGCGTATGTTCCAACTTCTCTGTTTTCCACTTTCTTTAGCTTGGGAAAAACTGTTACAGGATAAAAATCATTTCTCTCCAATAATCGTCCATTTTCGCCAACCACTAATGGCACTTGGATTTGGACTGACAGCAACTCAGCCATATTTTTAAGATCTTCTTTACTGAAGTTTATTTGCTATTGTTCGCGACAATTCAATTAAATCTTCTTAAAACTCGAAGGAACGTCGTCTGTTAGTCCACCGATCTCGAAAAGGCGGCAAAGGATTCAAACAAGACTCTTTAAGAAATTACATAAAGGTCAAAACTTAATACCCTGGGAAGCACCACTAGAAACTGGTAACAATAGAAACTCAGTCCACTGAACCAACACCGCTTCAAGGATTTTTAGCCGAGCAAACCGGGGAAAATTCGATAAAAAATGAATTCTCAGCCAATAGCAATAGAGCTGAGAGTGCAATGGGCGGAGTCATCCAGTACACATGCACCCACTAGTGCGTTCTCGAGAATGGTACATAATTTTCAGAAGCGAAGCGGTTGCGAAGTTTTATCTCCCATTAATCCAATTGTTAATACCTTATTTAATTGTCTCAGTTATTCAAAGTCATTCTGAGACCACACAGCGAACTTTGGTAGTGGCGTGACCACTACTGGCAGACGTCTGCTAGTCTTAAATAGGCAACCAAATTCAACGCAAAGTTTGCAAAATAGTACATCAACTCATCCCCAGCATGAAAGTTTAAAATGTATGAGGAAATTAAGGCCTTCGATCAGCCTTCTTGTTATCGAGAGAACTAATTGCTAATCACCTTCGAGATAGGAGGTTTGTAATTCAGTCACATGAC
Organism: Hirudo medicinalis; assembly: GCA_011800805.1. Taxonomy (NCBI): domain Eukaryota; kingdom Metazoa; phylum Annelida; class Clitellata; order Hirudinida; family Hirudinidae; genus Hirudo; species Hirudo medicinalis. Next base: position 15,084 of record MPNW01000113.1, read on the forward strand.
GGGAAAGAGGTGCACATGAACCCTCAAGGCTGAGGAAGCCACTGATAGAATTAATTTGAAAATTTTAATTTAGACATCGATTACCCTTTCGTTAATATATTTGTGTATGTTTGTAAGTGTACGATATCAATTTGATGCTGCGAAAGAACTTGTTAACCTGAAGAGAATACAAAGAGAAATGAAAATTGAAAGAATTATTAGAAACGGTGGAAGGGAATTAACACCCAGTGCTTATATCCTCCAAATAAGTTAATTTCTTTGCGTCTTAACCTAAATCGTGACCCCTTAACGGGTTGTTGTAATAAAATTTATGCATTTAGGCGTTACATATGAACTACTAAACAGTAACATTGCCATGAAAATAATCGTATTTTGTTAGAGCGAGATAACCTTTGATATACACATCTTTAATCGTGAAAGAGCATTATGACAACAGTATAATATCCAAGAGAGCTTTGGAAGTACCCCATGGACGAAATGACTAAATATTTTGGCATTTCAATTGCCAATTCCCTATTTATGTATAGAGGAAGATTAGAGCCATCACATATACTAATTACACAATTTATTCAATGTATTCTTGAATTTATAGCTACAAAGGGTTTTTAAACTTTCTTTTTGGAACATATTCCATTTTCATTTGCGCATCTCAATTTGCTTCTTTCTATCCAGCTAGAAATCACAAACTAGTATCATTCTAACTTTTTGGATGCATTCATTTAAGAATTAATTTATTGGTTACCCATGACATTCATCTAAGTACTCTAAACTTGAAATTAATTGAAACTGAAAGACTTGAAATTACATTTACCTCAAAGCCAATTGGTCTAACATTAGGAGAAACTGCAGTAACAGTTTCATATGAATCTGATGGTATAATTTTAGATCGTATAAAAATAAGTGATAGATATATAATAACAGTGTTTGTAGATTATGACAATCCCAAAACCAAGATAGAAAATATTGTAGATTCCATGATTCAACTATAAAAACCTAAAAAATTTCTATGACTTGCATCATATGTAAATAAATTTCAATAACATGTCAATAATAAACATGGTTGTGCAATGAAGAATACCAGAATTAACTAGATTAATTAAAGCTTTTGCAGATGGGCCAAACAATGATACAGTGGTTTGACTTTAAAATTTAGTAGCTTTCAGATTATTTTAAACTAAAACAAAACAAATTTCAAGCCCTTTCCAGTTCAAATACCAAACAAATGAAAATTTTGCAAAAACTTTTTGCAGTTATTATTATTAATTCTTTGGCTTCAATCATAAAGCAATATAATAATTAAGTATTATTAACAATAATAATTAATATTATAACATTTTTTGCAATTGCTTATTTGGTTTATGATGCCATGTCCTCATGTTTTCTATTAGTATTTGCCTTGTTGAACAGGTAAGGTAAGGTCCTTCATTCAACTTTGAACATATATACATTCTAAATATTCATCTAAGCAAGCTCTATTAAATACCATGGCCCACTCTCTATTAAAACATTTCTCAATAAGTCTCTCCACTTTTTGCCATTTTGAAGCAAAGTCCCTTACCAAACCATATAAACATTGAAACAACACTTTATTTGTTGGGGTTGACTGGCTAGTTTCAGCTTCTGCCATCATTGGAATGTTTAAAGTGATACACACAAGGGTGAATGTGAGGAAAATTTAAAATTTACTAACCATTATTACTAGGCAGATATAATAAAATCTATCAGTACCAACATTTTTATCAACATTCACACAACACAGCACCATTTGACCTGATTGATCTGCTATATAAAACTATGTGTAGTTATAAGATTAAAGTTGCTAATGCACATAGTGAACAGCATTTTGCACTCTGCATATAATACAGAATTATAATAATTCAGTTATTAAAAATATTACCTTAACAGGAAACTATATGAACCAACAAGACAATGTCAAAATAATTTGCATTAAAGTCTCCTAGAGATCTACAATATAAAACAGAAAGTGCAAAGTGTATGCTTGTCTGTCCCAAGAACTCCTCCCAAACGCAGAACAGTAAAGACTTGAAATTTGCACATTCTCTATACCATTCATAGGTAAACTGTGCTATTTTAAATTTTTAACTTTCAAGTTTTCCATCTTTAACCTTTTCATAAATTGCATACCAGCTTTAAACTCGAGAGTTACTGAAAGCAAGGGGAGTTATGCTCTCGCATGGTCTGATGTTTGAGACATCACCTATCATGATAGCACACAGGTTCAAGCGCCATTGCAACAAATTATTTCCTAATTGCCGGTTCTTTGTGGGCGAGTAGCTGGCTGAATTTAAAGGATGTAAATGAAAAAATTCATTATAATGATAAAAAATGAGTTTGACTGGCAAAGCGAGCTTAAAAAAAGCTAATTACTCACAAAGCAAAATCCATCCTATAGTCATCACCACCATGACATACACCTCTCCATGAATTCATTAGAGTCAAGAACCAAGACAGCCTATCTGATGCAATGCACATAGAATTGCAAATGTTAACTAATGTTATAGTTATTGAAAATACCTACAATCAACACCACAAACACGACATTATCTGAAAAGATGTATTCAATAAAAATCAGGCAAACCCCGAAACAATTGTTTAAGAAGTAAATTATCAAGAGAAGTTAATGGCTGAAATTTTGATTGAATGTCAAGAGAATTCTCTCAAGTTCATTGATTTGATGTTTCAGAATTTCATTCCTAACATGGGCAAGGTTAAAATCCTTTTGGCTTCCATAAACAGATCCTGCATGAGGCTGGCCTGAAAATTAAATTTTTTAAATGTTGGATCTTAAAAAACATTTACACATCCAAACATTGATTATGAAAATATTACTTGGATAAATCACATCAATTTCATTAAATCCAAAGTCTCCTCAAATCCTCAAATTATAAAAAAAATTGTGGTAATTTGTCTCGTACCACCACAAATATTCCCATAATATGCTGCCTGAATTTTTTGATGGCTATTTTTAAATGTGCATGTGATTCACGTTCTTACAAATTAGGTAATATTGATAGTTTTCATTCAGAGCCTGCAGGTAAAACTTTGAAATAATTTTCCATCAAATGCTCAACTCCTCAGATTTAACTCGGCATGCAGGTTGGCCGAACGGGTCGCGTTCCTGCAAAGTGGGGCAATAGCAAGGGAGGTAATAGACGTAATGTGTCACGTTCGAAACCCAGCCTGCATTGCTGCAAGCACCATTGGGAAGGAGCGCTATATAAATGGTTAACAAGAAGCGCCTCTGATGCTATGCGTATGGTGCCATATAAACCTACATTTACATTTAGCTTAAGATATCGATTTAAATTAAGTCATCCACCTCAGTTTCTATTTTCAAACATTATAAAATAAATCACATTTACTCACTGCATAATATTGATTTATTTCTGCAAATACCACCACAACCCCTTTATTTTCCCACTTACTTCTATAATTGTGTAATATAATAAGTTATGTAGCTTCTATAAGGGCGACCCAATTAGCGGGAACAGTTTTCTTCGGGCAGCCTTTGAGTGACATCAGAGTTTTTTTTATACAAACTTGGTTTATAATTTTTGTATGTATAAGATGACAGCAAGAAATTAATAAATGAAACAAGATTAACTGGAAATACATTTCACACTCATCTGTCTTTAGTGTAATTTGTACTTAAATCTCACTTTAATAAACCCTAACATTACCAAGAAGCTTTCAATGTGATTTCAAATCATGCTTCAAATAGTCGAAAGCATTTAAGACACCATTATTAAGTTGCAGATCATATTTTTAAAGAGCAGAGAATGTAAATAAATTACTTAGCTAGCATAGCAAACAATACTCTTAATAATATTATGCATTAACATTATATACAAAATGATATTATGCATAAACCCTGCAATAAAATTATGGCTGGACAAACTAGAATATTAAAATGCATTCATAAGAAACATAGATCATAATTAATTTATGATCCTAAAGTTTTAATTAATATATGTAGAAATTGTAATCCCCTTTTCACTCACTTGTAGAAACGGAAATTAAGTAATTGATTTGAGACATGACTCCACTTTCGATGCTCTCAAGAGATTTTGCAACTTGATTAGCTCCTGCTTCGACATTTTTACTGACAGGTTTATCTTTTGACAGCTCGCTTAAAAGATTGGCTAGGAAAACGATGACTTAGTTGAGAAGCATTGCCAAAGAAGAGCAAAAAGGGTTTTATCATACCGATAAGTTCAATAAATTTTGTAACACTTTTCTCAATATCTTCTAGCTGTTGAATTCTAGTAATTTGCTCACTCGGCTTAGACATGGCAAGCTGAATTGACGATACAAATGGCAAATTATTGATGTTCGTTTATGTGAATTCTGCATTAACATTAAAATTTTTATTTGTAAATTATTACAACTTTGCATAAAATATTTTAAAAGAGAAAATTACAAAAGAATATTTTTAAAATGCCTACTTACAGACAGGAATGTTACATCAGTTGTTTTAGGAAGGAATAAAATCACATAATAGTTTCTTATGCTGCTTGACGGTCTTCTAAGTTAAGGTCTCAGGCTCTAGCAGTAGAAATTTCAAAACCCCACATAGCTTTCGGGATTAATACGCAATTACTAACCTTAAACAATGTAATTAGATCCTCATGACTACGCATATTTATCCATACCTAAAGAGATAACACCATCTACATCAATACCAACATTCAAGACATCCTATAAATCATATTTACTGTCTGTTTAAACTTAATTTAAATTTTACCTGATAATTTCTTGTTTCCATCTCACACATATTTTCTTCTTGGTTTTGCTTATTCATTTGTTATAAAAAATACTTTCAATTAATTTTCTTTACATGTGGTCCTCCTATCGAATTTGCATTTCCTATTTCTTTTGCATTTCAATTATCTTATGTTTTGTTTGATATCCAAAAAATTAAATAAAATCAAGCCATTTAGCAACCGCCTCTTCCTTACTTTTCCATCGTGGTCAATGAAAGAAACTGGCAAAGAGAAGAGCCAATTTTGAGGGGGTATTTTGCGATTCCTCCCAACAAATTCTTGGAAAGTGGAAATAAATATTGTATAGTCATGTATACAAATGCCGCCAATATTAAAAATAAAAACATTTACTTTCTCATCTCAGCGGAGCTTGGTGTCTGCGTCATCCCTAAGTCGATGCATTTTGCAAGCTATATTTATGCAAACGTTAAATAATTAATTTATGCACATACATTTTATTTATTAGCAATTGCACAATTTTGTTCCGCTTATAAATGTCTCCATAAAATAAAAACTGAAAGTGGGAAAATGAGACCATCTCTTTACTCTGTTCAATATGAGACATGCGTGATGTTATTGCAAATGGCGACATCTTGTTGTTAGTTTTTTTGATGTTTTAAGCCGACATATATATTGGCTATTGCCCATATTAATTTGATGATAGGTTGGTATTTTGAAGTTTGTTGTTCGAGTGATTTATCCCGAAAATTTTATTTTTGAGTTTGTTGTTTACTTGTTTATTCTTCGCGGTATTTTCTCGCACTCTACCTTAAGGTAAAGACATCGTTGGACAAATGTACACAATGCTTGTTTACGTTTTGCGTCAAGACATTTAGTTGATGAGTTGCATAATTTTGGAATTTAGGCTTATTGGCATGAATGTAACCTTTTAGATTTAATGGCGGCATCAGACTAAATGTTATTGGAAAGTGGACCTTTTGTTTATTTTGCTACATAACATGAAAGCAATGTCAGCGGAAAGACTGAACACCATACGACGATTTTAGTTTGTTGAATTGTGACACTATCTTAAGAGTTAAAATAAAGCTTATTATATTATGTGCTTTTACAGCATATATTTACATTTTTGACTTAGTTATTTTAAAATAACTTTTAGAATTTATACTGCAATCAATGTATAGAATTAATGAAATAATATAATTAGAGAATGAAACGTTTTCTTGCTATTGATGAGCATGATGTTTTAAAAAGTTACTGATTTTGAAATTGATGAAGATTTAAATTACTTACATTATTTAATTAAGCAATTATTAGGATTTGGGAATTTATTACTTTGACCGAGATGAGTGTTGCTTGTTCTGCTTGAATTGAAAAATTGGAGTGAGAATATAACATAACAATTATTTAAGACCAAGGAATACGTAATAATCAGCCTAAAATTAAGGTTTCCAAGCATACCTTGAATTATCGCAATGGTGAAGCTCCCTCCATCTGCATGCATTGAGCAGTGACTTGATGAAATTAATTAAAATATTGTAACAATGTTGATAAAATATTTTGAAAATATATAGTTTTAGAGCTTAGTTGATTTTGATAATTTGGTTATTTTAAACTTTTATTAATATGGAAAGATGCCCAAGTGATACTGCATGTACAATTAAATAGGTTTTGCATTGCTTCAACAAGAATTGTGACTTGTTTAGTATTTATATTTATTATCAAATAATGGTTTTATAGATGTCATCAAGGTCATTTTTTGTGTTATATTGTGCAGTTGCTTCATCAATGGATTGTACAAAGGATTTACTTAATTTGTAACTTCTGAAATCATGTCTGATATTAATATAAATTGATATTTATGAAGAGTATCTTAATAAAGAAGTTTGGATAAAGGTTTTTTTTTTAAAATCAGATTCATGTGTATTTAGTCGTTCATTCATGAAATTTAGTATATTTCATTTCAAAATAAATTTAAGTGTGTTTCATTCAAAAGCATTTTGATATATTTACTTCCAGAGAAATTAACATTTCCAATGTTAATTTGTCATTGTAAAGTAAACTATTTTCTGACTTTTCAGTCAGACAAAATATAAATATTTATTTTTCTGCAGGTCAAATTTAGCTTGTTATGGGTCCACAGCTGGAGTACTTGGAGACCATTTTGACCTGCAAAGGAAACTTTTATGCTCCGGATTTTTCTTCTCATTTGGATGATCTGAAGTGTCGCCTTCAAGAACTAGTCTTTTCAGGTTTGGATATGTGCTATGGAGTTTGCTTTAATGCTTGTAGGTTATTTATTTCTTTTCTTTTTTTTGAGGAAGCATGCCTAAGATTAAAGCAAAAATGGGAATAGGTATATTTATTTATTTGGTTCATTTCTCAAACAGAAGGGCCCTTAGGCTATTAACACTGTTGGCACATTTTGGAGAGCAAATAAATGTTAAATTATCTATCTCATAAAAGCTTTATAACAATGTTATCATCAAATCCAAATATTGTTTAGGCAGCTCAAATCATTTCATTGCTATTCTTTTAAAATATCATCAGTTTGCCAGAACTATTTGATATTCTAAACTTCTGAAGAGTAGAATTTCCTTTAACTCAGGTTTTACGTATGCTTTTATAATTTTTTGTTTATCTATGATACAACATTTATGGTATTTCTTGTCATTTATAAATTACTTTGTGAAATCACATTGAATTTTAGAGATTATTAATCTATTACATGATAATCAATAGAAAATAAATTTTATGTTACAATGTCCCCATACATGTGAAGTCGTGAAATTTATTCAATATTTCGTTTAGATGATGACAAGAAACTTGTGGTAAAAAAGGTCGAACCATGGAACAGTGTACGAGTTACATTGAAGATGCCAGTTGATGCTGCACGTAAGCTGAAGAAATTAGCAGAACAGAGAGATCGGTTGTTGCATGAAATCGGTGTATTGGAGGTTCAGATTGAAGGAGATAAGGTTATATCACTAACAGTAGATGGCTCAAAGTCAGAAAACTTGGAACAGTTGCCAGAAAACGCAAGAAAACTACAAAATCTTGCAGAGACTACTTCCTGTTGTTCAGGACAATGTGTGCCTTCCAGAGAAACCTTGAATCCTTTTGCCAGTTTGCCTCAGTCTGCTAATGTTGAATGGCCTCTCTTTACTAAAATTCTAAATTCTATCGGTGAAAGGTCTTCGACGAATGTTTCTCTTTCTGTTACGGATCTTCAGGTCGGCTGTTCGCAAACATGCCAAAAATACAGCAATGCAATTGTCACATCATCCTTTCCATACGAGAATTCAAATAACTTTGCAGAGTCCTCCAAGTTTACACAAAATGCCTCATTGTCTCCATTTGAATTGAGCTCTACTCTGGGAAACAGATCCTGGTCAGCAGGGGAGGAGAAATTGATTAATTGTCAAAATATTGCTTCGTCTAGTCCTCTGCTAGTGAATTTATTGAAGAGTCCAGGCAGCCGCAATCAAATGAATGGCACTTCCTTCTCTGCTCATGCCAATTCTGAGCTCTCTTCTGAAATGGCTGTGCCTACTCAGAAACGAAGGAGGAGTCAAACGAGAAAGTCTAAGAGACTTAAAGAAGGATGCGACGATGCAAATTTATTGGGTGAGAATTCTCATCAGGGCATTCCAAGATCCTTTGCAACATTCCGACAGGATGCGATCGGGGCTTCTTCTCCAAATGTTTCGTGTCAGATGAATGTTTTGGAACCTCGGCAAATGATCAATCCCTATACAGGAGATTTGGAGGTCATCGAAGAATGCGAGGAGCCTTCCAATTCAACCTCTTTTGATTCCATCACCTATTTGAAAGATTCTAATCCATGTGATTCTTTATCAGCATCTGTTACCAATACGATTTTAGTTAAGACCTTAGAATCTAGAACAACACAATCCAGTGACTTATCTGGTTCAGAAAAGTTTGCTTCTAGTCATTCATCGAAAATATTGTCTTCCTCTCGCAATGGATCCCTTGCACACTCACCGACATCAGATGCTTCTTCTGACATTTTGTTGAGATCAACCATGGAAACATCTACATCAGCCATTTTAAACTCTAAAATTCCTGTTTACAATTTGCAGAGTTCCATTGCTACCAGCTACCAAAACATAAACATACCTCATTCTGTTGGTTCCTCTATTCCTAGTAGCCTTCCAGAAAACAGTCTTTTATTAAATCACACATTGTCGACATGTTACTTGCAGAACATGCTGAAAGCATTGTCATCAGAAAATGCAGCAAAGTTCTTTGCATCTCAATCCTTGGTTCTTCCGTCATCTTCCGAACATGTTCAAGAAGAGACAAAATCCATTGTTGATGCCAATACATTAGCCAAAATAATTGTTCAGTCCTCACTATTGCCTAAGTCATTTGACTCAATGAAGAATGTTTGTCCAGGAGAGGCAAGACCCTATTCGTACCCAGGATCTGCACTCTTAAATTCAAATGCACAATTGACAAAGCAATTGGCCAGCAATTCAAAGTTCTCACCTTTTCCTGTTAATGTTGTGCCTCACGATGGCAAGCTTCCAGCTTACATTAATGTTCCTCTAAAAGAAGGTTAGTTAGAAGGAATTGTTTTCTTTATTTATTTCATATATTATTTAGCATCGGCATTTGATCAATTAGGGTTGATTCTGGCATGCATGATAGAAAGGATTTATTTGAAATACTAGGCATTGAATGGGTAATAACAGTGCCACTATAATAATATATTACTTTTCAAGGGGCATCAGTTCAACAAATGTCTAAGAGATTGTTGGAGACACAGACTTTTCAAAAGCTTACAAAATTAAATAATGTGGTGTCATGCACACAAGCCTCTCAGCTAATGAAGGACATGTTTCCAAGTCTTTCATTACCTGTTTTTAGTGCTGGAGCATCCATTCCCATAACTTGTGCAACTTACAATGGACATATTGATTCGTCTCATCAAGATGAGATCACCAACAAAACATCTCATACTGATTTTCTGAAAAATAGTAGCCTTTATTCCTCAGATTGTCGAGCAATTAACGGTTGCTACAGTTCAACCCTTGGTCAAATTTCTTTTGTAAACGACACGCAAAAATTGACTGGTGCTGCTCTTTTGGCTTCATCAGCATCAGCGACTACATCTTCTGATTGTGATGGTTCTCTAACAACTTTTGGACCTTCTAAGTCCTTACCCTGTAGAAAGCCTTCAAAGAATGCAGATGACATATTACCTACTAAGTCAAAAGCTAACCTGACAGTTGCACAACTTCTAGAACAGGTGGAAATAGCAAAGAATCACTTAGCATATTCTGCTTCTCAAAAAAATGTCGGCTCTGAGTCTCCATTAGCTTACACGAGTTCTTCTGGTGTAGTATCTACTAAATCCTGCAATGCCAAATCGGAGCAGAAGAATGAAACTGCTTCTCATATGCATAAAAGTACTTTAGCTTCTCAAAATAATTTTGGGCATCCTCATAAACTATCCACCTGTTTGAATTCTCTACCATTCAATGTCCTCGATTCAACGCCAATGCCCATCACGTCACCAGGATATCCGCACAATCTGACCGAATCTGTGCAGAAGGCAATGAGAGGTATTGGGTTTGATAATTCCCCTTCTGCCTCTCCTCTACCTTCCAAACAAGCAGATGCTACGTTGCATCACCAAACCAATGCAACAAAAGCTTCCCATGAAAATAAAGTGTCCAATCGCAATTCCTCAGCTAGTGCCAGCAAAGAAGACTCAGTTGGTCTCCCAGATTTGGATATTTTAGAAAATCAGTTTGAGTTTAGACAATTAGAAGAGGCTTTGAAGTGTACTTTAAAAAATCATGAACAGGGCCAACAATCCAATGCTGCAAGTCAGAAACACTTAATTGACTTAGACAGTACTGATTTAGATTTTGTTTTTAATGCAGAAGATGAGAGCCATCTTGAAAGTATAATTGCACTTAGGGATTATGATGATATAGAAAAGTTGGCAGAAACATTGGCTTCCAATATTGATGGGGGGGACATAGATGAGATCTTAATAAATGAAAAAGATCTTGAATCACTAGATCAGGGTAACAATATATACAAGGCTTCAAAAAGTAACTGTTCTCAACCACTTGTAAATCCTGATGTTTGCACATCCGTTGATAGCGACATCATCCAGATAGCTTCAAGCCTTCTAAACAGCAATACCAACCAACAATCCAAAGAAGATATAACAAAACCAGATTTTAACACTGAGTTAAGTAAAACAAAACTTTTAGTAGACAGTATGTCTGAAGCAAAAGTCTCTGAAATGATTGCAGATCATGTCCATTCTGAAGCTTTTGTTGAAAGAAACCAATGCAAAAGCCCATACAATTCAAAAAAAGTGATGGATGTGGCCTCATTGGAGAAAAACCAAGAATTCATTGATGAGACTGTCTCACATTCCACTTCAAATAGAATGGCTACCAGGAGTAGCAATAAACAAAACTCCTCAGTTCCAAATCTCCATAACGATTCCATATTTCAAGCATCCACTCCTGTGATGTCTAAAGACATACAAAAAAATACTTCAGAGGAAGCAACTCTTCAGCCTTCTTTGAGACGATCGAATCGAACAATACGGAAGACTGAATTAGCATATGAATCTTTCCCCGCAAAATCGATTGAAAGGTCAAAGAAGGCAAAACATGAAGGAGATAAATTGCATCCCTTGCCTTCTGTCAAGTCAGAGGTCGGCGCAAAGGTCTTCCGACAAAAATCAACCCAGAAGAGGAAGCACAGTAGCAGAACTTGCAGCATTAACGAAAATATTCACAGTGCTGCTGAAGTCCAAAAAGATCAAAACTCATTAAAGCGGGTTGGAAACAGCTCTTCATCTGTCACAAATGACTCTGCCATAACAGAGCCAGGTATGCTTAGTGTTGTTGATCAACATTTATTAAAATGCTAACATGAATATCATTTTCTCTGAACAGATTTTCTCTATAACAAAAGGCCAAAGACATCCTAGGTGTGCTTGGAGTGATCCATTGATGGATGTCCATTAAATAAACTGTGGCTAATTTAATTTTTGTTTTATTTTGAAACTGTTTCAATGAAAAGCTTACATTTATGATTGAAATTCATAATTGTTCCACAACTTGTTTTGTTGTGTAAATATAATGGTGATCATTAACCCTGAAATCATGGGCTGACATTTTGGATCAAATGATTTTTATTATCTTGAAAAATAATATTGGCTTAAACTTCTGAAATGTTCCAAAGTCTTAAATTTTCCAAAGAATAAAGTCTTAAGCATGTGAAGCTTTAAAAAGTGACTTCACAAGTTCTATGATGCAGGAAGACAGGAATCAAAGTATCCATTGATTATAAACAGTGAATGTTACAATGAGTTCCAAGCTTTATTTTTAATGTAATCTTGTGAATGTGTAAATTTAAATCTTGCAGCTTTTAGTCCATGTTTTCTGAGAAATTCTTTCCCGGATGTTTGTAACTACTTAGGTAGTTGCACCTCCAGTGAAAACAAATGAAGCAATGACCTGGTTCCATGCCAAATGTTACAGTATGTATAGCTTAAAGTCGATTTGTAAAAGCCACCACATTTTCTGCTATTTGTAGATGACTGTTTCCTGCATGACATTTTGTCTGAAAAACATGACATCCCCAGTAATGGCCAATAAAACAAAATTTGTTTTAATTATGTCATAAGAATAAATGTTGTTTAAATGTCAGTGCATAAAGCTAAACATAATTAAAATTTTATTCAATGTGAAGTTCATGGAATCCATACTTTTTTTTATGAGTAGCTGGGAGTGAAATGTTGATGGAAAGGAGAGGGAGTGGGAAAAGAAAATCAAGATTAATCAATTATGAAGATTGCTAAGGAGCTCAATTGATCCAAAGCTGTCGTCTGGAACTAGTTGAAAGGTCTTGAGGAATACAGAGCAAAGAAGACTCAAGAAACTCATGATTCATTAGCAAACTCCTGATATGAAAGGTTCCAATGGCTACCTTTCAGCAAATCAACTTAAATATGAACTTTATTTACATACCTGCAATAGAAAAGTTAGGTTTCCTAAAATCTAGTGGTGTATTGAAAAGAGATCAACTGTTCCAGTACTCAAGAAAAGTCCCAGCAGAAATGGGTGGAGCTATAATGTTTTGTCAAATGAGGGGAAATTTAACATTTGTTAACCTGATGATGGTCATCAGTTCTACTGTATGACCTCAGGCTAGAAAAGGAAGCATTTTGAGGCCCAAATCATTGGATGCGTGATTTGGATAGGAAGTTTCAGTGAAGGATTAATTGAACTGGCCTTACTGGATAGTAAACAGTGTGCAGCACACAGAATTTATATTCAGATAATCAAGGCCTTACTTCATCTAATTTAAGACTTAATTAATCATCTTAAGTGTCTGAAAGCCTCAACTCAAAGTAGCTGAAAATATCACAGCCTTTAAAAATTATCTCCCACCTTTTGGGGAATTGTTAAGTCAGAAATTTTATTTTTCAATAAGATAAAACTCCAACCCATTTCCAAGTCGACAAAGGCATTTTGTCAGCAGCTGTCCAGGTCGTTCCCCGGTCTTAAATCATACTGAAAATGTCATCAAGACTGGTTTACAACTATGAAAGGCAGTTCAGACCAAGTACCGCTCTGACACCATGCGTGCTGCACTTTATAGAATAACTATTATTAGTGTGACCGAGAAAGATAACATTATGGAAGCCCAGAAAGGGATACACAATGCATAAAAGCATTAACGGCATCAATGGACAATAAAAGTTTTCAAGAATAAAGGAAACATTGATCCTCATCATTACAATTTTTCATGTTTTATGGGAGTTTTAACCATTTTTTTGATGATTTTAAAATTTCTTTCACTGTTGTTGGACACATCAAAATAACACAATTTTAAAAAATCAGAAGAGGTTCACATAATTGATATTTGGATAATCAAGGCCCTACTTCATTTAATTTAAGACTTAATCCTCTTAAAGCCTCAACTTAAAGTAGTTGGAAAAATGTTTTCATAATCTAAAACAACTTTCACTTTCATAGAATGCTAATGAGTTCATTGTGAAGGCATCCTTGCTCCATCCCAACTTAATGTTGGACCAAACAAGTTAAGGATAGATAACAAATAAATTTCTAAGCACAAAGAATTCAGACAACTATTCATGAACCAAACTACACTCGTTTGCTATAGGAAGCTCATCAATGGTTTAATCTTCAACAACAAAATTCGAACCAATAGAGCAAAAATTCATTCTTTTATCAGTTTCAAGTGAATAAAAGTTACTTCCTGCCTTCTACCATAATGATGTGATAACCAAAGTTAGTTTTAACAGGAGGGTCAGTATAGACAGGGTTTTGTAAGTTACTGACGGCCAAAGCAAATGCAGCATCTTGAAATGGGCCCACCATGCTTCCTCTTGTCATCCATCCAAGGTCACCCTTAAAATACAACAGAAGTCACCCATACAGAAGTCAGTAATAAATCAACTAAAGTGAATCATTTATCTAATTAAGAAATTGATAGCATCATAATTCCACACACAAAAGTATTTACCCCTTGCCTAGCTTTATCTTCACTGTATTTTGCTGCCAATTCATTGAACTTTTCACCAGCTTTCAATTTTTCCATTGCCTCTAAAATCTTTGATTGCTTTTCACAAAGAATATGCCTGACCTGTAAAAATAGAATTTGGCCAATATTTTCAGCACAACACAAGCTGTATTTTATAATTATAAGTCTTCATGGCCTCTTTGCAAATGTAAGCACCCCAAATATCATATTCAAAGTAATCTTAAAGTCATAATCAGGACAAAAGAATTGGGATTATAGATGTCCTCAGATCTTTTTGATCATCTTCTGATATGATTCAAGTATTCAATGATTTGGGTCATGAAGCAAAACCCATCACAGCCAGATGTTATAAGTATATGGAAATTGCTACCTATGTGACAGAATAGTTGCAAGAATTATTTCATGTAATTTCATTTTCTGTCTAGCCACTACCATGTATTTATATTACATGTACAACATACTTATATACATAGCATTAACTCTCAACCTTAATAATGACATGCATATAAGCAGACAGTAATGACAACATTATATTCTGAATCACTCCTTGATACACCATCTGAGAAGGAGTGATGAGCTAGGCCAAGATCAAATTATGTTAAATATTGTTTGTAACATGGATACTTCAGATTACAAAACATTTTAAAAACCAATTTAACTATTACAGACAAATGAAATGTTAAATACATGATGCAATGGATACCAAAACATTAAAAAGTCCATTTACGTTGATCCCAGA
The DNA here is from genome assembly GCA_011800805.1 of Hirudo medicinalis. Classification (NCBI taxonomy): domain Eukaryota; kingdom Metazoa; phylum Annelida; class Clitellata; order Hirudinida; family Hirudinidae; genus Hirudo; species Hirudo medicinalis. Next base: position 30,135 of record MPNW01000113.1, read on the forward strand.
AATAAATTAAATTTGTTATTTATTTAAATTGTTTTTCAAGCAGAAGCAGGCCATTAACACCAGTTGGAGAACAAATGACATTAACTTGAAAATATGCAAAATTGAAACATCTTTCTAATTGAAGAGTTTGAAGATAATTAAGGACCCATGCTGATAGGTAGTAGTTCTATCTATTAATGTTTATTATTTTTAGCCATAATAAACTTATTTAACTTATTTATGTCCTTAAAAGGACATCTTTAATTAATCATCAGTTTCGTCCAATTCTTGGCGCACTGGCATTACTATAGTCATTGAGACTAAAATAAATTCTCAAAAAGTTTAAGGCAAAAACATAACTTAACAGCGGTTCCACCCTTAGATTGTTTTCCAGCACCTTCAGCGGGACTCCCGGCACTCTTGCTACCCTTCTTCGGAGGCATGATTGTTTACAAATACTATACGAAAGCAGGCGGAATACTAACGAACTAGAGTAATCGCACCTTAATATCAATACGGACATTCCACAGTAAACAATAATAAATTAGGAATTAAAATTGTAAAAAAATATTTTCAATTCAAAACGCTATAAACGCTGTTTAATTAACAAAAGCGATTAGTGAAAGTGTGTATTATATATAGACTTTAAATATCTGATCTATTTAAGGTAATAAATATCGATTTTCTTAAGCATTTAAAATAGTTTTACAAATTGCAAATTTAAATATTTAAATATTGTAAATATTTTTGATTTAATATTTTCTATGCATTCTTAAATTTTATAAACTTATTGACTACGATAATCAATTTATTCTATTGGCTACCAATTGGCTACTTATATGAAGAGTTATAAATATATTCTGAATATCCAGATTGTTTAAGCCATAGAGATACTGAGGCTACGTTTTCATTAAATTGATATTATAATGAGCGTCTCTTCTATTGGCTACCAATATCTACATAAGGAGCTATAAATCCGAATATGTCTAATTAAGTATATTTCTCAAGTCAATGTTTAATGCTAAGAATATTGGCATCACTGTAAGAATTCGTCCATTTATTAATACTAATATAGCACTTCTATTATATTGTTGTCTTATTTACCCCTATCTAACTTACTGCAACGTTATATGGGCCTCTACTTATCGTTCTCATTTAGATAGGTTGAACATTTTACAAAAGCGTCTTATTCGTATTGTTTTTTTGTTATTACCATTATTATCTTCTACTAGTTTAACTTTTGTAAACAATAACCTACTAAACATCTGCCTAATATATGATTTACAAGTTGTTCTTTTTATGTTTAAAGCTCTCTCCAAGATATTTTCAGGTTTTTTTCACTGACAACAATAATTACAAAAATCCTCCTCACTTTCTACCTTAATAACCTGTTTCATGAATACATGAATGTATAGTCCTTCATTTTATAAATCCATCTTCAAGCTCTTCTCCATTCAAATGTTACGGTCCAATATTATATTCTTCAATTTCCCACACCAATGGAAAATCAATTTCAATTTTGACTCTTCAATATTCTTTTTCTGTTATTTAAACTATCTTACAAATTGTACATATTGCGCGGTATTCTTTAATTGCGTCAAATCCCTAAATATAATCGCACATCGGAAAGTACCTCAATGTTAATTTTCTTCGACATTTAAGAAGGTCGACCATAAATTCTGTCAGCCGATATTATATGCTATAAACTCAAAGGAGTTTCTTCAAACCTTTCGGTTCCGTGAATCTCCTGACGTTTTCGGGTGATCAGCCGGATGTACATGTCGTTTGCCTTCACGAGGCCCAACGTTAACTTCGGCTATGAGAGGCTCTCATTGGCCTTCTCATGCCGATCATTACTCTAGGATAACTGGAGCGATCAGTGGCTCACCCGGGGGAGGGCTGTTGTCAAATATGTTGGATTTTGTTGTCTATGATATTCGGTAGTCCTAGGTGGGGCTTCCGCTCTCCTTTGTTTTTGAGTTCCGCTTTTGTAAATAAACTTGGTTTTAAACACGACATGGCGCAGTTGACATGTATTCTCGTTAGGCAGCCACCAGCGCTGGACGTAAACTCCCCCAACTCAGCAGAGGCCTGGAGATGATGGAGAAGTAACAGCGATACATACTTCATACTTTGTGAAGAAAATCAGCTTTCCGATGGTCGACATTTGGCCGTTCTTCTGCGAGCTTTGGGCGAGGCCGCCAATGCTATGTATAACATGGATTGGTACAGCGAAGATGACAAGAAGCATGAAATTGTCCTTCAAAGATCTGAAGAGAAATTCACGAGTTGTCAAGTTAAAATTGCTCAGAAGGAAGTCAGTCAGTCGCCGCTTCCACCATCTTCGGCGGTGCAAAGCTCCATAAGGAGAGAGATTGAAGAGAAGCATCTGGAGAACCATCAAGAGTATGAACGGCACCACTCTCAGCTCCCAGATTCCTCCCATTGCTTCGGAATCCTTAATTCCTCTGGACATTCTCGGCAAACACTTTTGCTCTAGCTAGCAGCAATGCAAACTTGTCCCAGAATTTCGCACAAATCAAAAAATTCCTTTACCTTAATGCCTGAAATCTTTCAGCCTGACCTCTATCACTCCCCCTATTGGACCCGATAAGTATTACTGAGGTTCACGAAGCACTCCGGAAATGCGGGAACTCCTCCCCAAGACCCGATGGAATACACTACGATATATACGCTTCGAAAACTTTCTTTTTCGAGCCTCGAAGGAGTCCTTTCGCTTCTCAACCAATCCTGGTTATCAGGATGGCTACCATCGTCTTGGAAGAAGGCGACCGTTATTCCCATTCCTAAAAAGGCAAACCCTCTTCTGCGCCCTCCTCTTACAGACCTATTTCCCTGACCTCCACCCTCTGCAAACTCCTTGAGAGAGTGGTCGCTGGCAGACTCAGATGGTTTCTGGAGAGCAGAAATCTCCTAAATTCTTCTCAAGCTGGATTTAGGAAAGGTAGAGGATGCGCTGACCAGATCGTCAGATTAGTGCAAGATGTTGCAGCTTCTTCCGCCCAGAAGAAGATGACTTTGGGCGTGTTCCTTGACCTAGAAAAGGCCTTCGACATAGTCTGGAGAGAAGGAATCGTCAACCAGCTCTTCCAAATGGGCATCAAGGGCAGAATGCTTCACTGGATACACGATTTCCTCCAGGACCGCACCATTCAGGTGAAAGTCGGGACAGCCTTTTCCCGAC
>MPNW01000113.1:36559-79009 GCA_011800805.1 Hirudo medicinalis
TATATCAATGACTTGTGTAACTCCTCAGATCATCTTGAGTACTTACTGTCGCAGATGACACAAATGTTTTTCAGTCTGGAAATAATATTACTGAACTCTACTCAACCATGAATACTGAGCTTGAGAAAATTTATGATTTATTAATGAGATTTATCCCGAAAAAATTCTCAAAAACCCGGAAGTCGGAAGATAAAATTTTTCTTAAAGGATTCTATAATATATGTTGAAATCGCTGAGATTTATTAGCAACAAGATTTACTGACACAAAATATCAGCTCGACAACGCAACAACAAAACAGGAACAAGAACCAAAGAAATCGTATAACGTTCTAAGGATTAACAAATTCCAACATCCCCACTTTATGCGATATCAAGTTAAGCCCATCGCATTTGGCATTCGCATCCTTTGCCAAACTCTTCGTGAGTATGTCAGTAATCATCTCGTCTGAGGCTAATCTTTCAATATATATCTTTGTATATCACCTTCAGCAACATGCTCTCTGATAAAGTGGTGCTGAATTCCTAAGTGTTTTGATTTTGGTCGAAAATCGGGTTTCTTACTAAGATTAACAGCTCCTTTGTTGCCGTAGTAAATTTAAACCAAATCTGGAGCGCTAGGCATGAATTCAAGTAGGAGTCCTTTCAACCAAATCGCTTCTAACGCTGCCACAATGAGAGTTTCCCGAACTGCAGTTGGATCACCGCGTTCACGTTGAGCTGCCTGATACACAACAAATTGCTCGTTGAAAATACTGCTGTTTGGTACACGGCTCCTTCCTTCAGCATCTTGGCACAATGATGTCACCACTTCAAGTGTTCCTTCACTATCTTGGCTCAGTGATGTCCGCAATTTTTAATTTTACAAGATTCTTCTTCATTACAACAGGAACGGTTATGCTTCCTTGCAATTCATCATTCAAGTCAAACGGAGAAGCATTGTCAGATGGCATTAATTGTGCCTCAAAGAAAACAACATCTCTGGCTATCTGCAACTTCTTTGTGACAGGATCAACTAATCTGTATCCTTTGGTGTTGTCACTACAACCAACAAATATGCTCTCTTTTGATTTTTAATCTAATTTCTTCATTAATGCAGCAGGAATTCTCATCAGAGCCTTGCAACCAAAAATTCTAAGGTGACTTATATCTGATTTTCTTTTCGTCCACGCTTCATAAGGAGTTACATTTTCCAATGCTTTAGTGGGAGAACTAAGCTTTTAAGATAAGCAGCTGTAGCAATTGCCTCAGCCCAAAATTCACCACCGACACCTGAGTCCATAAGCATACTCCTCATGCATTCTAGCAATGTTCTGTTGAACCTTTCTGCCAGTCCATTTTGTTCTAGAGAATATGCAACAGTTTTCTCATGAATGATTCCATTATTTTTCAGAATCTTGGAAAGATGGCTATTGACATATTCAAGGCCATTATCTGTTCTTAGAGCTTTGATCCTTTTATTTAGTTGATTTTCTACTAGATGTTTAAACTCTTTGAATTTTTCAACAAATTCTGCCTTTGAATTCATAAAGTATACAGAACAATATCTAGTGAAATCATCAATAAAAGTCACAAAATACTTGGCTCCACCAATCGAAGTTGTTGGCATGGGGCCATAAACGTCAGAATGTATCAGCTTTATGAAATCTTTGGTGCGTCTTACAGGTGACTTGAACTAATTTGAACGGCTTTCTACTACGTTTAACTTTCACGCAGGCTTCACAAGGACTTGTCTTATATCTTTGACTAACTGATCAAGCTAATATCTATTCAAATGGCCAAATCTCCGATGCCACATTAAAATAACACAGTCAAAAATAGCACTTCTCTCAAATTGTGCAATTTTGCTCACAGCCAAAAGATTTATCGACATATCTGACACATACATAACATCCTTGGCATCCATGGTCTTCTTAGTATTCAGCAAAATTGGGAATTTTCCAACACCGGCACTTTGTAACATTGTGCCATCTGCAATTTTTACATAATTAGCATTATTGTGAACAAAATCATTCATAATATCCTTGCTCGAGCACAAGTGAGAAGTTGCTCCTGTGTCCAAATACCAGTCCTCAGAATTCACCAAATTATTGGCAGCAAAAGTAGCAAAATTTGACCTAGCGGTTTGATTTTGTCTCTTTCCTTTTTTGAAATTCTTGACTTTTAGACAATCCTTTCTGATGTGACCATAGTTCCCACAACTGAAGCATCGAGGACCATTCTTCACGGCTTTGCTGCTGAATGCATCCTATGTTTCACTCTGTTTGGAAACTCTTAAAGCCTTTATGCGCTATCCTACAAAAGTAGCTGCTTCACAAACTCCACAGTGGTGTCTTGTTGGGAACATTGAATCCCCATGCTTTTGGACAAAATCAAAGGTGTAAAGGTTTCTGGAAGACAGCCGAGGATTATAGCCCCAATGACGTTGTCACGAAATGTTTCTCGTAAGTTTTCCAATTGCTCACAAAACTCCAAAATGTGATCAACATGCTGATCCAGTCGTTCTGAAACTTTCCAGGTATTCTTGATGACAATGCAGTATTTTTCACTTTTAGACAGTGGAAGGGCTTTGTTTGAGCACAGTTAAATAAAATAATTTTTTTACAACCATCCTTGCAATATAAAATTATCTTGACCAAAAATGAAAGCATGGGGACTCACCATAACATATTTTTCTATCATTTACAAGCGTTTTGTTGCAAAACTTGCTCTGTGTGTTCGCGTCAATTCTTATCATCGACCATGCGGGAGCACTTATTGATTTTGCTATGCTCTTTGAGTCTTAATACCAGAAGCGCGAAGGATAAAAAAGAAACATATGAACACAATAATCAGGTTTTTACAATACTTCAGACACAAAATGACGGAAATGTTTGCAATAAAAGCCCAAGACACATTAGTGGATGCTACACGGAATGAACCTATCAAGCTGTAAAAGGTTACACCAACCGACATCAACCAAACAGATGGTCCTTTAAAGGAAATTGTAATCTTTCCGGAAGATAAAATGTTGCTAAGATCGAATATTAATGTGGCAAAAGGCTTAGGTAAACGGTGCAATTTTTCAAATGAAATCATACGGCCACTATTCCATAGAGGACAGTTACATGAATATGACATTCCGTCAGTTCGCTTGGATTTTGGTAATGACGGAATGCACGTAATCAATCCAATATCGAAATAATTGTTCAACCATATAAGTTCAACTCCACCTGAATTGATTATTTTACTGTCTTTCATTCTTTCGTCTCTAAATCTGCTCACATTAGCCTGGTCCACCTTTCTTATTGCTCAACAATGCCTGATTTTATCATGCTTGTGCGCTTGTGTAAGTGTGTAAATGATAGAAAAATGATATTATGCTGATAATGCTCATGTTATGCTGAGTCTTTTATTTTTAGTCAAGATCAATTTATGTTAACCAGGTCCTCATGTTTCAGATCGAAAAATTTATTTTCTCATTTTTAGTGCATTTTTAGGTTAAATAAAAGCGGGTTTTTAAAAATGTTTTTTTTTATAAAGTATTTGTTGGAATTCCTTCCAATAAGAAAATTTTAAATAAGTCAGAATCGGGATTTGACTTTTACTTTGTGAATATCCAAATCATCACGAGTCAAGTTGAAGTGGGCAATCTAATACCAGGACATTCCTTGTATTACATCAATTAAAATAGGAACATTCCCTAAATTTGTTAAATTAGTAAAATTATCTAAATTTACATTTTACGTTACGTTAAAATATAAAATTTGCGAACCGAGACACTTTATTGGTCGAATATTTTTAGCAAGACTTGCAGCAACGTTCGTCTAACGCAATTGCGGCAGCAGATAAGAGATGCTTTCAACATGGACTGCATTTGTGGTGATTTTAATTTTCTTTCCTGGGAAGGTTTTTGTTATTTCAATCGGTTGGAATACCAGACGAACACCGAAGAAGAATTTGAATGAAGCAGCAGATGTCGACCAAACCAGAGAGGCTTCGAGGCTGCTCAGAGAAGTTGAGAATGCATTTTTACAGGGAAATTGCGGTCAACCATCTATGGCCGGCAACTCTAAAATTTTACAAATGTTGGAAAAGTCTGTGTTTTCCTCAGAACTTGCCCCATCCAAATTGTTGGCTGCTGTACTTGAAGATCCTGATACTTCGAGGCGTTTCATTGAAATATTAACCAACGAAATTTTTCATTCTCAGGACAGCTTGGCATTTGTTGTGATATTCATAGAGAGAAAGTCTGGTGCATTGCCAGATTTTGTAAAAATATTTAATAACTTTACCAAATTGTCATATACGGATGAAAAAGGTTTGTTATGAAAATCTTCAGGTTCCGTTGAAGGAACCACATTTTAGGCAGTATATTATATAAACATTATATACACATTATAATCTTTACTTGTGAAGAAGTTCGTGAAACAACAGGAATCCTCAAGCAGAAATTGAGAAACTATTGTGATGGAAGGACACATGTTAATGACGTTTCATCGAAAACATTTTGGACAAATCCATTTTCAAACTGTTTTGGTCAAGTTTTCTTGGAGACTTTTCACGTGGTTTACGCCTGCAATGGAAGTGAAGATATTGGCGTTAAGTTAGTTTTGCAAGCAGTTAACTTGACGTGAAAGAAAAATTTGTCGTTTCTTACGGCAGGGCTTACATCGAGTCGTCACTGGATTTGAGGAAAACCGACATCAACCAGTGTGATGACGGCGATCCTTGGAACCCATTCGCCAAGACAAACATGTGTCCCGAACATTCTATAGTAAATCTGATGATTGACGTTTTGTCTAAAATTTTGTGTGTGATTAGTTAATTACAATTTAGTGCCGGCCAACCAGAAACTATGGTTTTAGAGATGGTGGTTACACGTGCATATGTCGAGACAGCAAAAATGGCATGGTCTTCAATGGTTCACTGATTCTGAAGGATGAAAGTTACATGAACATGTGTGAGGGTTGCAAGGAAGGAGACACTTTCTGCTCCAACATCTTTGCTCTCCCGGATGCTGTTGTGGTGATCAGTTTAATTATTCACATCGCCATCATGATCGCTATGTTTTTACCAGGTTTTCTTGTTGCCAAACTGAGAAAGACCAAGGTTTGTTTAATGCTTTGAATATTACAAGATTATTATATTTTTTTATTTTAACTCAACAGACTCTCAGTTTCAATTTTTGGCAACTTTACGAAGTTATGCTAGTTGGAGGACTCTTGATTTATTTATCGGTGGGTTAATAACCTCTATGGTCAGATGATTAATCATTTATTTGGTCAGATAACTAGTCAGTAATAATATCCATGACGAGTCAGCTAATAAAAATGTTCCTAGTAAGTGAATTAACTAATAGTAAATGCGTTAATTAATAAATTAATTAATGGTCCGTTGTTTTTCCGTTTTTACAGGTAATCATCGATTATTTGAACGTGAGCCTGGTCACCTGTATTATGGGACCGTGGTTGCGTGAAATAGGATTTGTCGTTCTTTACTCATCAATGATGTTGAAGATACACAGGTGAAGCTTTCAATAACCATTGCATCAACATTAGAATTAAATGATTCCGAACGACAGGATGAGAGTCGAATGCAGGTCAAGACAGGCTCAAAGAGTTCTTCTGAGAGACAAAGATCTCATTAGGCACTTGGCGGTCATCTTGTTGCTAATCACATGGCAACTTTTATCGTGGACAGTCATCAACTTGGAACACATGGTTGATGATAAGGCAGCTGTCAAAGAACGCGAAGCAAAAGGTCTTTGTGAAGTTGGTGCTTGGCACCACGTGATTGAAATAGGTTGGTGGGTTGGAATTGGTTTGTCGTGATAGTTGTACGAGGTTCTTGTTGTAGAGGAGTTTGTGGCTCTCGTGTGTTTCGTGTATTTGTGCTGCTCAGTCAGTGCTCCACCATCGTTTGCCATTGAATGCAGAACGTTGACATTCTCACTGGTCAATGAAGGTATCTTCTCTGCTTTGCACAACTCACTCAAGTTGGTTGAAATGAGGATTGGCAATAACTTTGATATAATTACATTCTTCTTCTTCTTTTTCTTCTTCTTCTTGTTATTATTATTGTTATTTTCAATATAATATTTCTATAAATTATAATTATGTAATTATTATAATAATTTATTTATTATATTTTACATTATTATTGTTGTTCCTCTGAAGGCACTTTATGTTGCCCTACTTAACTCAGCAAGGAAACTTTCTGATGTCGGTCATCAGATGCCACCTCACAGTTTCAATCAACCTTGTGCTTCTCATGAGCATCAAGGTCAGTTACGCTTTGTTATCACAAATACTAACAAATAACATCATCGTCATCATTTAATAAGTTGTTAATTGTTAAGTATTCATCATTTAATAAGTTGTTAATTGTTAAGTATTTATCATTTAACATGTTGTTTATTACTAAATATTTATCTTTTAATATGTTGTTAAATAATTTCTTAATGATTGTTAAATATTCATCGGATGTTTTTTTAGCTGTGGCAGGCTCGAACGTCGTCCCACGTGGCTTCAAGTTGCAGAAGGAAGGATGGATCAACTGCGACGGAAGGAATAAAGGCTTCCACTCATCGACCTGTCAAGTCCTCAAAAAAACCTCAAGAAGCCAAGGATTCAAATGACATGAACTTATCAGGCCTCAATCCGGAGGATGTCAAAGTTGCATTTTTTTTTTATTTCTCAGCGGAAAATATGAAAAAAGATGATAATAAAAGCAATAATAACTTTTAAACGAAATTCAGGCAGAACTGAGGCGTCTGTACAAGCAACTGGAGATGTACAAAGCAAAGTCATCAAGAAAGGACATTTCACACAACACGAAGAAGCAAACAACCAGGAAGCAGGGTCCACGGAGGTTCTCCTTGTATAACTTCCACCACGCCAGGCACAGCAAGCACCACGTCACTCTCACAGACAAGAATCGATGTTTGGACGATTGCACGGAAAAGGATCATTCCAGGATCACTCCTGAAGAATCCACCAACAGTTGTGAAGTGTGGAACCTCATGAGCACACTTCCCTAGTGACATAAAAGTGGAATGGGACTGCAAATACTTCAGTTGTCTCATTTCCAATTCATTCCACTCTTAGGTCATGTAACACATTTTAAGTTAATTCTAAAAATAGTAATAACTTAAGGATGACTTTGAGATCCCGAATTTATTAGTAATCGATGAATGTGGATGCGGTTTCATTAAAAAGTGTTGTTGCAATTTTTAAATTAATTTTATAACTCTCATAACCAACAGAGTGACAGATTGTTGTTGCCCCTGAATGTTTGTCCATGCAGTTATTGCAGTACACTTTATAAATAAGCTGTTATTTTTAAGTTATAATATAATTTCTTGTGGCTCTTCAACATTAAAAAATATTAAATTGTACTTAAAAATACTTCTTGCGCATTTCAGGAAGAGAGATGATGATTATTCCTAATCATAGGAATAAAATAACTCTACTTTATGATTCAATACAATTGTGCAATTAAATTTCATAAGGAAGCATTACTAGGCCTTCATTCATGATATTCAGAATTAAACATGAAAGAAAATTTTTATTTGAAGAAGAATTCGTTTGTAATTCAGTTGGAAGACGAGTTAAAATTTGGGAATAGATTTCATATTTTTAATTAAGAATCACTTGTTATTGATGACAACTCTTTTACATGTACTTCGTTTATATGCAAATTTACAGATTTTAACAGATGTACGTACATCTACAATAATAACATAAATATTTCCATACACCTATTGATCAAATATGATTAAGAAACCATACTTTTGGAAAAATTGGACCGACAGTGTTATTTTTTTTCCATATTCCTCAGGAGCTTTTAAGTAGTTCCAGACGACAGTCTTGGATCGATTGAGCTCCTTGGAAATTTCCCTGAGCAAATAATTTGCTTCTATGAAGGCCTCGGTCTGCCCCATCTCCTTGTCAGACAGCATTTTACCTCAGCCATTTGTAAATTTTAATTTTATAAATTTCCAATTGGTTTCTTGGGGTTTACATATAAAAATTATTTACGTGAAGTGCATTTTGATTAAATAACTATCAAAATTTCAAATTTTATTGGTCATAAGTCCTCATGGTTTTCAAAAGACTATTTTGCATAATTTAAAGTTCTACTCATTGAAATTATTGGAACTTTTAAATGACGTTTTGTTTCCAATAAATTGATGTTGTGCATAAAATTGAATATTATTGATCGAGTTATCAGGAAATTGTGGGGTGCCCAGAGTGGTTTCCGTTCTGGCTGCATCAGTGGCGCACCCAAAGGGTTTAGGAGGTTCTAACGGAATTTTTAAATAAAAAAAAATAATTTTATTAATTAGTTTTAATTATCGATATTTAACAAATATTATTAGCTCGATACGATAAAACGAGTCAATAATATTTAAATGCACTTAGTATTCCATATTTTTGGCTTTTGGTCGTCGTAGAAGGGACTTATTGTAGCAGTGTAGTGTAGCAGTCCTGCAAAGTACAGTCCAGTACAGATCAAATTCTGGAAAACTTTAATTCCTTGGTTTTGTTCTAAAAAAATTATCTAAGTGCTGCTCGTACGGAACTCATTGTTGTGCTTAGACTTTGATAGAAGACTTGCAAGACTTGAAAAGGATGGATTGTCAAAACATGTAATAAGTGCCTTACAGCATTGTAAAGATGACATGATGTCAAATGTATTAGCCATACTGCTCCTGTCTCCAGCAGAGAGTGAAAGATATTTACGTTACGTCGTTTAAAAACCTATTTGAGAAGTTGTAGAGATCTGAGAATAGATTAAGTGGTTTCTGTATTTGTATAGAAATTCGACACCAACTGGGGAATCAATTCTGGATAAAATGGCTGGAAAACAAAGAAAATTGGACATTAATTTATAACTACACCTGATCTAAAGTGTTGTTTTGACATATTTGAAACTGTTTGTAATTTTGAAATAAATTTTAATTTAGTTTGTGTCTTCTTTAGTAGACAAATTATTGAAAATGGATCATTTAAATTAAATTTAGAGAATTGGCATAACCTTAAAAATGTCTCTGAAAAGATAAAAACCTAGACTAATGGTATTCAAAAATAAAATCCCCCGAAAAAAATTTCTGAGTGCGGCACTGGGCTTTATGACGACTACAAGAATTTCGTTTTCTTGGGAGTCGTAGCCAAGAGATAAAAAAGTGAATCGACATCTTTCGACATCCGCAACTCCACCGGCATATAAAAAGCAGTGCAGAGGTGCTTGGATAGTGGTTCCCCGCAAGTTAGGACCGACTGACAAGGAACATCCGACCGATTCCCGGGTGCGGCCCAGCCCCTGAGAGCATATGGATTCGGGGATGAAAGGTTCGTCTGAAAATCCGTCTGAAGCTTCCATCAAGAATTTCAAGATGTATTTGTATTTGTATTAAGACGACATTTTGAGTAATTTATGCATCCGAATCGGATGCGGAGGCTACAATCAATCTATATTTGGAGTTGTTGCTGCCGTTGCTGTTGTCGTTCTGATTGTTGTTGCCACTGCGTAACATACCATAACATAACACGACATGACATGACATAACATAACATAACATAACATAACATAACATAACATAACATAACATAACATAACATAACATAACATAACATAACATAACATAACATAACATAACATAACATAACATGACATGACATGACATGACATGACATGACATGACATGACCTAACATAACATAACATAATATAACATATAATGTGACATATTGCTTTTTAATGGCTTCAGTTACGATTATGGTGCGCACAAAAGCAAAAGATTTCGCAAGACGAAGATGTTGTTGTAATAAACCGCTTGTAAATCCATCTTTTTAAATTCTTTTGCTTCTCATCCTTCATTTTACAAGGGGTCGTCCATTAATTATGTCAACAAATTTAAGGTAATTTTTGACCACCTCCCTCCCCCTTGTCAACAACTGTCAAACTTTTAAAGAATTTTAAAGATTAACTTTTATCAAAATTATGTCAAAATACTGACACCCCAAAAAATGTTTTTTTTTTACAATTTTAACCTTGTAACAGTTTCAATTTGTGACTAATTTATTTTGAAATAAAATAATAGTTAAACTGAATATTGTTGTCAATTTGTAATATCAGCTTCTATTATCTTCCCATGGGAAAGCCAAATGTTCCTTTATTGTAACAATAGGCATAGTATCAGATTCATTATTACCATCATTTTGTTGAACTGATAAGCCACACAAATCAGCATCATCTTCATCTGACCATTCAGCGTATAAGAATGTTCCTCGCAATAATTCCTATCAACACTTTCTGTCGTTTGACAGCCACTCGAATTGGCTGAAGGTTATTTGTTGATAAACAGGTGTTAATTTGTTATGCCCGTTGTCGGTAATGTTGAACATGTTTCTCCGACATGACTCCGTGACCAGGGCCGCCGACAGAAATTTCGGGCGCCTTGCCACGGGTCCATAAGTTATGTCAATTTGATAATGGAAAAACACAAAAAGGTCAAGATTGTAAAATTTCAATATTTTAAAACCCGGGCGGGCCCCTAAAAATTAACGGGCCCTTGTCCTCTCACAGCGGCCCTGCTTGTGAAGCAACGTAGTGGCTAAAGATTTTGCAAATCATGTGCCACATCCGTTCAAGCAGTGACGACTGAACTGAAGGACTAACAGTAATGTTATAAATCCATCTGTTAAAATTTAGATTTTTTATCATAAAAAATAACACTGTTGACGTCAATTAATCTTAAACTCCCCCTCCCCTTGTCAATAATTGTCAAACTTTTTTTCACCCCCCCCTATTTCGTTGACATAATTTATGGACGGCCCTAATCTGGTTCTTTGATGGTTGTTTTTGCAAGTCTCATCACTTCTTCATTCCCTTCCGCAAACTTAAAAACAACACAAAAATGTTAATTTGTCGCAAATAATTTGCTTCTGAAAAAAGTGATTTTGTGTCTGCTAATTGTTAATCGACCTTTGAAAACTTCTTTAAACATCGCTGCTTGGATCATTCCATAACTGCGCACTATTCCTAATGAGATACCAACACCGTTATTTCCTGTCGATTTTAAATGGATTCGAAAACTCCAACGATGGAAACAAACTTTCCTTGAAGACCTGGAGTTTTAATTCAGATATTTTAAGAATATCAGACACTTTGAAAGAGATGAATGAAGAAATTATGATTATTCAGTCTCAGTTTGGTTCAGACAAATCAAGTTCATACTAATCAAAAGCAGTATCTTTTAAGTCATTGCAATTCTAAACTCATGCTTCGATGAAACTCGTTTATTAATTAAAAGGTAGAAATTATTTGAAATTTATTAGAAACAAGTGTTGGAAGAGATTCTCAACAATAGAGCAACATTCCTGATATGTTGATTTCCAATTAAACTTAATGACACCGGGAACTTTTATAGACTGTGAAGGTCATCACATTGAGATTCAACGACTTTGCCCTTCAAGCCGAGCAGCTTCTTAAACCATCCAAAGTAACCCGAACTTCTAAGAGGGGAAGACTTGTGAGGGACAGAAGAATCCTTGAGGATGAGTTCCTTTCGCTTGTCGTTTAATCTCACCTGACACACGACTCCAACCAACAACTCGTCAGTTTTGTGGTTGAGGCCAGCTGAAACCTCGATAAACTTACAGCCACATCTGTTGCAGATCTCTCTGGCATCTAGAAAACAATTTACAATTTGTTAGATTTGGCAAAAATTTGTTATATTCGTCGCAGTTCTTAATCCATGTTCGTTCCTGGCAGACATTTCGAAGATGTTCTTTATAACATACCCGAGTCCACTACTTTTCGGTTTCTTACAAGGTCTCCCTTGTTGGCCACCATGATCACTGAATACGTTCTGCTACTTTTGCCGCGGTCGTCCACCTTGCAAAGGTTTTCCACAAAACTTGTAGCCATGTGGAAACTGGAGGAATCTGTGATCGAATAGACGACCAAAAATGCAGCAAATTCTCTGTGAGGGAGGCTTTCAAAATCCTTGGGACACAAACAATGAACGAACATTTAAATTCTTTCAAAGAGTTAACATGAAATAAGCTTAAGGTATACTAATATGGAGCCTTCATAAAATATGATAATATGAAGTCCTCATAAAGGATATTGTCATGAAATACCCTGAAATCCTTTATGTCAGCATCAACGAAGTTGAGCAGAGTTTCAACTCCATCCACAGAAACAGAAATAGTTCGATCGTCCTCGGCGCTCTCTGAAAGCATCACACAAATTTTCAATTCAGCAATTTTCATCACACAGATATTCAATGATAACAACATTTAATATTGCTGATGTTAAATAATAATAATAATAATAATAATAAATAATAATAACAATAATAATAATATAATAATAATAATAACAACAACAACATCAACAACAACAGCAACAATAATAATAAAGTCAAACGACAGTGATTGCACGAGTTGAGACATTTGTTGCATGTTCTACGAAGCTCTGACAGCACAAACAGACGAAGCACTTCGAAAGAAGTTTTCCTGAGATCGTTTAACAAGCAATTTGTGTGCTCAGGTTTTTCTTCTTTTTTTTGGAAAATAACAGCATTCTTCGTGGCATTCTTGAGTCATAAGTTATTTTCGTCCGAAAAATTCTATTGCTATATTGATAATTATGCTGTTATTACTATAATTATGCCACGCTATATTTTGTTGGAGTGGCATTCTCATGTTATTAATATATTTTAGCAGTCTATTTCGCTCAATTTGTTTAAATCTCCACAAACCATGGCTGGTATCCAGTCCTGCTAGGTGTTCAGAGGTGAGGAATTGAGTCACAAGACTTGTTTTTCCAACCCTGTGATCTCCGAGGACAATGACTGCATGTGGCGACTCATGGGATAGAAGCCTTTTTAGCGTTGGTTTGCCAGATATTTTATGGACTTGCTCGGGAACCTCATTTGGAAAAAAGCAACGAGTTATTTCGATGGATGGTCTGCTGATGAATTGATACTTCTCTCCTGCTTCAAGTTTTATGGGATCGGAGGTTGCTAGAGCGTTGGCACTGATTACGTCGGAAATGGTGGCCGAACTTGTCGAATGAACAGATGACCTGTGACCTCTGGTGACCTCGGAGAGTCTTCTTTTGGGTTCGCTGTTCTTTCGGTGACCCTCAGAATTCTCCGAGTGAGGCTTTTTCTTGAAGGAATCTCCTCTGTTCACAAGTCCCTTCGGAGAAGTGAGGAAGGAGCGCACTACAAAAAAATCTTCATTTTGCAGTTGCTTGATTTCCTTCAATTTATTTTCAGCCATTTCTTCCGGGGTTAAACTCGTTCGCCGTTGAGGTTCGTCAGAAACTTTTAAAAGTTCATCCTGGATGTCTCTGGCACTGCGTGTCTTGGTCAGCTTGAAAGATCCTTGACGACTAGTTGGCAAAGAGTAGGCGTCACACACTTTTACTTGAGGCTTGAGGAAAGAAGAGGCACCTTCCCCTGTTGGATTGCAGATGGACTTTCGAGATTGTTTATTATTTTCGATATTCTGCTGCTTGCAGCTTGATCCTCTTCTGTCTTTGTTTTTTTTATTAGCCTGCAAGTGGATTAAATTAACAGTAGTAAAGAAAATTTCATTTGCAACCTCAAGAGTCGCTTAGATTAAAATACCTTTTAATATTATTCACAAATATAATTGAAAATCAACTATATATAAAACATTTATGCATGACACTATGACATCGTTGGTTATGAAAACATATCTTTAGGAAAGTAATAATTTCATGCAGTTGTACAAATAGGTTTTTAATTAATGCATGGAATCTTAAACCATTTTCTACGAACTAATATAACAACAAGGTTTGAGCAAATGATAAAAGTTCATTATCGACAAAATTCATTCAAAACTGTCTGAAGCAGTTGCATAGTTGCCCATTCACCATCGCTTCAAAAATCGCAATCATCACATGCCGCACTCTTGCGACATCTAATCCATCCTACCTCATCACCTCATTCATCGCCGCCACATACCTGATCGCCTTCTGTCGTTGCTGTTTATTATCGTCCATTTCAATACCGGATGATTAGGACGGACCTCCCGCAATGGGATTCGAATCCGAGCTGCCATCGTGAGAGGCGAAGTCTTAACTATTAGACCGTGTGGGAGCACTCCTGATTGCCTTCATTTATCCCCCACCATTCATTTACACCTATCATCCCTCGTCAACAGAGGCTACTCATATGCCCCCCCCTGCTGATTGAAATAAATTACCCCCTCATAAGAACTCAACCATCCCTGGAGCTACATCTCAAGCTACACCTTGAAGATTCATCTCTTCGTCAAGCCTCTGACGCTACGGTACGGCGCCACATAAATGAACTAGTATTATTGTTGATTATTATTATAACATCCGTAACTTCTGTTGTAATATTACTTATTCATCCAATAATCGGTCGAAAAGAAATGTTTACAAATGTTTATCGTAAATGATAAAATGAACTTAAATGAAGCTTTACAGACAATTGAATAAATTAAATTAAAAAGTGTCAAACGTGTTACTTTTTTTCCAGATTCCGGCAGGCTTCCTCTTCGCAGCAAATCTTCAGCACGTAATTTAGAAGCGTGAGATTTCATAAAATACTTTTCAAATTCATCTGTTTCTGTCGGTTCCTCCATGCCCACAAAGTTCTGAAAGCGCATGGTTAACAAAAGCTTCGTGTTAAGCTAGGTGCCGTTGTAAAGCATGGATGAGATGGATGAAATATTGGAAACATTTAAAGAAATTCCAACCTTTAAAGGTTTATATCGTCTTAGAAGAGAGCTTATTAGAAAGTTAATTTGAAGGAACAAAGCAACAATGACTAGCATGAAGTTGCCTGCTAACGAGGTGCTGTTCCTTTGCTTTCAGTCTTGCTGCTCACACGTGCAATGAGATGCATCCAGCGAGCAACAACTCTACAATCCTTCCAAAACTGGCTTTTTGTTTCAGGAGGTCCAATAAACAATTAATTCTAAATTCTTCTGTTGGTATTGTTCAGAAAGATGGTGAAATTTATAAAACCAAAAAATGAGAACGGAGTAATTAAGACATGGAGATCTAATATTTCGTTTGTTTCAAATTGTTGAAACGCTCCGATGGAGGGAATGGATTACTTTCACATTTTAATATTCGTACTTTTGAGTGTCATTAATCATTCTCAGCGTGATTTTGTTACGATGTTAACCAGGCAACGATTATTGGAGTGACTTAAATAGAATATTTTCTTTTTAAAAAAAGTTTTTATTGTCATTTGTAACCGTTATGAGTTAAGGTTCCTCACTTTTCATCAGTTCAAGACTTACTTTAATTCCAAGTTTATTTTTTTCATATTGTCGTTAAAATGATTTTTCGTAGCAAGTACAGATATATTTAATGAAGTGAGTCTTTAGAGGAGATTGCTTTTTCAACGCTTGCACTGTTTTAAATACGAAAAAAACATTGTCCCTAATTTCATATTTGTAGTTTTTATTAACCGACTGATCAGTTTCGCCTCTAAGGCCATCGTCAGGGTAGTATGATAATACGAAATTTAAAGTGACAGGTACTCGAATATTTAAAAGTGAAATTAAAATTAATTAATTTAATTACGAAACTACGTCAATATTGCATGTTTTGGCAATTCATCCTTTTCAAGTCTTGCAAGTCTTCTACCTAAGTCTAAGCACAACAACGAGTTCCGTACGAGCAGCACTTAGATAATTTTGTAGAACAAAACTAAGGAATTAAAGTTTTCCAGAACTTGATCTGTAAGCTGACTTGGATCAGTTGGTGATAAACCATGGAATCCAACCAGAATGAATTTGTGCTGTGAAAATCTTTCTTGTAAACGTTTTAGAAAAGAATCTATGAATGGAATATCATATGTTTCAACTTATGAATGTTCATCGTTGATGAGAACCTAAAAATATTTTTAAAATTAATTATTTGTTCAATATTTTATCTGAGATTTCATTGTCCATTTACACTGAATTAAAATGACATTAATAAATTATATAACTTTTAAACAAATTTACCTTCTTCCTTCAGAACTTGCTCACATTCTGATTGAATTTTGCGATTTTTTTATAAAAACATCAGAAATGTCGAGCCGCCTTTTCGCCACATTTAATTAGAAGTCAATAATAAGTGGACTGCTACACTACACTGCTACAATAAGTCCCTTCTAAGACGACCAAAAGCCAAAAATATGGAATACTAAGTGCATTTAAATATTATTGACTCGTTTTATTGTATCGGAGCTAATAATATTTGTTAAATATCGATAACTAAAACCAGTTAATAAAATTGATTTCTTTTTATTTAACCCCAAAACTGCCTTCGGATGCGCCACTGGTCGTAATGGGTCGTGTTCGCAACCCATCCTGCGCCGCCAGTGAGCGCCCTCTGGTGAGGGCTATATAAATGGTAGAGCGATTAAAAAGTGCCTTCACATTCCATTCGGATGCATAAGCACTCAAAAGATCGGCAAAATGCAAAACAACAATGTCCTCGGTCTGATCTCATCTAATAATCCATTAATAACTTCGACAATACAAATAACTCTCCCACTTGCTTCATCAGACCACAACGTCATCACTTTCCGCCTGAACTGTACAACACCATAGACATCTGTATCGTCGCATGGACACTATTATTTTAATAGGACAGACTACATTAGCTTAAACAACTATCTATCTGAGATTAATTGGAATAAATCTTTCAACAATTTTTTTGGTTTAGGAGTGTTGGCCCAGTTTCATCTTACGTCTATTCCGTGTATTCCATTTGTTTTGAACAATTCCACAAACTTCAGCAGACTCCCACATGAAACAACACTACAGAAGAAACTTTACAAAATTAAGCTCAAATACTTGTCCAGATCCTCAGAGAAAAAACAAATATACCAAGTCTTCAGAGAAATGCAATAATCAACTTGCTGCTTATCGCACCATTCAAAGAGAAAGACCTTATTAGCAAGAATAATTTAGGCAGCTTCTGCAGATTTGTTGACAGGAATCTCTTTTGTCACTCATCGACTGGGGGCATGACAAAACAAGATGGAAGTTTGACTTCAAACTCATTGAAAATTGATAGCACATTCAAACCTACTTCTCTAGTGTTTTCACAGCTGACAAGAATCTTCTCATCAGAACACTCCTTGAGCAGTCGACAGGTCTGGAACCCTCGCCAAAAGTACTTGCAGTGGGGCAGCTAGGGTATCAAGATTGTCTCAAGGCATTGAAACTCAAATCAAAATCATTAATTAATCTAATGTCAAGACTCCATAAATCATCATTTATGTTGCTAATTATTCATCCACTAGAGGACATCAGTTTAAACTTAGGAATGACTTTTGCTCATAAGACATGACCAAATGCTTTTTCACAAATCATGTAATCAGAATTTGGAACTCCCTCCCCAGTAACATCATTTCACCCCCAACCACAGTCGATTCACCTGCCTCATCAAAGATTACGACCTTTCTCCTTTCCTATTCTACAAATGATATGTTAGAGTCACACCTCTCAGATAAATTTGTTTGTTTGCTTGTGAGCAAGGTAAGAGGCAATTTTCCTCTGCTCATTTATGAAACAAAAAAAAATAAAATAAAACGTGCTCCAGAATAATTGGTGTCTTTGGTAATTGGTAATAGGGAGTTCAATTTGCAAACTGTGGAACTTGATACAAAAAGATCCAATTTATGTTAAGCTTCTGTTTGCAGTTTTAACCCAATAAGCTGATAACATTCAATACAGCTGATGTCAACTAATGGCTAATTCTTGTTAAATAAAGTAAAAAAAAAAGTACACATGAAAGACCAAAAAACCTGACAAACTGTCAAAGAAATGAAATGTTTTGCATTAACTAGTATCAACTCCTTGGAAACTGACGAAGCACAAACAAAATGTCATCAGTCCTACATTCTCTTGCTGCACAGTTGAAAAACAAAAGTTTGAATGTTAAAATGAAGACAACGTAAATGTACAACCTTAACAGCGAAAGCATTCTAAATTAGAGTGCAGAAATTCTTAAATGTCAAAGCTCTTGGAAGAGTCTGAATCTATAAGAAAGAGTTAACAAGTCGACAAATATCACTGGTCTTTGGTAAACAACACAAACCACAACATCATTGAGGCCATCCTTGCAATTGTCAACAAAAACTAAGTATGACTCCATTAATTCCAGCGATTGTCTTTGATCATGTGGGCAACTTCAATGATGTACTTCCCCTCCTTGTACTTCTGGCTTGATTCATAGGCATGTTCCTGGGAATAAAAAGCTTTCAAGTAAGCTTTCAATGAACATGATATAATTCTACCATTTTCACCAGAAATCAAACATAAAACCAGCCTATCACTTTTATAATGCCAAATATGTAATTAAACCTGCACTTTGCCATTACAAAAATAAAGAGCATATTGAGCTCTCTTAAGAATCTGAGTTTTCCAAAACAATTGTTAAATTGCTAAATACACAATCAAGAATATTCAAATGTTACCATCAAATCAACACTTCCTCTCGTTGAAGTGATTCCAGTATTTAAAAACTAAAGTGGACATCTTAGAAAGAAACTCACATATTTCCATCCCAGTGTTGTCTTGCATGATTCACAAAATATGTCGGCCACAGCATGCAAACCTGTCAACAAAACTCTCTCTTCTGCCTGTCCACAGCCAACATTTACTCTGAATGAATTTCATTCCTATGAATTGTGCAGTTCATCAAAGTTGATACCTACAAAAACCTACACTGAATTGAAAAGGTATGCTCTTCCTTGGCTGCCTTGAAATGACTGGAATGAAAATAAAAAAATTGATAGAATTCTAGTCATTTAAAATCCGCAGCACAAATTTGAAGCCGATTAGTATCCAAGAACAAAGCCTCAAAGAACTTCACTTTAAGAAAATAGATAAATCCATTTCAAGATTTCAACCACCACAATTTCTCAATTAATTTTCGCACAACCATGTAATTTTCATACTCTCAGATAATTTAAATAATAATTAATTTAATAATAATTATTTAATTGGTTGAATTGACTTCAAATTCATTGAAGTAGTATTTACAGAAATAACCTTTGAAATGAGTTCGTCATGATTCGCCAAATGTGCTCTGCAATGGACACAACTGTAGGTTCGATGACACTCATCAGGTAGATAAGCATGAAATGTCTTCACCATATTTCTCCGGTTGACGGAAATTTTGAATGAATTTCAACCTGAGAAAGAAGATAATCTTTGTAGACATTCTTTGTTCCCGACTGTAGTAGCAATTTCGTCAAATTGTGACGGTGATTAAAGAATAATACCAAACTCACACCAAACACTTGGAAATAAAAGCACAACAGTGCACTCTAACTCTCAACCACAAATAAGACGCAAATGTTTTGCAGAGAGCTGATTCAATTTCAATGATAATGTCAGCCACGGCTACTCTGGTTCCCGATTGCAAGTCGACTTCCTTTATTCATTCCATGGCAATACGAGCTTGAACGCAGAACCAGCGCATAATGTTAACGTCACGTGGTACAAACAGTAAACAGCTGACTTCAAGGCTGGTCTAAAAATAGAGTAATGGCGCCCATATGCAACTGTGTTTATCTGTATTCGGAGGCGCTTATTTTTAAGGATTTCCAGAATGTGGCAACCATTTAATATCACTACAATATAATTTAAAAATAATTTATTCAATCATTATAACTTAAAAATAAAAAGTATTTTTTGTCATCAGGAAAACCATTTCCCAGCAGTTTTACATAACATAACAATTGTTTATAGTGGTTAAGAAGACTGAGATCTGTGTAATAACCACTATTGACTCTTAATTTTTGATATCCATATTTACTTAGGTTTACCTTAAATTGATCTTCTGTATCCGCATGGATGGCATCCTTATCTAATTTATTTCTTAAGGAGAACACCATTGTGCTGAAGTAATTAGTTTTTAAGTTTCCCAAAATCTTCCTATAGAGCTTACGATCTCTAGGAGAAGCAATTTTTGTGGCTACGAAAAACTGTTGAGGCTAAAGATCTTCCCTCCCCGATAAATTTTGAAAGCCTCAATGAGGTCCCCCTGCTTCTCCTCATCTCCAGAGTAGTCATCTGACATCTTTTTAATCTTTCCTCATAATTCAACTTTCCTAATCCTTTTAACATCCTGGTTGTCATTTTTTGCAATCCTTCCAACGCTCCCACATCCTTTTTCAAATGTGGATTCCAAACTTGGACGCAATACTCTAGATGTGGTCTCACCAACGCCTAACACAGTCTCAGAATTACATCTTTATCTCTATTTACTACTGTTCTCCTTATCATTCCAAGTACTCTATTTGCCTTTTATGCAACTTCCATGCACTGTAAAGATGCTTTTCCATTTTATGCATTATTACCCCCAGATCTCTATCCTGCTTCAAAAAGCTGGCTCCAAATTCATATTCCACTTTTGTATTCCTACATACCTACACACAAGCATAATGAAGCAATTGTCTACATTGAAAAGCATTTGCCAATCTTCTGCTCAGTTTGCGATGTTAAAGAATGAAATATTTTATTGCGATTGTGTTAATCAAATAATAAAAATTAAGGTGAAGAAATATGGCGAAGGAGGACGTTTTGAGACTGACAAGCGACTCTAAAAACCCCTAAAAACGGCTGAAATAATATCACATCAGATCAAAACAAAACGGAGAAATGCCACGACATACCAAAAACGGCGAAACAATGAAACAATTAAATTTTTTTCTCAAACATCAAAGATTTTATGCACAAAACGAGTTAGGTAATGGTTATGGATGGGGTAAGTAGGGGTTTTCTTTATGAGAATTTTGATTTTTAAGGACACACCATAAAATATGTAATGATTCTGTAACAAATTTAGCCGTTTTGCTTTGAGCACAATTACATATAAGAGAGGTAAAGAATCACTCCTAGAGTCAATTAAGTGAGGATTTTAAGTGAAAATACAATAAAATTTACTAAAAATGCCTTGCATTTCATGATACCGGCACGTACAAATTTGTATCTATCCTATCTTTAAAGTAAAACCCCTTGGGTGCCTTATGTATCCGCGCAGGATGCGAAGGTTCTTTTTGTTGTTGTTTATTAACGTCCGTTATAAAGCTGATGATTAGGACGGCGCTCCCGCAACGGAATTCGAATCCGCGCTGCCATCGTGAGAGGCAAAGTCTTAACAATTAAACCATGCGGGAGCACAGAAGGCATGCCAACTAATGGATGTATTTGAAATGAAAATTGAAAATGTATCAACATATTGATTCATCCAAATCACTGAAATCATTTTGACTTCTATGCCAATTATTAAAGTAAATATTTGACTCTGTCTTAATGCGCGTTCAGCTATTTTTAAGTCCATTTTTCGAATTGAAGCGTTATTGTTACTGAAAACTAGAACTTACCTCTTCAACAGTTTAAAAACTTAATTTTTATATAATTCTCACACTCTCAAACAAAAATTAAACGAAAGACTAAAGAAGAATCATGGAAGCTTTTATATTTTCAACCTCCATTTGTTACTTCATCCAGACGTCACGTTGCTGGCCACAGTTTCCTTATAACTTTCACTTTTGCTCAAAAATGTACATTTTACTTTGCAGATTTTTTTTTTGCTATTTTCAAACAATATTTATTTAGTTGTTGATATTGACGATGACGATGGCTATAAGGATTGTTTTTGTTTTTTAAAGATATGTTTAGATATTTTAAAATTTTAATTATAACGATTAAATTGAATTCAATTTTAATGACATTATAACCTTCCATAAGAGTTAATGTTCTACAAGTTAAAACCGATTTCTTATCGCACTATATGTGATTGTGAAATGATGATGGTTTTGTTTCATTTTACACTTCAATAATTCTCATAAATATAATTTTCTTAAATGTTTTCTTCTGCTTTCTGACTTCTAGATAAATTTACAAAATGTATTACTATGTGATGCAGAGTGAACAACAGCAAGCATGATTTATAAAAATTTCTGCTGAAATCACTTTCATACTAGCAAAACTTGTTTTCCTGACAAATAGAGTGGCATTAATCACCAATTTATTTACTTAAAAATTATAACGTTGATGATTAAAAGTTATAGATCGTCTAATTGTTTGTACATGCTGAGTTTCTGAATTTTTCAAAATGGTCAACTCAGAGAAGTATTTTCCGGTGTGACACAAAAAATTAGTTATTATCCTTCATGTTTGAGACCTGTAATACTCTGTTTATGAAATTTCCAAGAGTTACCAGAAGGAAATGACTTGAATGCAGTCAGTCAGAACTTCACAAGAAACTTCCGCCACCTAACGATGCGTCCTGCATCCGAAAAATACTCGAATGAATTACGCAGCCAGGCGTTGAGACCACATAGTTTCATCTGACTGAACAAGATAATTATAAGGACACAAGCTTTAGAATACCAATGTTTCCCAGTTTCCTAGCGCACCATTAAGGCTATTAACCAAAGTTCGCAATTCACAACAAGAATTTTCTTTCTAGTAAAGCGAGACATGTTTTTATTTTATTGCAAATTCGTAATTTTAAACGCTGCCAAAAACTTCGCTGTTTCCATCCATCCGAAGTCTTGAAGCATTGCTATTCAATGGATGCAACTTCCCACTCCGCCTAATAGAGGTGCAAAGGTGCAGCAGAACATAATTGATCACGTGATAATGACGCGTGTAGTGACGTCATACATTCGGCGGAAATAGGGACTAGTGTGATGGAGATAGGCTGATTAAAAGGCGTCTCTGGAGCTCTTATTAGGACCAGCATCGCTCTTCTTGCTCGTCGGACTGAACTTTTGAGAGTTCGGATCGGATAAGAATTCAAACGTTTTGACTCGACTCGACGGTATTGCTTAGTCTCATTCCGGCTTAGTTGGCTCAGAAATTGTACACCAGACTAGTAGGCAAAATATTCTAGTCTAGTGAACAGTTCATGAGGTTGTTAGGCTATGTCAACATTTCGAAAAGGTTTTAGAATGTCATGCATTTATAAAATTAAAATTAACAATTCAAAACCAATATTTGCGAGAACATTTAAATTGGGAGTGGTTAAAATCGTTTCCATGGTGAACGTAAACAATTTGAATTCATGCGCCTCTTACTTGAAAGGCGTCTGCCGTTCATGTGGGTTTGTAAGCATTTCAGGTGATGGATTGCAGACCAAGATGGATGAAGAAAACATAATTAGAGCACAGGTAAATTAGCTTTAGGTGTTTTGGATCGGCAACCACAAAGCGTTTTTTTTTTTCAGTTCAGTGGCCTTCCCGAGAACAGATTTCTTTTTGGAAGACTAGCCAACCTCATCTGCGAAAGTAGCACTTTCAAAGACGTTAGTTCAAATTTTCGGTGCCTCGAATTTTAACGAAGAAATAAAGTAAAGGTTTTCTTGACAAAATTTCGAGTTTTTCATGGGAACGCTTTTTTTCCGTATTTTTCTTACATTGAATAAAAAAAAATCACAGAACATTACAGACATATTTGGGAAGTCTGAAATTGGAAACTTAAGAAAAAAAGAACTGCTTCACAAAGAGTGGCTAAACAACGTGTATTACCCATTGAGAGGTAACATCAGAAGCATTGTTTGTAAACAAAGACTTGAATCCCGAAATCGTCAGGACGTTGGTCAATGTCAGCATCATCTCTTTCAGGTGAATTTTCATGACACATTTCTTCATTCCATTTTGAAAATATATACTGACTTTCCAGAGTGGTGTGTTAACTGATGACTCCAAACATTGCCAAGCCATAACTTTAAAGGTACAGCTAATTTATTTGATCCATCATTCACATAAAGTAACGTTTGTCCTTCTGAATCTCTAGATACCATTGAAACCACTTAAAGACCCACTGACAAGCGAAGAGAGAAGAAACCACTCAGAAACATGTCACCTCTTAAATCTGCAAGCCTTAACAGAGCCATGTGCCTACAAATGCAATCATAGCTCCCAATGGTGCAAAGCTTTCATGTTGCAGAATTAATTACTTCCACAAATTTTAAAGATAAATTGTTACCAATACAAAATAGGGCTGTTAGTCATGAATTACAAATCATTTTAAAAGTTTGAATCATTCTGAAAAACAGGATGAGAAACACTTCATCACTGCATCCCTGGAAAATAAAAAGTTTATGAAGAGCATTTAAAGTCTTCAATAATAAATGCAAACAATATGCAAGCAATAAATATGTAAATCAATAACAATTTCGATTGGATTCAAGTGGGCAAATATTTTTAATAAGCAATGATGCAAGGCCAAATGCCCTCGAGGACAACTGTGAATACCTGGCATAAGGTATATAAGAGAGGCTGTACCAAGTCAATGCAACAAATTGTAAGGCACAAAAGAGAATGGCCAAAGCTGGTATCTTCCACTGAGAAGTATTAAAGAAAAATAATAATTGCCACACTTTTCATTTAAGGAGTCATACTTAAATGACTCACCCAAAGAGCAGAGCACAATGTAAGTGCAAGGCACACCTGAAATGTGACAATCACTGTAAATGGGTATCCAATAATCTGTGAAACAACAGAAACTCACAAGCATAATTGTCGTGGCAATGATCCTAGTGGCTGCAAACATTCGTTTTAATTGATTTATGGGTCCCATCAGGAAACAGGTGCTGATAAGATATTGTGTATTTACAAAAACTATTGAATAGCTTACAAATGAACAACCACCACCTTGAAATTGCTGTGATGTTGCCAAATGTGTAAAGAATGGCAAATGTAACTAAACTTCCCAAAACAAAAGACATGATCCCTAATAATCAATCAAAGGTGAGTCAGAAATTGCAGTATATGGTTGAAAAGCAAAGGAAATTGGTTTGGGAAGTTACCAAAATGGATAGGATGCCACCAATAACAAAGCAGATCAGGAATCCTTTTATTCGGGTTGACCAGCTTAAGGTTGTTACATCAACTATCTAAAATGCAAAATTATTTATTTCAGATTATTTATTTAAGTCTTTTGACAAAATTTAATAAAGCAGCTCTTAAAAATCTTTAAACAATGAAACGCTTACGGTTAATGAAATTGAATTAATTATAACAATTAATATTAATATTGAAGAACAGCCAAAATATGGGGATGAGGCCCCAAGAACGGAGTGAAAACAAATGTAACAACTATGTGGCTTAATCACCACTTCCATTATCTGTATTGGATTTAACAGATTTCGCAAGTAATTTAATTCGCAGACAAGTTGATAAATACCTGTAAATCAAAACATTTAAAACAATCTGGTTATAATTTTGAAAAATACCTCAAGGTAGTCATTATTAAAATCAAGCTTTCACCTCGGCAACCATCCCTCCTTCGTCATCTTGGGGCTCACCAGTAACGCTGCGTTTTATCTTTTCAAACTTTTCTTTTAAACTCATACTGTAAAACTCTCTAAAAAAATAATAAAACCTAGAATGAGACCTAAAAAGTTACATTCTCTCGCAGCATGACACATACCTTGATTGGAAAATTTATGAAATAAAAGCGCATTCAATTAAATTGGGGATGTTAGGTACTAGCAGGAAAAATATATCTGTTGGGTCATTTTACTAATTACCGATTTAACAATATCCAAATATGCATTTTAAAAATTATTAAAAGTAAAAATAATAGCTATTGGTCTCAAGGTTTTCGCGTTATGCCTCGAATATCAACACTATTAACAAAAAGATAATGAAGAAAATTGCACAAAACGAAAACCCTGAATCTCATTATTCCTATGAAAATGATTCAGAATCCATTCTAGTAGTTTATATTGATAAACATTTTAGAGATGTCGATTACTTAAAACTATCTTCAAAAATATTTAATTGGGAGCATTAAGCGAAGAAATACTTAAGCTCCAACTTAGATCATATTGTTTTTAATACAAAAATTGCATTTCATTAAAACATCTATAATAAAAATAAACATTTTGTAAATCAAATAAACGCATTTCTTGTATTTCAAGATATTTCATCGTTACATGACAATGAAAACATTAGATAAGCTGACAATCTGCCGAATTGACTTCCAAGTATATTTAATTTTCAAAACTTGAAACCTTGAAATATCTTACCTTCAAATCTCATATACAATATTTTATTAACAAGGTCTCAAAAAACATTAGAATTGTTTCTCGTATTCGTCATTACATCACTTCGTCAGTAGCTGTAACATTATAATATTCATTCATATTTTCATATCTAAATTATTGTAATCTGGTTTGGGCTTCTAATTACTCATCTTACCTACTTCCATTACTTAAACTCCAGAAAAAGTATCTACAAATTGCTCTATACTTACCATACAATTCTCATACTGACACTTTCTTCAAAAAATTAAAAATTCTTAAAATTCATCAAATTAAAACTCACCATGCGTGCGTCTTCATGTACAGACTTGATAGTTGCATGCTTCCTTACTTATTTAATACATTTTTTGCAAAGCCATCAACATTGTATCCTTATGCACTCCGATCCATCCAAAAATACAAACCCTCATTTGCCAGATCCAACACACTTCATACCATTCCATTACATGTTTAGGCCGAAAAATATATTAAAAAATTCCAACTATCATTTTCCAACAACCGAACTTACCTTCCTTCAAACGCACGCTCAAGCTCTTCATTACTGATTCGCCATTATTTCATTGACTTGTATTACTTTATTAAAAAAAAAAAGAAATTCATCATGGCTGCATCAATATTCAAACGTATTGCCTTAAATGCACCAACAACTGCAAATCAGGAAAGAAAATTCATTTTTAGCATCTCATTTTCATCACATAAACTACTTCTTAATGAATGTAAGATGATAAGCACACCTTCTTGCTGTCAGAGCTCAAGTTGTGAGACTGATATTCTATCAGCCTTAGCGTGACAAATTGATTCTCCAAGCTTCTAAACCGAACCGGTTAATTCTTGGCCGATAATTATTCTGTTTATCAGGACTCATTTGATAAAAGAAGTAAAACTTGTTTCAACATGGGCTCATATTTTTATTAATTGAGAACATTCATGCTTAAAATATGGAGTTGCATTGTAAATCTTAAATCCAAGAATTAAAATTAAAACCAGGATATAATAATTTTTAAATACTTTTTTCATAATAAAATTCCTTGGTGTTGATTCCGTCAAGTTAATACTGATGAAGGGACGCGAATTGTTGGTGGAAAATGGTGAGATGAATTATTTTCATCTCTGAGGAAGGTGGTCTTGTTGTTTTAGAAAGCAGGTCGTCCATCTCTGGACTTCTATAACAATCATCCTCTCTGCATGCTCGTGTTTCGCTGCATTAGCAGAGCAATTTTTCATCCATACCCCGTGACAACCTTCACTTCGATTGCACAAGTAGTTCTGCGTCTTGCACGATTCTTCTCCATCCTCATCTAGGTTATCAGGGAATTGGACAAGCCGTCTCGAAACAGCAAACGAAAACATTAACGGGCGTTTTCAGAATTCTCCAGAGACTCCAAGAAAGCAAAGAGCTACAAAATGATTGGCGCCTTTATTACGGCGAGCAGAAATTTGAGGGAAGAATTATTAATGACTCTTCCATATTTAATAGGACACTGTCGTCTGCTTGTTAATGGTTTTGATGCCGGGAAAATCTTTTCCGAACCAATCATCATCACGAAGAGAAAGATCCTGCAAGGAGGAATTAAAAACGAGGAACTTCTCGAGGGAATTCAATGTTTGTTGAGGCAACAACCCGCTGCTGAAATATGCTCCTCATGTTGGCTTACTCACCATTGTTCTCGACACTTTCATCAATGATGGCAATATTTCATCTCGGTGCAGCATTGCGGGGTCAACCATTTTTGCTAAATCGATTTTTATTTTTCTTTGGACGAAATGCGTGAACAGGACGATGCATTTACTCGAAGCAGGTGGTTTGAATTCGGAATGTTTTATTGCAAACGTGAACAGTTCAAACATAAAAACACTCATTGATTAAGTCTTGATGGCAGTGCGGACTAGGCAAATGTGCTTAAAACATCGAAAGGAGAAAGTAGGACTTCATAGTCGCCAAAGAAAATCAAATTTGAATTCACTGATCTGCCAATTCCTCCATCCAGTTGGTCCTCTTGAAATGTTCAGGAATCATGTCGTCCAGTCTGGCAATAACCTTGTAGATGGCTTTCTTCCATGATTGCTCCTGGTCACGTTCAGCTTGGATTGCTTTGAAAAACTCCCTCAGCGTTGCTTGGACAGTCGCTCGAAAGTTTTCAGGAACCTATGGAATAAGAATACAACCAAGCTTATATTCTAATATATTATATTACATTATTTTATTTACTTAATTAATTAATTTATTTATTTCAACCAAAAGAGGGCCACGAATGACCACTAACGCAAATTCTAGACAGTTAGTTTATAGATATAGAGTGGTGCAGAAAAAAACTTGAAATCATTTAATTGTTGGATATTTGTTGAGATCGATGGTAGATAAGCAAGCTTGGAATCTAGTATGGGTTGAAGAGCTGATGATATCTGGGGGCAGAGAGTAAATTACAAGTAAAATTATTACATTAAAAGTAAAAATAATCCAAATTATAATCAATCGGTTTCGATTCGATTTCAACGAGATGACAACGTGACACCAGGCACGAGGAAATGGGGATCACGACATCTATGGAAATATTCATGACGCCTGTGGCTCAAGTCAATTAATTGATTTGCAGAATATCATGGACAGAAAAGTCGAGAAGGACATCTGTTGAGGAGAGTTTGCTTTGCATTCAATTGTTGCCAGGGGCACATAAAAGCATCAATCAATTCTTCGGGGAATGACCGCAGGTAAACTGAGGACATATGCTCCTCTTCAGGATGCGGTGCAGGAGGGGAACAATTGAGCAGGAAGACACAAAAGATAATAGATCTGCGTGCTTCCCCTGAGGCACGGGATGCGCAAGAGATTGCAAATCAACAATCATTTTCGTTCGTCATCGGCTCTGAAATCATCGTCTTAAAGAGATTAAAATGCCTTCCATCCTCACCTCGATCCTGTTGTTTCTGTTGTAGTGGAGAACAAGGATCCTGTACAACTCGCTATCTTTGCTCACGTGAAGATTTGCTGCGCTTCCGACGCCTTCTGCTACTGCTTGTCGCGCAAACTTCTCCATCTGGATGTAGTAAAACTCCCTGAAATGAGTTTCAATTGATTTTCATAAAATTAGAATTTAACAAAAACAGCGATGAACTGAATGAAAGGTGGAGAAATCATTCTAAAGCAAATGGCACTGTGACGTTCCGTGATGCGTGACAAGAAAGTAGTTTTCTCCGGTTCAAAGGTCAACTCCGCATCACGCTCAGGTCATTTCCGTGTCGTGTGACGCGCTTCAATTCAACCAGGAAACCATGACTTGCATTGAAAACCCATGTGATGATGTTGCATGCGCCGTTATGTCCCCGTAATTTTCTCATTTTCACGTAACTTATTTTTATGAGTCTCTAAATGTGTCCTCTGAAAATAAAGTCTCCCCTCAATTCAGTCCAGAAAGAATTCGTTCGAACGTTTTGAGCTGAAACGGATATCAACAATCAGCAGAGTAATCCTCTCACGCCTCCTTCCAGATTAGAAGATTAAAGTCTCAAAGAAGCTGTCCTACGTCAAGAATTGCTTGTCAATGCAAATGAGAAAGAAATATGGACGCTTCCATGTCATGTAAATGGAAAAGTAATTCCATCTTACCTGAAGTTACTGAACCACTTGATGAGTTGTGCAGTGTTGTTTTTGTTGAAAAAGACGTCGGGAAAGTAAGTCTTGAGTACGGAAGAACTGGGGTACCTGACGTAGAAGAACATCAACTTGGCCTTTCTCAGGTGCATCGGGGTGAGGGTGCTAGTGTACGCTTACAAGTCAAGGTAGTAACAAACAAGTGCTTAAACAATTCATTGGTTATTAAATAACTTTAAAAAAATATTATAATTATAATTTATAAACATGCAAGACGAACTTGCGACAAGTTATTAGCCTCGGTTGTCTCATAATCGTCAGTGATTTATTACGGCGCCTAATCATTTCTCCTTTTCTTCGGCACGACGATGACAGAAGACGAGATGAAAAGGAAAGTATTGACATGCATAAGAATGTTTGGTGCTTCGATTTTTCACTCGATCGATTACGTCTTGCAACTAATGGATGAACTCGATAAAACAGACTCACAATAAGCAGGTCTGTGGAGACAAAGGTCGCAGAGAAACAATAATGAAGGAGAACACGCAAGGAGAACGTCCACTCAACTTCGCATGTTTCGACTGCATGGCAAAGATACGAAATGATGAGCAATTTCATGATTTCAATCTTATCTTTGCAATGCACGCGGATGTTAAGACGGACTGACATCCGGGTTTTGAAGACTTGTGAAAACATAAGAAGTTCATGTCGATTATTAGGGACAGATAACAATTAATGGCCATAAATTATGCAACGAAACCTGACTTCCCGCAAAGATTTGCCCACCATCTTGAGCGAGCGAATCCCACGAGTTTCTAAAGAGCCTGAGAAAGTCGCTGTGGATAAAAATCGTTTGCATCCGGGTGTCTCGCAGTAATTGATCAGAGGAATTGTGCTTTAAATTTAAGACCATTTTAAGGAAAAGAAAGATTTGCTCAAAACGCAACTGCTTACAATAGGCGGACGAGCGTGTCTAATTCTTGCCGTGGAGTAGAAACAATAGAAGGAGAATTCTAATTAGCGGGAGCACGACCCTCATTAACACAAGCATTGCTCAGAAAAGCATCGCCTCAAAGTATCAACTTGCATTAAAAATTCCAACACTTTCGGACAAGGATATCATCAGTTGCTCCTCGAAACCAGTTTCACTCGTCGTCGAAGTGAATCCTCTGTTTCTCCGTGAGTCCTTGTAGAGCTTCAGAGAGTCTTCCCTTTTCAATTCTTCAACGCTAACGCTCCTCGGTCGACCGCTGATGTGACAAGAACTTCCCCTGTGTGCAGCTTCGTAGGGAAATTTGTCTCCCAAGTGATTCTGCAAGTCCTCGCAAATAGATAACGAGGAGGCGTTTTGCTTGTAAACCGACGCAAAAACATCGGATTCGTTTATGTTTTGACTCGAGGCTATGAAAGCTTGAAAGGGAGACTTATAAAAATCCCCTTCATCGGAACACTGTTCTTTTGAGCTTGGAAGATCTTGGTGTGAGGAGAGGCTCTTTGAGAAGGACTTGGTCTCGTACGACAACATGCGCTTTTCGGGAAGGTTTTGTGAGTTCTCGGAATGGAGAAGCTGCGAGTTTGGCTCCGAAGAGTCACTTTGATGGAATCGGATGCGAGGAGAGAATCGACTGTCGGTTACTTTGGTTCTCTTCTTCTTCGACTGAGGATTGACGACGAGTGGAATGGCCTCCGACTGCTCAGGTTCAGATATGAGGGACGTGCTCGCAGAAGATTCGCGCTTCAAAGTTTCTTGTGGCTTCTGGCTGGAATGGTAGAAGAGCGGATGGTAAACGTTGGAGTTGTGGAACATGTAACCAGGATTGAAAGGAGGAAGGAACATTGGAATCATACTTTGAATGTTCGAAAGTGGATACAATGCTTTGTAGTTGGAGTTAGCGAGTTGCCTCAAATATGTCTTATAACTTTCTTGTCCTGAGAAGTCTTCCTTCTTATTTGAGATTTGCAGCGAGTAATTTAAGGGTTTTTCCTGCTGAGAGTGGATTTGCTCGGATGTTGAAAACTTTTGAAAATTCTCAAAAACATCTTGAGTTCGTTCGTTAGAATGTTCATCGGAAGAGTTAGCATGAAGAAGCTTTGGCTGCTGAAGAGCTAAATTAAGCTGCTGCTGATTTCGTTGAACAAATTGCCTCACCACGTGATCGACAAAAATCTCCATGTTTTGAGAAACTTCACTCTTGAGCAGTCTAACGAGTGCTTCCATCCTGCTCGGTTTAGCTTCATCCAGGTTGTTTTTTGGTCTTTTAGGTTCATCGTCTGTCTCGAAAGAAGCTTCCTCACCTGTGTTCACATCCTCAAAAAGGATGCTTTCGTATCTTTTTTTGAAGAGATTCAAACGCCTCTGAAGTCCCTGCAAATCCCTGTGAGCTCCACTCAAACTTTCCAACATGGACTTTTTTGACAGATTTGGACTCAAGGTTCTAAGCATGGCTCCTTCATCGCAGTGTTTCGGTTGCGTTTGTTTCCTCTTGGGTCGGTATTGAATATCAGTGAGATGGTTGAACGATTCGCTATTTTCTTCTGCTAGACGCTGCCTTTTGCTGGAGAGTTCGTCGATAGGAAAGTCTTCATCACTGAGAACATCCCTCCACGACTCCCTGGTGTGGGAACGATAATTTGGACATCCTTCTGTTTTCACTTTGACGCCTGGACAGTTGAACGAGTTTTGGCAGAGATCTCTGTTGGTTCCTTCCTCTGTTTTGGAGCACGAAGAGGTAGGTGTGCAGAGTTGCTGAATGGAGTGGTACTGTGAAATGTGCTCGTTCTTGTACGGAGGAATGTTTATCGATGTACCTGATGATCTTTCGGATGAACTCTCGCAATCAGAAAAATCCAACTTCTCCAATTCGATATCTCCGTTCGACTCTTCAGAACGCGTCAGTTGATGATCGGAATTGGCACACATCGTCGATGAATCGCTCCTAATATCGACCAGGCTTCGTTCAACAATCATGGTCATACTCGTACAAATGGAATGACTTCTTCAGTCTGCATTAATGTGCCTGGCAAAAGAAGATTTTCAAAGCACGTTCACAAAAAAAGTTCAGCAAAAAACGTCAAACCTGAAATTCCGCACGAAGACACGATTAAGTCCAACAACTGACGACATAAAAGACGCAAATTATATAGCGACCATCACGAGCTCCTCAGATGGCCACGCCTGTCTTCTCGTGCCAGCCAATGAGAAGCGATTACACGTTTTGTTTTTGGAAGACGCGTTCATTTTCCTAGAAGAGATGGAGTTGTGGTTGAAATATTTTTCATCATCAACTCCTCATCTTGATCCGTGCTTATATCACAGGCCGATATCGAATAACGCTGGTTGTAGACGAGCCTAGAGTATGTAACGGTGTAATTAAAAGGAATCCGATTTCTTACACGATTATGCAAAGTTTGCCATCGATTCACCGCTCAGCGAAATAAGATGTACTTCGCGCGAATGCGTTCCAAATCGCACGATATAGGAATTAATTTGTTCAGAAAACAAGCTCATTTCTCACTCCGTTATTCATAAGCCCTCTGAAAGCGGTGCAGATTAAATTTCATGCATTTGACTCTGCATTCGTAATGAGACTCACTTGTTAACATTCGATTTCACCGAGGGTCAGCAAGCTGCCATCTCGAGCAAGAAGTTAACAGTTCTCCTTTGATGCCTCAATTTGAATTCAATTGTCTGATTCTTCATGCAGAACGAAAACAACAAACTCCATGATTTCAATTTTAGATTTTTATTCGCTTCTCATTCTTGTTTATCACGTACAATTAGTGATTTTTAACAAATTGTCTGATTAACATGCACCGAGTTGATTAATAACCTTAATAATAATAAAATAATCTTCCTCCGATATTCTCATGAAGTCGGTTTAATGTGGCTGATATAGACTGAGGTGTGAAACTTTCTAACAATCACTGAAAAAAAATCACAAGTTAATCATTCATTCGTTCGCTTTGTTCATCAGTTGTGATGTTTCAATTTTTTTGTAGATACTTGAACTTGATAACTTGAACTTGATACTTTCAAGTTAATTATAAACTTATTATTTCAAGTTAAAAACTTATTAAATCCATCCTTTTTCTGAGTTTTCTTTCGAAATAAAATAAATGAAGCCACGTTTGCTATTAGCGATTTGTGTCTTTTAGTCGTTCAAACTTCAACGCGATGTGCTATTGAATGAAGTTGTTGTCAAATTGTTGCCTAATCACAGATGCTCAGTCAGCCTTCAATTGGATCCTACAAGTTTTATTAAATCCGAGTTAATATAAGTCA
The DNA here is from genome assembly GCA_011800805.1 of Hirudo medicinalis. Classification (NCBI taxonomy): domain Eukaryota; kingdom Metazoa; phylum Annelida; class Clitellata; order Hirudinida; family Hirudinidae; genus Hirudo; species Hirudo medicinalis. The sequence goes on from MPNW01000113.1 coordinate 70,494, forward strand.
GAACGGGAACAATGAGGACACTTAATAACTTCGTGATAATTCACTTAGTAAAAATAAATTTTAATATGTTGCGTAACTACTCGTGATTATCCCTGGAATTTTCGTTGAAATAGTTTCGCGCAATAATTTAAAAATTCAGAAAACGTGATTTCAAGGCGTCCAATAACCATGGAAGACACTTTCAAAAATCATCAAAAAATAATTAAATTCATGTAAAACACGAAATCCTTGAAAAATATTTGTTAATAAGAAATAATGTTTCTTTTAATCTCTATAACTTTAAAACATGTCATTCATTGTTTTTATTACACCTTAAATTTACGAATTTTCCATCCAGTTCTTTCCATGTTCTCCTAATGGTGTTTTCCAGGTCATTTTTGATGATTTGGAGTGGAACTCCTTTCCATTGTTGTAAGACAGACTTGTTAATATTTCCCAGACATTTTCAACAGAATTTAATCTGGGGAATAGGCTGGCCAACTCATAACTTTCACATTTCTACTCTGAAAAAACCCTCGCTCATCTTGATGAGATGATCATTTTTTGCTCCTAAATCGGGGGGGGGCATAACTAAATTAAATAATTACATAATTAAGGAATAATTAAATTTATATTGCTACATTTAGTCTTCATATTTTTAATCTTCTGAAATGCAGCTCTGCAGAACTATATTAAGTTTATAACAACTCCCAAGATTCCAAAATCTCACACCAGTTTCTAAAAATCTTATAGTTCCATACAAATTCTCAACTCGATTATTCAGTTCTATTCACTGAATACTTGCTCAATAAACTTACTAGAAAACTTCCAAAGTTAACGGACCACCGGTTTATTTCAGTATTAAAGAAGGCGTTGCAGCCACTCCTGTGTCCCGTACATTACGTCCCTGATTATCAGAAAATTATGGGGTGTCCTCCGAGCCGCCGAGAGGGGGCAGAGGGCAAGTGCCCAGTGGCACTTTTTTGGGCCCGCCTGGGTTTTGAAATATTAAAATATTACCACTATGACCTTTCTTTTGCTTTTCCATTACCAAATTAACGTAACATAGGGGGCCGAAATTTCTGTCGACAGTCTTGGTTGTCATGGTTTCTGTTCTGACGTGATACAACTTTAAATAACCAAACTTTCCTCGTGTTAGCAGTCTATAAATTAAATAAAAGCAAAATGACCTTTTTCTGCTTTTCCAATACCATATTGAACTTTGTTGCTTGGAAGTTTACTATAACCCCAATGTGGGTGCAGCTATTGGGGAGGCATCCTCAAAATGTTGGAAGGAGAGCACCTCCTCCTAAGGCTACGGAGGGTATAAATAAATCCCTGGTGGACAACACATTCGTCTGCGATATTCACAAAGTTATTAAGAATATGACATTACATTCGCCTAGTTGAGGTTTGCATTTAATATATGAAAAAATGAACCTAACTAAAGAGAGTTTTATTTCCAAACGAATAAACACATTGATTGAGTTGAATTGGACTGATTAAATTAAAGGTTAATTCTTGCGAGTTATTATATTGGTAGCGGTTAAAATCTATTTAAATAAACAAATGTTGGTAATGTTGGTTAAATAAAGAAGCGTTGGTAGGGCTTTAGTTAAATAACAACACAAATCACAACAGTTCGATCACAAATGATAAAATTTGCTATTTTGTGCTAAATAATTCGCACCAAGCATAATAACACAATTGTACACTCATGTATGTCGTTCATTATTACGTTTATGACAGTAACAATCGATTTAAAATGTTAAAAGAACCAAATATTCTTCTGATCTCCGAACGTTCAACAAATTGTTCTGCTATATCACTCAGATTAACTTGATCAAGGATTTTCTTATTAACATGACAGAATATTCGCGATAAAACGTTCGTGGGCCATGCAATTTTTATTGCTAGGGGCTATCCATAAATAAAGGCACGTAATTTTGGCTTATTTTTTAACCCCACCCTCCCCATTGTCATGCTTCGTCACTAAAAAACTATACTCCCCACAAAGTAGTGACCCCTAAAGAAAGAGATAATAATAAATATTTTTTTAAATATATTAGAAAATTTAAATTAATGTCTCCAATAATCGACAAAATGAACAAAGAAGCAAATGAAAAAATATAAATAATGTCTTTAATAAAATTGATAGTAAAAATAATATGTTTACCGAGTTTGTAAAGTGATATCAAGTTTTATTGTTCCTGATTCTCCCAAAGCGATGAGAAATGTTCATACAATTTAAATGGGCTGAACATTTTTTTCTCTGGTGGTATTGTTGTTTCATTTAGTTCTAAATATTCCTCATCAATCCATTCTGCACATTCTCCATTTTCTTCTGCCTATGTTGAATCATTTATTTGTTCCGACAGTGGCCAACGGCCGAGATCAGCTTCTTAATAGACAGATCAATCAAGCCCATCATTACAACAGATTGGCTCGTAGTCTCCCCGAATTACAGCCAGGAGAGACATTGCTAATTCGTCATCAAGATAACTGGATTCTAGGTCGGATTGAGAGAAACAGGAAGTACCTAGGTCACATGTGGTGGAGACCAATATAGGTAATCAATTGCTTAGAAAGTGAGTGAGCATTAGGACAAGGGGAAAGATGAATCTGACATAATCAAAATTTCAGAATTAGATCAAGAGACTGCTTCCCAAGATCAAACCGGATTGATAACTGACGACCCCCCCTACATATCGAACAAGAAGCGGTCGTATCTCCAAGCCTCCTGTCAAATTCCAATAGGAGGGTAGGTATAACAGATGTATTACTATACATTTTTTTATAATAATTAATTTTATAACATTAAAACTTCATTACACTATCTATGAATGATTTGTTTAGGAATTTTTGTACATAAGTCTAGCGTCCATGTTGTTGAATAAACGTTCTCTTTTGACAGTCGTTACATTGAGAATATATGCTGTTTTAAACAAATCTTTGAGCTTCTTTGCTTCATTTTTTCTCAAGAGTAGCGTTAATCTAATGTGGTTCTTGATGCGCATTTTGCCATCATATGGGGAGGAAGGACTGAAAATATTATCACAAAGATCATATTTTTGGAAATTATAAACTTCGTTTAATGGTAATCGAATAAACTAACATCCGAATTATCGATGGTCTCAAGTTAGTTCGTTTATGTAGCTCTACAGAGGATGGGGTAAAGGATGAAAGTATTTATAAAGTTTTGGGATAATTTTTAGTGGAATTATTTATTAATAACCGTTGCATAGCTAGAGGATTAGGACGGTGCACCCGCAACGGGATTCGAATCCGTGCTGCCATCGTGAGAGGCGGAAGTCTTGACTACGCGGGAGCAGAATCCTAAGAGGAACTTTTTGTTGGCGCTGTAAGAGTCCCATGCTCTACCGACTGAGCTAGCGCGCAAAACCACAAGGATGCATGAGAGAAGGAGCTATGTTTTGTCACAAAAAGTGATGTGATTTTTTTATTTATTATTTTAAACTTAAAATGGACTTTAATAAATTATGAAAAAGTTTTAATTTTAATTTTTTTTTTAGATTTAAATTAAGTCTCGGGTTACTGCTTTTTTTCAAGCAATGGAGTTAGAACTCCATCTACCAACAATGGCACTGAAACACTCGACAGAATATTTAAAAAGGCAATACTTAAGTAGGTTATCCTCCAAAAGCTTATCAACATCCCTCACAGCCATCATTGAGAACTTTTTCTGAGCCTGATCGGTGGAATAGATTCAATTTGTGAAAAATTTTTAAATTTTATCTTTTGTTGAAATCTAGGACATTCATATCTGCCAGCTTGCTGACCATTTCTTAGCCTTTTGATCCCTTATTGCTCAACTGGTATGTGAGGGAGAATGATATCACATGTGGCCCCTTGATGACTAGTGTACCTTGTTCACTGAATGGATGGTCTCCCAAGTTGTACAAACATTTAGATCGGGAGAGGAGAAAATTTGTGATGGATGATATTGAAATTTTATGTAGTAATTATGTTGATATTTGACACCGTGGACCATGGGATACTCCTAAACAGATTGGAAAAATCATTCGGATTACATCAGTTGGCACTTGGGTTGGTCAGATCTTACCTTACTGGTAGAAAACAAAAGATATTGTCAACTGGTGGCCATGACACGGTTACTGAGGGCAGCTCAACTGGCGTTCCAAAGGGCTCAGTCCTTTTCTCTATATGTGACAAATATAGAGCAACTTGCCAAGCAACATGGCCTCTCTAGAAACCAATATGCTGATGATGTCCAAATATATGGTTATTCCAAACCAGAGGAAATTACACGCCTTGTTCAGCAGACTTTTGAGTGCTTCTGTGCGATTGCTGCTTGGGCGTCTTCTAACCGTCTCCATCTCAACTCAAGTAAAACAGATGCAATGTGGTTCAGTACTGACTCCAAGGGACACCTTATCCCTACAATACCATTGCATCTTAACGGAGCTGATGTTGTTCCATCGGAGACAGTTCGAAATCTTGGGGCCTATTTGGACTCGGGCTTGACAATGGATGAGCATGCAAAAAGGGTGTCTGCAGGCTGCTATGCAACACTTCGTGTTCTCAGAGAAACAAAGCCATTCATCCCGCACAACACCTTCATTACCATGGTAGTGCAATTCATTCTGACAAAACTTGATTACTGACGAAAACTTTCCTTTCCGAAAATAAACCTACAGCACACTTTTATTTTCTGAAATAGACAATGAGCTAGGCGGGTGTTATTTTGTACGTTGTGAAGGCATGATGTTAGAGCCAACGTCACACACCAGCAGTGAGGCATTTTTGAAATTTGTTTAGCTCCTCCCTCACGCATCCTTGTGGTTTGGGGTTTTTAGCGTCAGCCTTAGCGGATGGTTATAACTTCTGACTGTCAAAAAGCTTAAATCGTTTTAATTATACGTTTAATATAAAGATTTTTCCTATCAGTAGTATATTTTCCTCGTATACATCCATTAATTTGCTGATTAAGTTATCAGAAGGAAGAAATGGTGACATATTTACTCATAAAATGTTGCTGAGAATATGAATTTATTTAAATTTGTATATAATAAAATATATTTAATACTATCTAAAACTAATTTAGCCAGTTTTAAAATGGTCGATCAAACGAAAGCTATCGTTATTTTGTTAACTGCTTGTGTTGAATATCGCTCTCTCGTGATTAGCTGTTTTTCGTGAGTTATTTCTTTTGCATTGTTTTTTCCCTAATTAAGCCATACTTAAGCCCATCTTATTTTGGATTTGTACGTATATTGAGTTATACTAAACAGACGGTGATGTATGGGTTCGTCGTAATCTTACATAAATAATTTGCATACCATGCTGTAAATGTTTATATAATTAAAGTTGAAATATATTAAACTTATATTAAACAGTATGAACCTAATTAAATTTAAATTAATTAAGTGTTGTTTTTGATCACTTTAGATTTTTTGCTTAATATCAACTTATTTCAAGAGGATTAATAAAATATAAATTTGTGAAAAAAATGCAAATTGTGATTTAATTTTATAGATAACATCTCAGGTCATGGGAGTTCCGGCATTTTTCCGTTGGTTGAGCAGAAAATATCCATCCATAGTGGTCCACTGTAGAGAAGAGAAGGCTAAAGTCATAGATGGAATAAAGATCCCTGTAGACATAACACAGCCAAATCCTAATGATTTTGAGTTTGATAACCTGTACTTAGACATGAATGGAATCATTCATCCTTGTTGTCATCCAGAAAACAAACCAGCCCCCAACAATGAAGACGAAATGATGGAAGCCATTTTTGAGTACATTGATAGATTGGTTGCTATTGTTCGACCTAGAAAAGTGTTGTACATGGCTATTGATGGTGTGGCACCAAGAGCCAAAATGAACCAACAGAGGTCAAGGAGGTTCAGAGCTTCTAAGGACTCTCGTGAAAGTAGAGAAGAACTTGCAAAAGTCAAAGAAGAATTGAGGACAAGAGGGGTTGAAATTCCCCCAGACAGGCCTGAAAAAGAACATTTTGACAGCAACTGCATTACTCCTGGAACTGAATTTATGTCTCGCCTGGCTGAATGCCTTAGGTACTACATCCATGTAAAGATGAATAGTGATCCTGGATGGTCTCAGATTATGGTCATACTTTCTGATGCCAACGTGCCTGGAGAAGGGGAGCACAAAATTATGGATTACATAAGGCGTCAAAGGGCTCAACCAGATCATGATCCAAACACCAGACATTGTCTCTGTGGTGCTGATGCTGATCTTATAATGTTAGGTCTGGCAACGCATGAGCCAAACTTTACTATCATCAGAGAAGAATTCAAACCTCATCAAGAAAGGTCATGTGAAGTATGTGGCCAGACAGGTCATAGAATGACAGAATGCACTGGTGCTGCAAAAGAAAAGCAGGGGGAATATGATGAGAAAGTAATTTCTGTGGGGTCTGAGCAAGATTTTATATTTTTGCGCCTCAATGTTCTCAGAGAATACCTTTACAAGGAGTTAGCATGGTAAATCTGCCATTCAAGGAGGATTTTGAACGAGCCATCGATGACTGGGTACTGATGTGTTTCTTTGTGGGAAATGACTTTCTTCCACATCTTCCCTCATTGGAGATAAGAGAAGGTGCCATAGATAGATTAATTGGATTGTACAAGAAAGTAGTTTACAAGACTAAAGGATATTTGACAGACAGTGGTTATGTCCATTTAGACAGAGTACAACTGATGCTAGCCGACCTTGGGGAAATGGAAGATGAAATTTTTAAAAAAAGAAGAGAAACTGAAGAAAATTTCAAAAGAAGAAATGAAGAAAGGAACAAGAGACAGAGAAGATCTTACGATGCCCCTGCATGGATTCCCACTGGTGCCTTTGCTCCTGTGCCTCTAGGACAAAATGTTGGACCAGATACCTTAAGCAGTGATGCCATTAAGTCTGAAAGACAGCAAAACTTTCAAGCTGCATCTGTGCAAACCAATCAAAACAATCAGAAAGCAGCTTCTGCATTGAGACTGTCTTTGGGTTCTCTTCCAAAGGATAACCAAGAAACCTCCAGCAACAAGAGGAAATTGAATGAAAGTGCAGATGAACCAGTTGATGAGGTTAGGTTATGGGAAGATGGGTGGAAGGACAGGTACTATGTGAACAAGTTCGGAGTTGGAGTTGAAGATTGTGGTTTCAGGTCCAAAGTAGCCAATGAATACATATTGGGAATTTGTTGGGTGCTTAGATATTATTACCAAGGTTGTGCCTCGTGGAACTGGTACTTTCCGTATCATTATGCACCTTTCGCATCGGATTTTGTGGACATCGGAAGTCTTGATATCACTTTCCCAATAGATACTAAACCATTTAAGCCTCTGGAACAGCTCATGAGTGTTTTTCCAGCTGCAAGCAAGAAGTTCCTGCCTTCATCTTGGCAGGAATTAATGTTTCAAGCTGATTCTAAAATCATTGATTTTTATCCTACTGATTTTAAGATAGATTTGAATGGCAAGAAATATTCATGGCAAGGTGTTGCACTTCTACCTTTTGTTGATGAGAATCGTCTGTTGGACACTCTCCAAACTGTTTATTTGAATTTGACTGAAGATGAATATAGACGAAATTCTCTTGGAAATGACAGACTGTTTGTCCACAAAAATCACAAGTCATTTAGTTCTCTTGAGGCATTGTATGAAAATGGTCACAATGAAACAAAGGTTCATTTGAATGTGTCATTGACAGGTGGAGTTGCTGGCCTCACATGGTGTGATGAGCATGTTGTCTTGTTGGGAGATGTGGTCAAGTCCCCTCTACTGCAGATGGGTGATTTCATGTCCAATCAAACAATATGTGTACAATTCTTGGATCCACAGTATGATCTAGGTTTCAAATTTCCAGCTAAAATGTTGCCTAATGCAAAAATCCCAGCAACAGTCTTGAATTCGAGGAATACAGATAACCAAAGGCCAGGTTTTTCTAACAGTGGATATTCAGGGACTCATGATGCTTCAGCAGCAAGAAGAATGTTGAGAGGAAGTTTAAATTCTCAGGGATGCATGCCTTACAATGCCCAACAGTGGAATGCCCATGGAGTCCATCGTGATCAATCTTTTCATGATGAAAGATCCAGAAGTTTTGCTCAACCTCCATACAATGATTTCTCTCGATCAAATACTCATCCCATGAATGTGTCTGGCTTTCATCACCAGAACATTCCAAGAGGAATGCCAAACCATCAAATGAGATATAACCAAACTTCTGGGCAACAAGGTTTTCAATACCACCATCAAAGACAACCCTTCCAACATCATAGTTCAAGGTACAGAAGTGAAGCACCTCACCAAAATCGTCCTCGATTCCACCCCTATTCCAGGCATCAATAAATACATTATACCTTGTGACTGCATTATGCTTTTTAACCTGTTATAAGATTTGTTTTGTAGAAAAGGTAAATTATGACTTGGAACTACTAATAATTCTTAATAATTAAATTTGGAGTTGTTGGAGAATTGCCAGCTGTTGTGATTTGTTTTGTTAGTGTGGATTCTTTAGTGTAAATCGAAGCTGAGATTATC
>MPNW01000113.1:80418-92034 GCA_011800805.1 Hirudo medicinalis
GTTCTTTCTTTAGGGTCAGCATGTGATTGTGCTGGATGTGCATTTCCTACAATATTCTCCTACCAGAGGGTAACCAGCAATAGATAAATGCATTAAACAATGTCAGTCAAGTTAAATAATCAGAGAACTCTTCTGTCTTGGCAGGGGTTGGTGCTGTTAAATCGGTCGATGCCATGGCTTCGATCTGCGGTGAGTCGATGTGTTGCTGATGCTGCTGTTGATTGATTGGGGCTGGTATAGTTTCCGGAAGGGTTGTTAGCTTGAGTCCCTTGAGAATCTATTCTATTCTTGCAAAATCGAGAAGTCTCGCCCTCCTTAAAGGGAAAATTTGCAGCGGTCTCGTTTGTTGTAGCGGGACAATGGGTTCGGAGATTAAACAACATTCAAGGTGTGGTTCTTCCAGTTTGTGCTTCTTTAAAGGTTGCTGTGGCCATTGACGATCTATGAGATCGGCTTGTCCACAGTCGAAGGGCTAGAAAAGAAAGTTAACATATGCATCAGATCATAGCTTGGGCTACCTCCAGGGATGTCATCTGTTGCTCTGTCTAGCAAGAGCGCAAAGTTAAGGCTACCTCTGAGATGTTAATCAACTCTGCGGACGTCAGGACCCGCGAAGTTAAACCACTTTTAAGAACAAAAAGGAGGTTTAAAGCACAGGATGAGATCGATAAGTCAGTTTCGGAACTGATGTTTGAGGAAATACAAAGTCCTATTCAGACGGACCATCATGCTTTAGGATGGAACCGCTTCGCAAAATGATCAGAGAGAAGGAGGGAATTAGAGAGCGAGTCACCAAGGCAGTTCAGCAGTAACAGCAAGAGATGGACCACGTGGGAGGACGTGGTTCAGTGCTCCATCAGTTGGAATGAGAGGATGTCTCCATATCGATTGGCCTTTGTGATAAGATCGATCTATGACCAATTACCTTCTAAAGACAATTTGCGAAGATGGGGTTTGACGGAAGACTGTAAATGTGAGCTGTACGGCGAATCCGAGACACTCCATCATGTGCTCTCAAACTGCAAATATGCCCTCCTCGACAATGGTTGGTACAGGGCGACACATTAAGGTCCTAAAGGAAGTGGTGGAAGCCACCAAAATGGCGGTGGCTAGAACAAATTCTCGCAAGATTTTGTTGCAGCGGAAGGTATATTTCTTGCGAGAGTGCCTTTCACTACCCTGCTATCCTGCAAGAAAAACAAACTCCCTCCGAGGAGAAACATTCTCGTAGAGGCTAATGATTGGACCGTCGCAGCCGACCTAGAAGGAACGAGACACTATCTCCAATTACTTAGGGATAGCGGCAGGAGGCCTGATGTTGTTCTCGCATCGAATGTCGTCAGACGCTTTCATTTTGGTAAAGATGCCGGTACCATGGGAGGATAGGATTGAAGCGAGTTATGTGCTGAAAACGGAGAAATAGACTGACCTAGTAAAAGATCTGGAGGATAGCGGATTTCGGGTAAAGTTAATGTCCGTTGAAGTTAGGGCGAGGGGCTTGATTGGGAAGTCGGCCTAAACGTTCCTCATTCAAATCGGTTTGTCGAGCCGGGAAAGAACTAAGGCTATTATAAAAATGTCGGAGGCCGCGGTGGCGGTTAGGGTGACATGACATTTGTCAATTTTATTTTTATTTTAGTCGCGGAGATGCATATGGCGTGTTGTGGTGATTTGATGCATGTCTGTCGTCTGCGTGTTGTCGTGCATGTTTGTGATTGGTTGTTAGAGCTTAGAAATACAGTTTGAATAATTAATTCGAGGAATGCTGTATATAAGTATATAAATATATGTATATAAGGCGTCGCGCAACGGGGCAGGGGAAGTTCGGAAGAGTTAGAGTGAGAGAGTTGGCTAGAGCATGTGGTGGAGCGCTAGCGTGTTGAGTGAATGCGCGAAGGAGGCAGACGATAGTGTGACAGCGAGAATGTGGTGTGCGTCGTGTTTCAATTATTGTGCTTGAGCTGCGATTTGCTTACTGTTGTTTTCTTTGCTTTAAATACATTTTTATTTCGATATTTGGGTTGATTTTCGATCTTTATCGGCTGAATAAGGCAGATACCCGATAGGAGAGGTTTGGAACCTGACAAGCGGCATCGTGCTGGGTTTGGGAGATGAGAGGCCGTAAGCGTTGCTAAGACAGGAGAGAATGCGGTTTGGTTGTTGAGAATTCAACAATGCCGTGCGCATTCGCAAAATGACGAGAAACGCAGATGAGCGTTTAATGCGACATATGCGGCCGGTGAGCCTAATTTTCAAAGTGAAGGCGACCGCTTCAATCACGCTCAGTTTGCATTATATGGTATCGATGTGCAAAGGTCACCGTGAGTCTTTGGTCGATAACCACATAATGGGTGATGTAATGTAGATAGTTTAAGTATGGTAATAACCGACAGGGACACCCGCCTTATCAACGTAAGGAGTTTGCATCGAAACGTTCGATGACGGGGCACTCCTCTGATGAGTCCCTGTCGGTGCGCTCCGTGGTAGGAGTTTCTTAGTGCTTAAGGCGGCGACCAGAGGAATGAGAAGAAGCGGCGCGCCGAGAATGATGACTGCCAGATCTTCCACCACGATAATGATGAAAGCGAATATCCTTGCGGATGACTCCAGCTCTTCGGACAGGTTGTATAAGCCCGCGATCGGGTTTCACGGATAAATTCAAACTCATTACTATTTATTCAACAAACTGAAGGGTCTTAAGACCACTAATACAAGTCTCTACAATTTACATATAAAAGAGAACACAAGCCGCTTCGAATGGCAAGGCTAATCAAGTATGTTAAGTAACTACAGTCGAGCGAAGGTTATGTAGCCGGCCTACGGGTTTGCCAAAAAGCTTCGAGATCAGGGTTTCTTTCAGGCTTACCTTCGGGGGGAGACGTTCTCCCCTAAAATAAAATTCAACTTCATATAAATTCATAGAGTAACGATGCCCTAATTTGAAAATATTTTTTTTTATTTTGGAATGTCGAGCCAGCAAGCGATATTAAAGTATTTGCACGTTCCGCCATATAGTGTCACTTTGCTAGCACTGTGGGTTTCATAAACCATTGCTGTTATTATTGATTTTTGGTCATGCTTCAAAATTGTCCCTATTTATCGTCCATTTTCTCGCATGTTTGAAAATAAATTTGTTTTTCTATTTTTTTTAAACTTTTTCTTGTCTTCCCATTTGTATAGAGCGCTAATAAACTGACAAAGACTTTATTTCTGGAATGCTTTGGATTATTTGTGTGTGTGCACTTACATTTTATATACCATTTAAAATCACGTATGACGGTAATGATATGAAATTTCTGCTAGCCTATTTTTCATGAATCTTATAATAGTGAATGCTATCTTCAGAAGCTTAAAATCAATTTTTATAACATGTAAGCATATCCACAAAGAAGGGGGAAATATTAATGTTGCGTGAAATCAGAAATGAACGTTTCAAAATCACCTGCCAAGTTATGAATGAAATTCTTAGTAATGAAAGTAAAAAAATATATTAAGAGGTATGAAGAAGTATTATGAAAGTGTCATCAAAGAAATTGAAGACAAATTTAATGGCAAATCGATTGAGATTATATTGATTTGAGACCTTTCGATCAATGTCAGGTCTACAAGACAAAGAAGTCATAAATTTTTGTAACAACTTCCCATTCTTAATGCAGAAACTGTACTTGCGGATTTGAAATCTTTTACATTTTTCACAAAGTCGATGGTTAGTTGCGGAAGATGCAAAGCAGACGAAAGCCCATTGATAAAAATATTGGAAGTTGATATGGGGTACTGCGAGTTACAAGCGCTCTGTGAAATCCTTCTTGTTGTTCCAGTAATAACTGCCTCTCTCCTGAGAGATGGTTTAGTACAATGAACAGGATACTCAACAAGGCAAGAAATAGAATGATACCAGAAACTTTAACTCATTGTTTGATCATAAGCATTGAAGGACCTGAAGTTCCAATGGAAGATTTTCTAAGCTTATTAACTCTAAAGCTAATTAAGTAGTAATTAAATAAATCCAATTAAATAGATTAACTTATATAAATCTCAATTATATTACTAAATGGATTTACTTAATAAATCTATTCAATTAGATTTATAAATCTATTATTATAAGCTTTGAAAAAACCTCGGCGAATAAGATTTCTTTGAAAATTTCATTTTCCAGCAATTCTTTTTACTTTAGCTTGTGATTGATTTTTTAATATGTTTTTTATAGTGTTGTTAGTTAAAATCCTTTTATTGAACTGACAAATGATTTGATTATAAATTGGTATTTAGTACAACAAATTGTCCCCCCAAACTCCTGAAATGCCTCCCACCCCAGAATCATATTGTCTGAAAGAAACCATGGTCGAGATAACCGAAAACCAATATGGCCGCTGTACATTGCCCATTTGAGTGTTCAGCCATGAATCCACTTGCTCCTGTTGAACCGCAGCACTCTCTACAAATTGCTTTGAAGACAGTGTTGTACCTCTTTTTGAAATGATCCAGCCACCCCTGACTTGCTTTAAAGTCAGGGTGTCCTAGCTTTGCAGCAAGGATGTCCGCCTTCTCCATCAGCAAGGCACCATCGACGAGAAGTGTTTTGGTACTGGTTCCACCAAGAAGTTGAGCTTTCTGAAAGATGTCAAAGACGTCAAAGATGTCAAAAACATTATTTAATGTTTATTAATTTAATAGATTGATAATTTGTCAGATTTCGTTGAAAATCTACGAAATGTGGTCGCTATAAAGGATATGGACAGGTTTAAAAAAAAACCCGGGTATTTCTCACCGTGTTCCATATGCTCTGGTAAGGGCTTTGTCATCAAACCCAAGGCACAATGTCAAGCTTGCATGAATACTGGGGTCGTCAAAGAGTGGAAGAGCTGTGAAGTCTTTGTAAAAAAAGGGTACTTTCTGTTTTCTCTAGTTTCTGAATTAAATGTGTTTGTGATTGATTCTGGCAAAACGTTTGAATACCTAATTCTAATTAAACTGTCAGAAATTAGACTAGGATATAAGAACCTACCTTGGATACTAAGACTTAGTTTCCTTTTTCAGGGATGAAAAATGGACAAAGGGAATGTCTGGATTGGGTCATGAGGAACCCAAGTGTGCTCAAGGTGACCTTGTGGTAGTTCTGGATGAAAAACCTCATAAGTAATTCAAAAGGTATAATTCTGAGCTCAGAATGGTTTTTGATATCACTTTGGTGGAAGCCGTTTTTGGTTTATGCAAGGCCATCAACACTCTTGATGACAGAAAGCTTTTGATTTCAACAAGTTTGTTGTCTTATTTGTTATTACGAAACAGTAGGAATTGTCATGTGACAATGCTGATGATTGTGAACAAGCCACTTAAGTCACAACATCTTGCCTCATTGATTCTGTCGTTAGTAAAACTTTGAGACGGTATATTTCAACTCAGAAATATGGAAATCAGTAATATTATATATAATTTTGAAGATAATTATTAGCACTATAAAATGGTATACGTTGCCCAAAAATTCCATGTTAAATAAAATTAGTTTTTGACTAATTATTTTTTGAAAGCAATTTTCATTATTTAAAAAAATAGTAAATTAAATAATTCTATAATATCCAGAAAGGCTATCATTACCCCTTTCGAAATATGTGCCATTTATAAACTTTCTATGTTTGCAGGCCTCAAATTTTGCAAAAAACCAGACCCCATGCACCGCTGCTCGAGTAACCAGGCTGGCCAGAGTATACCGCAGGCTAGATTATACTCAGGAGTATTATGGCCTATGCAAATTTATGCTATGGGGTATATAAGGCCTAAGCCAAACTATACCCCTGCAGGCCAAATCAAACCCCAAATAAACCCCAGTAATAATTAATAAACTTAATTAACTTAAACCAAGTTTAAAAAACTATTTAATGTCTTTTCGCAGGGTTATAACATTAATTTCAGAAATACAAGAAATCTGCAGAAAGGTCACACTCCAGAAAAGATCTGGGTCCCCGCCCATGGAATCCCTGGCAATGAGAAAGCTGATGTATCTTAGGAAAACCCGCCACTACCAGGGTACAGATAGACTGCTGGATACCAGCGTCTATCAACGATGGCAAAGGGTCCGTGGCTCGCAGCATCATCCGGATCCTTTCCAGATAAGCACTAATGCAAAAAGTGCACGCGCGAAAAGTTAAGCCCCGCCACTTTTTGCCAGCTCCAATTTAATGCCCGCACGCAACCTTGACCTATTTCTGATGTCTAGACATTTGAATATTTAAACGCGCGCCATAAAAACATCTCCTTATCCGCCTCTAGGCTCATTTTGTGCAAATATTTTCTACGTTCGGACTTAAAACTTGAACTTTCTGACACTTTCGACTCTCGTTCATGATAAGGAGACGGCAATACGTTAATCATACCGCAAACTTTGTGGATCCAACGACTGGAGCTCAAACCATCGAATCTTTCTGGCACTTCTACAAGATGCGGAATAAGCGCCAATGCTGCACACACCGATCTTTAGTGGACAGCTACTTGTGTGAGTTCGTTTGGAGGCAAAGGTACCGAAATACGGACCTTTTCATGCGAATTATTAATGACATGTCTCAATTTCACCCTCTTCAATAAAAACTAAAAGTACAAGTTTCATGTCTTCTTTTTTATAACCTTTTTTGGGTGGCTTAAACTTTTTGGCGGGGCTTATCTGGAAAAGATCCCATCATCCAACAGTAGCAAACCAGGCTGACCCACGAAGCCAACTCTACAAAGACCATAGAGAAACTCGTGTCGACAAAGAGCAAGTTCCAATGTGCCTCAAGGAGGAAGGAGATTTGAATCTCCAAACTCCGTATTATATATAACTCGTATTATATAACTCCGTTATAATTTAACCATCTCACCTATTCTTACTCTATATAAAAACGTGCTGTAACGATATCGATACAGAGTTTGATATGAGTGGAATATGTTCAACAGAATTTCAAGACCACTAATTTAGAGGGAAGCTTTTTCAAAAATGGTAGTTATTACTTTAAAAGGTAGTGATAGTGCATTTACTTTTGTGATTGCAGTAAATTATCCTGGGTAAAAATAAGCTGGCAGACAAAAATGCGTGGTAAAAATAACGTGCTGGTTTTGAATTTTCTCATGTAATAGAAAATGTAAGTCAATTATCTCACTCAATAATCGATGACAGATATTTCACGTTAAGACTTTCTGCATAAATGCTGTATCTAAGATATAATGGATTGAATGGATCAACTTTACATTTTTTTTTGTCTTTGTCTCAGGATGATATACAAAAGTAGTATAGGCTTTAAATCGATTGTGTTAGGTAATGTGTATACTTAGTGATTAAAGTGGTTGTCCGTTACTGTCTTGGATAATAATCGATTTATTGCGAGTTACAAAATTTTGGCGACAAGGATGGGGTCTGAGGATAAATGTTTGTCGATGATGACGATGTTTATGGAAGAAAGTCGTCGACGCGATGAAAAACGCGAACGAGTGAATACATGCGAACGTGCCAGTAACATTATCAGGCTTTAACTTAAAATAAATCAGATGACTTTGCTGAGAAAGTGAAAACAAAATTAATGCCCGGTATTGAAAGGATAATAAGAGATGTCGTTAAACATGAAGTTACAAGTCTGGTTTCCGAGGCTGTCAGAAGTGAGCTGAAGTCCATGACAGATAAATTCAACAAAATAGTTGAAGAAAACCGAAATCTAAGAATCAGGGTTGACAATCTGGAAATGCAATCCAGATCAAATAACCTCGTGATACACGGATTGAACATCATATGCTGAGGCAGCATCGACTGCTGAGGATGTTGGAGGGGTTGTACTCAGGTCACCGAGAAAGGACACAATCCGTGCTGTATTAGAGTGTTGTAGGTTGAGGATGAAAATTGACGTCAGCAGCAATGATATCGTTAATTGTTATCGAATATCTGGCAGTAAGGGTTCCCGTCCTATCGTTGTGACATTCTCACAGGTAGAGGAGTCAGAGATAAGGTGTACGCAGCAAAAAAAAACACGTGGAACACGCGGCAACTCACAGGTCTACGTCAATGAACATCTCACAAAGAGAAACTCAGAGACATTCGCAAAAGGAAGGAAGCTGTTTAAGGGGAAAAAAATTGCGGCAATCTGGACATGGGATGGTTCAGTGTTTCTCAAAAGAACTGAATCTTCGAGGCCCGTTCGGATACAGGATCTGGAGGGGCTGGAGATGCTGATTTGAGGCAAGAAAAGTTATGTTTTACTACAAGAAGATGGTTTCTGTTTCGGATTTTGATTTTGTTACAGAAGATAAAGATAAAAAATGTAATTTCTACTCAAGGAAGAACAAAGATAACGAGCACCTGTCTAATTTCAATTCGAACCTGTTTGCAGAGGCCGGACAGTTGCTTGGGGAGAAAAAGAGGAATTTCACTTTACTTTTTTTGATTTGAGAAATGGCCGACTTTGATTTCTCTTCATTTGACCCGGATGAAGCATTTCCAGCATTTTTCGCGAATACTAATTATGTTACGATAAAAGATACGGCCAAATCTGTAAATCAGGTCTCTCTCTAATGCACATTAACTGCAGAAGTATCTGGGAGGAGGCGTTGGTTTTTTCATCAAAGACAATATAAAATTTACTCTCATTGAAACGACTGATTGGAGATTTGAAGGTTTTAATTTAATTTCAATCAGCCAACGTAAGAGGGAGAACATTGTCGTAGCAATTATTTATCGTCCCCCTGGAAACAGCTTAAAATCTTTCAACAAAGAATTTTCGGAATTCTTGTCTTACACGATCAAAGTTTGCAGAAAGGTTATAATAATGGGCGACTTTGACATCAATCTATTACAAATTCAAAGCAATCAATCCACCAATGAATTTTTAAACACCCTCCAATCCTTCTTCCTGCTGCCTGCATTCCTTAAACCCACAAGAATTGGACCCACATCTGCCACTCTTATATACAATATTTTTTACAAACATCCCTCTCAATAAATGCTCTCCTAAGTTAATCATTAACGATATTTCGGATCACCTCCCTCTCTACATCAATATCAAAATTCATGAGATTATTAAAAAAGAATAGTCCCCAAAACTGCGTACAAAAGCAAGATGAATAAGCAAAATTGAAATTTAAAGAATGTTTGACTGGGGAGGACTGGTCTGATGTGACTGAGGAGTGTGACTCCCAAAACATGTCTCATGCCTACCAACTTTTTCTATCGAAATATCAAAATCTATATAACCGTTGTTTTCCTTTGGCAACAATCGGTTCTCAATCCAGAATAAAAAAAAAAAACAGGAATGGATGACCCCGCTCTTCTAAAATCTTGCAGAGTAAAAAGAAAACTCTACAAGACATATTTAAAGAATCCAACTCCAACAAATAAAATCAGATTCACAAATTATAGAAACAGATTCAAAACTATCAAGCAAGACTTTAAATCATAATTCGCCAACACTTCTCATCAAAATTTCAGAAACAGGGAAATCCAAAAGGTACTTGGAACATCATAAAAAGTATTTTGTCTAGAGGGAGCAAATCAGTCGACGCTCCTGACATATTTTACTCAGACGACGGAGGTGAACTAAACTCTCCAATTTCAATAGTCGAAAAATTCAAACATTTTTCCGATCTTGGACAAAACATGGCGAAGAAGATCATCACTCCATCCAAATCCTTCCATGAATTTCTTACGAACTCTCCCACTCCCCACAATGTCCTTTTTCCCTGTTTCACCAGATGAGATCATTCAAATAGGTAAAAAATTAAAGATCTCCCACAACTGTGGTCTTGATGATATTGACCCTTGCATTGCTGGTTAATTCATCCCATTGATCGCCAGCCCTCTCAGCTCTCTGATCAATTGTTTTTTGTCAACGGGAAGAGTACCGGATGAGTTGAAATTGGCCAAAGTGATTCCTCTGCATAAATCTGATGATTTAAACAAGATCTGCAATTATAGACCTATATCAATTCTACCATATTTTTCTAAAATTTTCGAAAGGCCATATATCGTCGAGTTGAAAGTTTCTTGTCAAGGTTGGTCTTCTTAATAAGAAACAATTCGGATTTCGAAAAAATCACTCAACATATATGCCTCTGCTGTTACTTTATTCCAAAATCGCCGACGCTCTGGAGCGGGGTGAATTCACCATTGGTGTGGTTCTTGATGTGTCAAAGGCATTCGACACCGTAAATCATCAGATACTATTGTCGAAACTTTATTATTTTAAATGGAGATTGCGTATTGTTGGGAGATTTCAATTTGGACGTAACAAGTGATTCCACCTCGGTACAGGAGTTTTTGACGACATTGTCAAGTCATTGCCTGCATCCTAAAATACAGTGCGTTGCATAAATTTGGCCCAGTTACGTTTTTTGACGATAACTTTTTATGTACAGAATTTTCATAGGCCATTTTTCATACAATGTACTGAAACACATTCGATTTACATACTTATCAATTTTATTGAACTCAGACAAATATTTCGTGCGAATTCCGAGAAAAAACTGGAAATACCCAAAATTACGTGTAGGAACAAGAAACACTAGGGAGTACAAATTTTCATATTTATTAAAATCAAACCTTTAAGTTATTGTTTATATGAAAGTCAATAATGTTTGTTATCTCCTTTCTTAATAATTAACTCTTGAACTCTATTTTTAATGAAACCAGGAAAAGGTTTCAAGCTCTTTCCATTCAGTTTCTTCCAGGTCTTATTCAAAGCATTTTTCAGTTCCTGAACACTGAAATATTGCTTCCCATTGGAGTTATATCTCTACAGCAAGCAGTCCCCACACGTTTTCAATGGGGTTCAAGTCTGGGGAGTGAGCTGGCCACTTCAGAACCTTCAAATTCATTTCATGAAAAAAAGTTTTTGTCAGTCTTGATGTGTGTAGCGGGGCATTGTCATGCTGAAAAATGACTGCATCATCTCCAAATTTGTCACACAGCGGAAAGAGGTACTGGTCAATATGTCTCAACATATTTTAGTGAGTTCTGCTTCCCCCTCCAAGAAGACGAGTTCAGATGAACCATGAGAGAGAATGCATCTGAATACGGTCCATCGACTAACCTCCAAATTTAAGTTAATTTTTAAGTCTCTTGTTGAGCTAAACCCCTTGCAAGCTTCGCGGAGGACAACTCGTTTCTCATGTTCAGAAAGTTTTTGAGGTCTTCCTGGACTAGTTTTTGTCCCATAACTTTCAGGATCATTCAAATAACGTCTTATAAACTTTCTAGATCGATTAACCCTCATAGAAATATCTGAAATTAACAAATTCACGTCTTTAATGACCTTTATTTGTCCTTTTTCGATATCATTAAGTCTCTTTCCAGAACCCATCTATAATAACGTAAACTAACGGTACTTACATTACATAAGTGAGTTTTTGAAATGGAACCATTTATATAGAGCCTTATTATAATAATCAGCTTTTGTGAGTCCTGTGATAAAAATAATTTACTGGACAGGAAGAGACCCATGCTCAGCGGCGAAAACCTCGAAAAACGACATCAAAGGCATTTATCGATGAAATCCCACTAATATTCAAATTTTACTGCTAAATTTTATTATATATTAATTAAATACGATTTTGTGAATGATATAAATGATATTTGGGTCAAAAATCAGCAGTAATTTAATAGAT
>MPNW01000113.1:95056-106525 GCA_011800805.1 Hirudo medicinalis
CTTTCTAACCTTTACGCTTTTAAGAAGGCATTAAAACACTTTATTATTAACTCTAAATAACCATGTATATTACTCAATATTACTTAGTATTTCTTACATTATTGGGACATTGAAACGCAACTTTATTCATCAATGGTAATAGGACGTCTGTTAGCGGGAGTTTTTCCCTTATGACGTTCCTTTTTTCCTTTAGGTTCCAACTTGTACTTTGTTTTGTGCTTTGTGTTTCAATAAAAAAATAAAAGGAAAAAAAATTATTACGGTTTGCGAGGTTGTGTATTGAATTGGTTTGCCAGTTATTTGGCGGGTCGTAAACAGTTTACAGAATTTAATGGTTCTAGATCAATGTTTAGTGACGTAACTTGTGGTGTTCCTCAAGGTTCTATTCTTGGTCCATTACTTTTTATCAGGGGCGGATCTAGAACACATTGGCGGGGGGGCGCACTCTGGAATCTAGACCTCAAGGGGTCAATCCCTAAACCGCTTGCAGATGCATATATAAGCCGACGGATATTTTATAGCCATTTTGCTTGTTGTTTTTTTGAATCTTTAAAAATTGAATTATGAAATGGTTTCAGGTCTTTTACATTCAAATTTTCCTTTCAGCTGTTTTTCTCTCAGAAAAGCTAATTCTGTCTGATCTGGCCGCATGAAAATCCTCTCCATACCATCACGGAAACTCTGAATTTTCTACTGTAATAAACCTCTTACTCCATCTCTAAATCATGCCAGTAACAGTGGCACCCATCAGATCATGGATGTTAAACTTTGTTTCGTATAGAATAATTACTGACTTCGGTAAATTCCCCATAATCATCCATATGTTTTGCCCATTCCAGCTGTCTATCCTCTTTCTTGAGGAATGAGTGTCGTGAATGGCATTGATATTAATTATGCAACTACGTGAAACCGATCTTAAAGATATGGACGAACAAATTGACACATCAATTTGCATTTCCTGTTAAAACATGCAGTAAATTCGTTTTTAACTTTATTATAAGATTTCGATATTTAAATTATACAACCAAATTTGAGGTTATAAAATTCATATTTAAGAAAGTTATGCGAAAAAATGTGGCGCTCTTAAAGATATGACGATCACTGTATTTCAATATCTTGATGTATGTAAGTAAGGGTTAGTACATTCAGTCTGTCAGATAGCATCGTTAGACCGAAGATAAACTTTTAAACTTTCGAGAGTCGATAAACATTTCATTGCTGTTGTGGATGGTCTTGTAGCCGAAATGAAAAGAATCAGTCTAACATTTGAATATAAATCATTGTCTGTCCTATATATAGTATATCAATATATAATCTATAAAATTTGAGATGCTCGCCCAACATCTTTAACTTGATACCATTTTACCCACCATTACCTATTTAATAATAACGGTTTTTGAGAAGTTACAAGACTACAACAACGGATCAACAACGACAATTCTAGTAGCTTTACCACAGCTACTAATAATTTCGTCCAAAGTCGTAAATTATTGAAATAAAATAATTTTTTAAATTAAAATAGATTTTTTTATCTTATATTTTAAAAATCACGGGGGGGAATATTTAAATAATTCCTCATCAATGCTTTACATTCTTGTTATTCGCGGATGATACAAATGTATTTGTCTCTGGCAAAAATCTTGACGAATTAATTATTAACATCAATAGGGAGTTGACAAATGTTGACATATGGTTTCGAGCCAATAAGCTGTCNTTGACGAATTAATTATTAACATCAATAGGGAGTTGACAAATGTTGACATATGGTTTCGAGCCAATAAGCTGTCCTCAAATATCGAAAAGACAAATTTTATGTTGTTTTGTTCAAAAAATAAGAATAAATCTTATAATATTCAACCTAACATTAACGGCTTTGCAGATTAAACATGTTACCTCCGCTAAATTCCTCGGCATTATTATCGATGATAAATTAAACTGGTCTTTGCATATCAATTATGTTGCCTCCAAAATTTCAAAAAACATTTGTGTCATATAAAAGATCAGTTCATTTGTTGATAGAAAAATTCTTATAATGCTATACTATTCATTAATCTATCCTTACCTCACTTGTAATATAGCTAGCATCTAACTATCCTTCTAAACTTATCCCATTACCCACTCTCCAAAAAAGAATCATCTGCATTATATTTCGTCTACATACACGTGCTCACACAAAGGACTATTTTATTTCAAATGGATTTCTGAATATTTATCAGATCAATAAATTCCAAACTTGCCTCTTTATATTTAATTATGGACATAACTTGCTGTCTTCGTCCTTTAACAATATGTTTTTCGAATCTTCAGACATCCTCTCTTACAATCTTAGATCATCCAATCAATTCAGATCATAATTTTCCCGTACCACCTTCAAAAAATTCTCCATATGTTGTCGAGGTCCACTCTTGTTCTCTTCTCTACCATCATCCCTTGCTTCTGTAAACAGTTTCTCACTATTTAAATCCCGTCTTAAAAATACATTCTGTCCAGTTGTTGAGATTTACATTTCCTAACCCCTTTATCTGTTGTATCATCTATTTTATCTAACCTTCCTTGGTTTGTGTCACATCACTGCCCAGGTTGATCTATATCTTTCATTGTCACATATTCGTTAGTTTTATCATGTTTTCCTCATTTTTCATTGTTATCATTAATTTTCACATGTTCGTTAGCAATAAAATTTCGCATTCTCATTCTCAGTTTATCAATTATGCAAAGACTCTTTCATACGTGTATTTATGTCATTATGTCAACGCCGTTATTATGTCATTTTGTAACCGGTTATCCCCTAGACGGGAATAATATTCCCTTGAATTTTCACCGTGAATTTGTGAATTTTTTTGTGTTTTTTGGGTTCTTCGTTCAGAGTTTTGAAATAAACGAATTCTAAATAAAATAAAATAAAAATTCGCCGTCGAGACGAAGAGCGGGAAGAAAGGTTTCTGCAGCTCATTCAGTCAATTCAACCTCAGCCTAAAGCAGCAGCAGTTGAAGGTAAGTCAGACTTCTACCAGAGCTCATGAGAGAGTTCACGCAGTTCAGCTATGATCCTGAGTCTGGAACACCCTTTTCCACGTGAATGGGGCGCTCTGTAATGTATGTCAGCTAGCTGCAAAGATGCCTATCAGGAATGAATTGTCACCATGGCCGAAACCTGATTGTGCTTGGGAGAGGATCCATTATTGATTTTGCAGGACCGATGGAAGGAATGATGTTACTCATCGTGGTGGATGCCTTCTCCAAGTGGCCTGAAATTGTACAGATGAGAACTTCGACGACGACTGCAACAATCAAAGAGCTGGGTAGGATTTTTGCACAGCAGGGATACCCAAAGGTGCTCGTTTCGGTCAATGGGACACAGTTCACAGCCAAGGAGTTCCAAGATTACTGTCAGAAGAATGGAATCCAGCACATCAGATCACCCCCGTATCAACCCCATTGCAACGGTCAAGCTGAGCGTTTTGTAGATACTTTCAAAAAGACTCTTCAAAAGCTACAGGGGGAGACTTCACTTCAGACATTCCTGCTGACTTACAGGACTACACCTTGCCGTCTTTGTCAGGATTGAAGTCCCGCAGAGAAATTCCTGAGAAGAACATTGAGTGACCTCCAGCTCAAGAAACCATGGACTCATCTCCGTAGGAATGACCAGGAGATGGAGGACGTGAAGTCTGGAAGAAAGCGAAGGGAATTTGCTGAAGAAGTGCAGTCTTTGCCAGAGAATACGATGATCCTAATCATCCAAAGTGGGTGCCTGGTAGGATCACACGGCGACTGGGAAGACACTTTCACTAAGTAGAAGTCAATGGCAGGATACAACATCATCACGCAAATCAGCTGAGGAAGCGAGAGACATATGATGCACTCAAGATAATGTGCGACTCATTTGACCTTCCATTTCTTCCACCAAGTGAGACACCACAGACAGCTGATAAAGCAAATTGCCCGGAGCCACCTGACGTGCAGAGATCGAAGAAGTACATGTCAGTCCACAAGTGCCAAGACCTGCAATGACCCGTCGACCTCCAAGAAGGCTGGAAATGGATTCTCAGAAGAAGTACCTCATCGTTTAGGAGGGAGAGGTGTTGTGGGTGACATGCTCATTGAACTAGCTATGCTAATGTAGGAGCTAGGAGCGGCAACTTTCCCCTTTGTTCGTTCTAGCCCTAGTTGTGTGTTAGGTAGGATGGATACTAGGTGAAAAAAGTGTAAGTTGTAAGTTACTGTCTTGGTATAATCGATTAATTGAGAGTTACAACAGATTGAAAAGTGAGATTCAGTTTACTTGCAAAATGATTAGATTTTAATAAATGAACTTTAAATCTAATGTTGCAATTGATATTATTAGTCTGGCGAAAAATTTCCGGCAAAAATACTTTGGATTGGTAATTGTGAAAAGCATTGACATCTTTAACATTGAAAGATATTTCCACCGCTGCATATAGCAAGCAACGATCGTTGGTATTTTGGTTCGACTTCTCGGGATGCATTTGTCGAGGAGGGGACGTAGGTGCTGCGACTCTGAAATTGCATTCTGAATCACTAAAAACAGTATTTCATCTTTCAGCCTTCTGTTTTTTGGGGAGAGTTTGCCACAAACAATTCCTTTCGTCCAGAGTTGCAGCCAGAGAGGACATTCGTGGGTAATTGTTTAGCTTTTCAAGTAAACGAGCTGATAGATTTTTTTTGTATGGTTTTCGTATCTGAAGCACCAAGTGTCGCACTGGAATTTTACTACTTGGCCCTGGAGATCCAATCCAAGATGATGAAATTAAAAACTATTTTATTCAAGCATCACTTGACAGAAACATTATTTCCTACCCTTTTCAAGAGTTAGTGTGAATTCGTTGCATAAGTTATCAAGGCATGATTAGTAATCCTTGATGTTTTGAGGTGCAAATGGGATGCCATATAAAAATCAATGAATTTCCTTTGGAATAGGTATTTGGGACCAGTCTCAGCAAGGAGAAAGTTTTCAAGGTTTCTCACCCATCACAAAGCATTTGCACCAAGATATGACATTAGCAAACTAGTTAAAAGTCAAAGGCTTGATTACATATTAGACATGTTGAGTCCGAGGACAGGTGAATACCTCCTTGAAACATACAATATTAACCATCCAAATCAGGCATTTTAAAAATGTTATTTAGACATTCTATGTGATCATTAAGACTTTGAATTATAACACTTATTTTCCAATTACTCTATTAACTGGAAACGTATTCCATCATTCTGGTAATTTTCTTTTAATAAGAGCAAGAAATGGGTATCCATTCAATTGTAAAGTATCATTAAGATATTTTCAAGCATCTTTCAATCTGGAAGGACAATTTGGAAGCATAAGAACAAACTTTACAAAACTTGCACAATTTGTTTGGACATAAGAGACATAAGTGGGATTATATATTGTATTTAGCCCATCTTTTGAAGGCCTTATGTATCTGAATGGGACGTGAAGGCACTTTTTAATCAATCTACCATTTATATAGCGCCCCTACCCCAGGGCACTCCCTGGAGGTGCAGGCTGGGTTGCGAACACGACACATTACGACTGTTGCTATTACGACCGCAACCCATTTGGCCAACCTGCATGCCCTATATATAAGCTATTATATAAATAGCTTTCTTATTTTTGCTGCACATGGATTGTCATCTAAGTAATATTCAAATACACATATTTTTATTGATTGAATTATAAGTCTATCATAATTAGTTAATGCTAGCAGTAGTTTGGCTTACAAGCTAGCAAAGAAAGGATCGAATGTTCTTAAAATTGTTTATGTTGGCCATCTTGCTTGCCAGTATGGAAATGCAATAGCTACTTTGGTCTTTCATAATCTGGGTGTGATTCTGTCCAGATCATTTCTTCATGTTGCTAAATCTCCCTGATCAGAAATATCTATCAAAAAATATATATTTTATAATTTTGTTTACAGCTCCTCACATGTGCTTTGTTGGCTTCCAGTACACACATCCACTCATTGAAAAGACACTAAGAGAAATGGAAATGTATGTTTTTTGCAAAGCAAAAACGATTTGATTTAAAAATTCATTATTCATCAATTTAAGTAAGAAGTTTTGTTTTATTTTAAGTTATGATGTGGAGAGGGCTGTTGCAGTTCCACTGTTACCTCATTACAGTTGCTCAACTACAGGAAACATCTTAAGTACAATTTCTACTTATAACAAAGAGAAGAGAGAGCCATCAAAGATGGTCTGGTCTGTGGTTGACAGATGGTCTTCAGACCCAGCCTTCATTAATGTACATCAATCTTCAATTAAAAGCTAATTAAAATTTACTTGGCTTAATAATTTTGACAGTCCTTTGTTGAAAGTATAAAGGAAGGACTCAACAAATTTCCAGATGTAGTTGATGAGACATTAATCATATTTTCAGCTTTGTCTACTCCTTTAAGGGTAACTTAGGTTATTACATATTCTGAAAATCACTTTGATATATTGAAAAGTTTGTTTCAGAATATTTATAGAGGTGATTCATATCATCATCAAGTAGCTGCAAGTGTACATTGCATTATGGAAAAGCTAGGAAATTGCAATCCTTACACCATTTCATGGCACTCGCTAGTGAGTTATACTTAAGTAAAAGTGTTCATTAATTTATTAATGTGATTATAAATTTTGCCACTAGGTTGGTCCCTTTCCGTGGCTGGGCCCGGAAACCAAATTTGTTCTTCAGTCTCTTGAGTCAAGCCATTACAAAGGAGCTCTTGTGGTCCCAATTTCCTTCATTTCGGACAATGTATTAGCTGATGTTGAGCATTTTTCAAGCCTGCCAAAACATGTCAGTAGGTCCTGCAAGAGGATGACTAAGAAAAAAAATTGCTTCAACAAATTAATTTTTTTTGCCATCAGATGATGAAAATGGTTCATCAAGCAAGAGCTCCAATCACCATGCCAACTTTTGCCAAGGTTTTGCAATCTCAATTATATCTTGTCAAACATGTACTTCATTTATATAGCGCCATATGCATGGCGTCAGAGGCGCTTCATGTTAACCATTTATATAGCGCTCCTTCCCAAGGGCGCTCGTGGCAGTGCAGGCTTGGTTTCCAACACGACACATTACGACTGTTGCTATTACCGCCGTATGCAGGAACGTAACCCATTCGGCCAACCAGCACGCCAACATCATTGAGACTATTGACCATGCAAGATAGCTTGAGGGATTGTGTTCTTGCATGAAATGGTAATGGTCATAACGTGTTGTGTTAAGAACCTGGCTTGCACTGCCACTTAAACAGGTGACAAGAAATGCCTCTGATGCTATGCATATGGTGCTAATCAAACAAACTATGCTTAAGCTAGAGTTCAAATAGCCTTTAAGTTATTTTTCCTTTTTGAAGGACTTGGCACAACTGGTTGCCACTCATTTACAAAGTGGGTCTTCGTGCAGCAAGAATCTGTGCCTGAAGTGTATTAGTTGTTCGAATGAGAGCTGTGCTGAGATGAGGCAATACTTCAGGACATCACAGGAGATTCTTGACATTGCCAAGAAAGAATCATCCATGATTGGTTGGTATTTTTAAAATCATGTCTGAAATTGGCTCTTTTCTGATAGCCCTCTTCATATATCTTAAAATTATAATTTATTTGTTCAAGGGTGGTCTCATCACTGAGTTTTGTGAGATGGGCACATTGGTACCCAATACTACCACATAAAAGACCAAGGGCAAATGACTTTTGATTTTATTGATTTCAAATGATGCCATTTCTCAAAAATTGTGACATTCTATTAATAATTCTAAACCAATTCAGTGCCAAAGTACCTATCTCCAAAATTACCTGTAAATGAAAAGGTTTTAACTCATGCTATTGCAGGAATTACGTATCAGGTAATTATCAGAAATTCAATAACCGATCCCAGGTAGAATATGGAAGGCATCATTGATCTCTTTATCAACTTCCGTTGTGACTAGCTTCACACTGGGAAAGGCATAAGCCACTGCATAAATGCCTGAAGAGGTAAACAAAGTGTTGCAGTCACAAGAGAAATTAATCCAACATTTCACAAATCTTGTCATGTTTGATTATTTGAGATGTAAAAGTCAGACCAGGAAGTGCCATAATAAGGGAGGCAAGGAGGATATTTTCTTCCTTGACATCATGATCAAGCAGAACTCTGATGGCCATCATTGCTGCAGCACCTGTGGCCATTGTTGCATCCATCAATATGATGTGATTATCCTTTATGTTTCGAGGAAGTCGGAGATAATGGAGCTGCGTGTTATAATTCGTAGTGAATTTTCCGACATGTTTGTAGTTGTTGAGTGACCTCACCTCAGGCTCTCCTGTGTCATTGTTTGTTTGAATTAAGATTTTGCCAATTGACACTTCATTGCAAACATCACACAGGGCAGGCTCCATGGTTTCACCTGCCCTCAAAATGCTAACCCCACAAATCTGGTAATTGAAAAAGTTTAATTCCTCATAATATCACTTAATGATAGCCCAATTTTGTCCATTTAATTCAGTTTCAGTTAAATTTGGCTGAACAAATGGGCATTAAAATGTGGTAGTCCTCACATTTGAAGTATTTATCTTCATGCCATGGTATTGAGTGCTTCGGGGAGTGGTTACAACAACATCCTAAAGAACAAAGGATACTCAATTTTAAAGTTTAAGCATTTGAAAGTGAACACCAACCCTGAACGGCAGAAGTGACAAAGCAAATTCAATAAGAAGCCTCATGAGTCGCTTTGAATAGAAAATGAACTCGTCCCTGCATGTTTCTTTGTTCCTTATAAAAGTGTGAAGGCCAATGACTTGATTAGATCTCTCTAGAACATGGAGAGAAGGTGGTAAGCAGTCGGTCTGGTGAACAGTTTGCCTCAGAGTGGATCGGAACTGAAAACCCCTCTGCCAAGAAATTTTTTTTATGCTTCACATAAATTATCTTTTCAGGTTGGCTTAATCATCTTTTCAAGACTTTTCCAAAGTTTTAATAAAGCAATAATGTTTTTAGAGTTTAATTGGCTTCCATGGAATGGAGGAGCATGTTAAAGAAGTGATGCTAATTATTTCAATAGCTGTTTAATGGATTACTCCTTTCTTCTGCATTTACGCCCAGAGTTGTCACTCACCTCATGCAACCTCTGGTGAACCAGATTGACAATGAGGTTGACACCAACCTCATTTTCCCCACCTGCAAAAATAGAGGCATAAACAATGTTTGTACAACCTAGTATGCAGAAGTTCTATAAGGAAAGGTACCTCGTGGTACAATAATGTCAGCAACGTTCTTGGTAGTGTCTATGTAGGTATCGTATGCTGGTTTGACAAATCTCATGTACTGCTTGAGGACTCCTTTTATATCTCTCCCTCTTTCCAGAATGTCCCGTCTCAGTCTTCTGGCCAGCCTTACGTCAGAGTCAGTATCAACAAAGACTTTACAATCCATGTGCTGAAATTTGATATTTGTCAAATGGATTTAGATGTGCCTAGAGGCTTGAAGTATGTATAGCCAAAATTCTCAAAAAAGAACCTATCTGCATTTTCTAGAAGAGATATTTTGCCATAAGCATCACACAAATTCCAGTGGGAATCTTAATTAAGTTGCATATATTGATTTGATTGACATTCCAATTTAGTGCTTAATTCCTTCCTTAACTATGCTGTCAGACGTGGGTTCAATTAAGACCCAAGTAGAATATGAAGAGTATGCAATCAGCAGGAAAGCAAACTCACATACATGGATACAGCAATCTAGGCCAACAAATTCAACTAAGGAAGATGTAAAGCATTATTAAGTAATTACCATTAGAATTTCTTTTTGGAAGGCAAATATGCCTTCAAAAATCACAACATTGGCTCCATAAATTGTTTTCTGAAAAGGAAATGAGAATGAAGTTAATTTTTGAGAGAACAATTCAGAAGCAAGCAGAAATCGAAAAACTTTTTTCTTGTCGACTTGATGAGTTGTAAAGTTATAGATGGGAATCTCAGCATTTTTGCCTTCTCTCAACCTCTTTAAGGTAGTGGCAATGAGTTCCATGTTAAAAGCGTCAGGGATGTCGAAGTTGTAGTTGCATTCATTTGCAAGTTCTAGTTGCTCGGGACTCAAAACCTGTTGCACATAAATTTCCATTAAATGAGCTTTGCATAAATCAATACAATTTAAATGCATTGCAAAAAAGTACAATATTCAAAGCAGAATATTTTCACAATCAGACTTAAGCTTTACTTAATGTGATCAAAAAAAGATTTTATTATTTTGGTCAAGAATGCCATGCAGGATTTTATTTTATGAATGAGTTTCATAACGTGAAATGCCACCTTAAAACATAAGCTCAAAAACCTTGTAGAAGGAGTCCATGCAGAGCAGACTGACCCAAGGAACATCCAAGGCCTCAATAATTTTTTTAGCTACTGAAGTCTTTCCTGAGGCACTTCCTCCAGAAATACCTAAACATTTGAACATGACACACTGCTAGTGAAAATGAAGTTCATGCAAACATTTTAGTTCCAAAATAACATAATTCCAAAACCTTACTCAGTCAAACTAAGTCAAATGACCTGCTTCATTTATGAATCAATCTGATTAAGCTCAATTAATCATAATACTTCAGGTTTTCAGTGCCTTCACATTCTATTTGGACACACAAAACACTGAAAAGATTGGATAAATAGAAAAAAAATTTTAAAATAAAAAATCCTAACACCTCAAATAGATCTTTATAGAAAATTTGATGCCATTAAAAAAAATTCTGCAAAAATGATCAATGCCCACATTTATCTTAAACATTTTAATTTGTCTAACCTATAACGAAGGCCTCTTTCAATTGCCCAGATGAATCATACCATGGAGCCTTCCAGAAGTGTAAATCATTCTTTTGCCAGATCTTACAACTTGTTCTTCGTCTGCAGTAGTTATTGAAAAGCTAGGATTTCTCATCATATGTCTTGAAAATGCTCCTTTTTTGCATAAAACAGATCCATCACCAGACACTAGGTCTTCTGCACACTCGCTTAAGAGAAAAAGTCATATCTAAAATGAATCAGTAACAACCTTGGCATTTATATATATCAAGTCACCTCTCTGAGTCCGAAGGAGAAGACATTTTAAAATAAGAGTTCGAAACGCCCAATTTGATAAAATAGCAGTTATGAAACAAAAACGCGCCGATCTCCTAACATTCAGATCAAAATAATACAATGACACAACATAACATAGATAAGTTACTAGACTTAAATATGTTAATAGAAATAAAAACGAAATAAGAGCTATCAGATGGAAGTTAAGGAAGGTATGGGTAGATAAATTAAGAGATGTAGCCGCGGGGGAAAAGTGCTCTATTTGTAATGATATTTATGTATATTTATATAAGTTTAAAGCACAGGACGAGATAAATAAGTCAGTTTCAGAACTGACGTTTGAGGAAATGCGAGGTCCTATTCAGACCGGCCGTCATGCTGTGGGGTGGAACCACTTCGCAAAATGGTCTGAGTCCT
>MPNW01000113.1:113569-208074 GCA_011800805.1 Hirudo medicinalis
TCGACAAGGCCAGGTGATCCTCCTCCATGACAATGCTCGACCACACACCGCAAAAACTGTCAAGATGGCACTCCAAGAGCTCGGTTGGGAGGTCCTTCAACATCCTCCCTATTCCCCAGACCTCGCCTCGACGGATTACCATCTCTTCCGCTGCCTTTCAAATGAAATGAGGGGTCATAGCTTCGAAAATCAGGATCATCTTGAGAATTGGTTCAACAACTTCTTCGAGACTCGACCTAAGGATTTCTGGCGAAATGGAATCAACAAACTGGTGGAAAGATGGGAAGAATTAGTGAACAATGAAGAAGAGTACATAATTGATTGAAGTGTTATTATTTTGGTTGTTAAAATTCTTTGATTTCTTTGAAAATAAATGTTAAAAAACGGCGGGAACTTATGCAACAACCTAATACATCAAGATATCGAAATATAGTGGTCGTCATATCTTTAAGAGCGCCACATTTTTTCGCATAACTTTCTTAAATATGAATTTTATAACCTCAAATTTGGTTATGTAATTTAAATATCATTACGAAATCTTATAATAAAGTTAAAAACGAATTTATTCCACGTTTTAACAAGAAATGCAAATTGATGTGCCAATTTATTTGTCATATCTTTTAAGAGCGGTTTCACGTATTTGCATAATTAATACCAATGCCGTTAAAGACTCCCATACCTCAAGAAAGAGGATAGACAGCTGGAATGGGCAAAACATATGGTTGATTATGGGGACTTTACGGAAGTCAGTAATTATTCTAGACGAAACAAAGTTTAGCATCTATGATCCTGATGGGTGTCACTATTACTGGCATGATTTAGAGATGGAGTTAGAGATTTATTGCAGTAGAAAAATCGGGGAGGTTCCATGATGGTGTGGAGAGGATTTTCAGCATAAGATCATGCAGAATTAGCTTTTCTGAGAGGAAAACACGCTTCCAAAGACTATGAAAATGACTTTGATTTCCATCAAGATACTCCTCAAAGAGACGATGGCATTTTTTCTTCCTGAAAATCATGAAATGCATGTTCTGCGGATTTAAACCCTATATCCTATAGATAGATATATAAATAGTTTGGGGACTCTGGTAAGACAGGTATACTACAATGGAAAACAATATTTAACTGTTAAGGAGTCGAAAGAGGCGATAATTGAGGCACAGAAAATCTTGCGAACAGAATACCTGGAATAATTGGTGGCATCAACGAAGTCAAGATTTATTGATATGATAGAAAAGAAGGAACAGAGAACATCATAATGACACTTTATTTGAATTAAAAACATGATTTGGAACCCTTATTATTGTCTTATATTACAGGAAATTTAAAGATATGATGAATGCGAAAAACGCATATTTCTGGAATGTATCATCAGATTGCGTACGAACTTCCGAATTTGATAAACTTTCTCTATCAAGTAACATATCGAAATTTGGGTTTGAGAAAATAATTCAGTCAAAAGTTATCGTAAAAAATCATAGCGCTCTCAAAGTTCACTGTACCATTAGAGACAATAGTTGATAATTTTGATAGATTAGGTCGTCTTGCATTTTTTATAAAACTGTAACTTTGAATAAATTTGAATATAAAAGACCTGAAACCATTTTGTAATTAATTTTTAAAGATTCAAAGATACAATAAGCAAAATAGCTATAAAATATCCGCCGGCTTGTACAGTCAGGACGGAAACCATGAGGACACCCCCCTATTTTCCTGATAACTCGCTAAGTCCAGGCAGCAGTGACCGGCATAAGAAGGCCAAGGAGAGCCTCTCATAGCCGGCGGTAAGCGTTGGGTTCCGAAGGATAAAAAACCGACAGGGACGTCCGGCTGGTCACCGGCTGATCACCGGATGCGGCCCACCCCAGCCCCCGAAAACGTCAGGAGATTCAAAGGGCCGAAACGTTTGAAGACGGGGGAACCTCCTCTGAGGATCCCTGTCGGAGCTCCATGGCGGAGTATTAAGAAACTAAATATAAGTTCAATATTACTCAATTTTATAACATAACTTTATTGTACACAAAACGACCTGTAAAATTTCAAATAAATTTAACAAGTAGAACTTAAAAAACATGCAAAATAGCATTTTACGGCCGTTTGAAAACCATGAGGACATCCTCACTTATATCCAATAAAACTTAAATTTTTGATAGTTATGCAATCACAATGCACTTCATGCAAATATTATCGTTATATAAACCCAAAAAGAGTTAAAAATTAATTTGAAGTTTATAAAATTACTAATTTATAAATGGCTGGTGGTAAAATGTTGTCTGACAAGAAGACGGAGCAGATTGAGACCTTCAGACAAGCAAATTACTTGATCATGGAAATTGGCAAAGAGCTCAATCAATCCAAAACCGTTGTCTGGAACTACCTATAGGCTCCTGAGGAATATGGAACCAAAAATAATCATGGAAACCCAAGAAACTGACGATTCGTCAACAGAGACTCCTGGTAAGAAAGGCTCCTGCAGGTAAATTTTCAGCAAATCAAATTAGAAATGAACTTGATTTGAACATTTTTTAAAGGTACAGTGTTAAGTTAATTGAGATCTAGTGATGTTTTATTATATAATAGAAGATTAAAGATTCCAGCTCTTAAAAACCATAACAAGTTGGCAAGAGTGGAATGGGCCAAAAACCATGCTCTCCAACAGAGATGGCTGGGGCAATATTTTTTCAGAAGAAATTTAACCTGTATGGACCTGATGGTCATCAGTTTTACTGGCATGACCTCAGGATAGAAAAAGAAACATTTTTTAGCCGACATCATGGAGCAGGATCGGTGATGACTTGGGGAGGAATTTCCAGTGGATGGGAGATAACATCAAAGCATTAGAAGATCAACTCCTGCCTTTTGGGGAAGCTTATTATGGAAAATATTTTATTTTCCAGCAAGATATTTCCTCGATCCATACTTCCAAGTTGACGAAGACATTTTTCCAGAGCAGAAATTTGAAAGTCATGAGTTGGCCAGCCTGTTCGCCAGACTTAAATCCTATAGAAAACGGGGAATGTTATCAAGACTGGTTTTACAACAATGGAAGGCAATTCCACTCCAAATCTGATCTGGAAAATGCCATTAGGAGTATCTGGAAGGAACTGGATGGAAAATTCATAAAAACCTTAATAAAATCAAAGGATAACAGATGTTTTAAAGTTAGAGAATAAAGGAAATATTATTTCTTAATAATACATTTTTTTTCTTGTTTTTCGCGAGATTTTAGTCATTTGCGATGATTTTTGAAAGTGTCTTTCGTGGTTATTGGACGCCTCGAAATCACGTTTTCTGAATTTTGAAATTAATGCGTGAAAATATCTTGACGAAAATTTAAGAGATAATCACAAATATATAATTACACGACAAACTAAATTTTCTCATAATCAAATTTTTGTTTAGCGAGTTATCACGAAATAATGGGGTGTCCTCAGGGTTTCCGTCCTGACTGTATTTGCATCATCAAGCGGTTTAGGGATTGACCCTAAGGGGTATAGGTTCCAGATTGCGGCCTCCCCGCCAAAGTATTCTAGATCCGCCCCTGCAGCGATTGTTGCCATTCCCGCAGGAATACAACCCTCTGAGCTGTCATGGTTATTTGAAATGTTATGCAATTGTAATTGGCTCCAAATTAATCTTAGATAATTTATAAACATGATGGTATATTTTTAATTCTATTGGTAATAAGTTGCAAAGGACAAGTAAATGACTTTTTGTATAAAGTTGATTATCCGACTTACATATTACTTGTAACCTGCCATATAAGTTGTTTACACGATAGAGTCATATGATTCTCTCTGGCTGTGTTATTATTCAGCTTGACTTAGCGTTTATTTAATTGTAACGGTCTGTCTGTGTAATAAGCCACAATTTTTTGTTAAGAAATTTCGTCGGACATAGATGGTCGATTGTGCTGCAGAATGATGAGAGTTGTTGCTCTTTTTGTATTTTTGGTTGTGGAAAGTACTTCCTTGGACAGGTAGGGAAATCTGTAACTTTTTTAGTAAAGTAGTAAATTGTTCCAATTGACTGTTAAGTGCAGAATAACATTGCATCGGTTCAAATCCGTTGAGAGGAGTCTTCTTGAAGTCGGTTCAGCTATTGACAACTTACGGGAAAAATACTTTGCTGATGGATTTTCAAAGAATTCTCCGGAACCATTGGTTAATTACATGGACGTAAGTTTTTTTTGCCAATTGGGCAATCAAACAATTAGAACACATTGGCAACCAATTTTTACTATAAGCTGGCGAGATGATAATTAGTTAATGTTAAACTAGGTGCAATACTATGGAGAAATTGGAATTGGGAGTCCACCACAAAAGTTTAAAGTTGTTTTTGATACTGGTTCTTCAAATCTTTGGGTTCCTTCACAGAAATGTAAATGGACTGATATAGCTTGTTGTGAGTTGAAACATTAACTTTTTCAATCAAAACTCTTGGGTTTATTGATGTTTTTTTTTTTTATAAGGGTTGCACAACAAATATGATTCTTCAAAGTCTTCAACATATAAACCAAATGGCACAGATTTTGAAATTCATTATGGTACTGGCAGCCTCACAGGCTTTCTTAGTCAGGATATTGTATCAGTTAGTATTAAGCTGCATTGTTTTTTTTTTATTGATTGTACACTTATTTAATGTTTTATTCAATTTTTTTATTTATTCACAGTTTGGAGGAATTAAAGTGTCAGATCAAGTATTTGCCGAAGCAGTTACTGAGCCTGGCATAACATTTATAGCTGCAAAGTTTGATGGAATACTTGGTATGGCCTATCAGACAATTTCCGTTGATGATGTGGTTCCTGTCTTCCAAAATATGATTTCTCAAAAACTCTTGGAAAAGCCAATATTCTCATTTTATCTATCAAGGTTATTGATAACATAATTTATTTTCTTGCATTATTATTATTGTCTTTGATGTTGTGGTTATCATTATTATTATTGTTGTTGCTGTTGTTGTTGTTATTATTATAATAATATACTATACTATTTATTCAACAAACTAAAGGGTCTTGAGACCACTAATACAAATTTGTGTAAGTTACATACAAAAGAGAGCAACATAAGCCATTCTGAATGACAAGGATAATCAAGTATGCGTTAAGTAACTATTAAAGTCAAAGTCGCATGTTAATGCATTGAAGCGAGAAACAGTATTTGAGTTCATGACTTCATGATTGCAGAAAGATTATTTGGTAATGTCTGTTGAAAATGTATTGCATCGTAGTTTGAAATTGTGCCCGTTCTTGCCTGGGTAGTCCTTGATGAGTAGGATATGCCTCAGGGGAGAGTCTGCAAAGCCATTTAGTAATTTGAAGC
This sequence comes from Hirudo medicinalis, assembly GCA_011800805.1. Lineage (NCBI taxonomy): Eukaryota > Metazoa > Annelida > Clitellata > Hirudinida > Hirudinidae > Hirudo > Hirudo medicinalis. The sequence continues at coordinate 118,892 of MPNW01000113.1, forward strand.
AGAATGTTAAGTCGGCCAGGAGGCAATGTTGTTTACCCCAATATTTATTATTATTATTATTGTTTTTTTCTCAGCCCTTCAATATTCAATTTATAATTGAATTAAAATTTTAAAAAGCAAGCAAATGTCAAAGTCCGCATCGAATTTTAACGTCCTCATTCAGGGCCTGAGATCACCCTCTGACAGTAAAATAAAGGACAAGGGGAGGACAAGCATGAATGTCCAAGTCCAAATAGGCATCATGTGTCAATTCCTTGAAGATTTTTCTCAAATTTTTCAGTTTGACTTTTTTCTACCACATCTGTGGGCTCTGCAGATCATGTAGGTGTCCTGTAGGGCTTGGTTCACAATGTTCATCGGTAACCACCTCGACAAACCCACTCTTTTTCTTCTTCAGTACAATTTCTCTGCCATCACCCCCTCTAGTTGCACATGCAGGCAGTTACAATTGGGTTTGATTTTCTGACATTTGCCATTGGCATTCTGCGACATCCGTGCATTATATCTGGCATGTCATACTTTGCTGCTTTTCTCTCGTGCACGACGTCGAGATCAGCTGTCGAACGTAAAGGTATGGATGAGACTGGGTATTAAGTGAACCTTGATTATATATAAACAGGGTTTAAGTGGGGCTCTTGAGGTGGCATGGAATGAATTCTGCAATTTTCCCTTTAGAGAGATAAATTTTAATCTCGGTCCTACTTTTATTCCCAGGTATTTTATTTATATGTTTGTGTCTATTGCTTGGGTATCTTGATGCTGAACTTTGAGATGCGGTGTGGAGTTGACGATGCTTCTGCCTGCTGTGAGTGTTTGTGCGAAGTGATGCACATTTGACTGGGTTCATTTTTAACCCGACGTCCGCCATTACATTCTAGCTGTTCCAGTATTCTCGTCATTCCTACGTCTGTAGATGACACGAGCACAAGGTCGTCGGCGAAGGCGATGATATTGCACTTACGAGCCGATCCTCTACTGCCAGAAACACCGATTGTTTGATCCAATTCGCTAGCTATCATTTCAATGACTGCCTTGAACAACATGGGAGACATTGGGTCTCCCTGATGGACTCCTCTGTTTACTGCCACCAAACCACTGAGGCCATTTCCAACTTTCAGTCGTACTGATCCTCCTCGGTACAAATCTGTTATGTAGTCGAGCAGAAGGGTTGGAGTTCTTGATGCAGCTCTGATGATGGATTTTTGTGAAACTGAATCAAACACTTTGCTGATGTATACAAATGTAAAATAATTAAAGGCCTTGTGAGAAGATTACTCAGGAGACATTTAGCCGAGTTTATTTCGGATTCTTCTTAACTGTGCAATATCTAGTTAAAGGCACATTGATTCGCAAAAGCGAATTTTTTCCAAATAATTCATGCCGACTTCAGTCTCATTGGTTTGATCTGGTCTTGAAATCATTGATTCACTGCCAGAAACAGAGGAATTGTTTTGATTTGAGCACTTTGTTGAACGTTCTGTGATAAAAATCATTTAAGTTCTCACTGTAACTTTGCAGGAGCATTTTGTATTCTGGATGCCTTCTGTGGCAGCCAGCGACCAACATTGAAATCTTTCAATGTTTATGAAGTTCGAAGTTTATAAATCTGACTCTTTGCTTTTTCAACTCAAGCTCTGTCATTGCCATCACGTGCGATTCTTCCTCATCCCGTCTACATATGGAGTACACTTACCCATATCGTTCGGCATACCCACTTGGACGAACTCGATTTTGGTGAATTTTAATGCCTTTCGAAGTTTGGAATTTGGCTCGGAAATGAAAACATTTTGGTAATATCTGCTTACGAATTCAGGGGAGGCCCACCTTGAAGCGTACCTGTACACTGTGCTCGAGCTTTGGCCACTCGAGTCTCCATTGCTTAATCTTCTGAAAAAACTTCAAATTCCACTTCCAACTTTGAACTTCACAAGAAATGGTCCGCAGAGGCTACTTGAGTCAAAGCAGACAAATCTCTCCTCCAATTCCCCCTTTTCTCATTTACTTTTAAGTCGAAACACTAATGAATTAGTTCTCTAAAACAACTTAAATTTTTCCTCATCTGGTATTAATAGTTTCACACTTCGACAGTGAAGCGTCGGAGACACAAACTGGCCTTTAAATGTGCACTAAAATCACTAAATTCGAAGAATTATGGAATTCGCAAAAAACAGCTGCATGACCAATTGCTAGAAACTTATTTTTTGAAACTTCTAACAATATTTTTTATTATATTGTTGTTATTATTGATTATTATTATTATTATGAACAGTTTCAACAACGAGTTCATGTTTTTTTAAAGAGACACAGAATCTGAAGTTGGTGGAGAATTGATTCTTGGAGGAAGTGATCCCGATCATTATTCTGGAGAGTTCACATATGTCAATGTGACAAGGAAAGCATATTGGCAATTTGCAATTGACAGGTTGATTTTCAAATCTCTTGAGTTAAATTTTGTTCATTAACTTTTGGTTTCAGAATTACATTACAAGACTCTTCAAACTGTGTGGGACAAAATTCATTTAAGACTGATTTCTGCAAAAAGGGTTGCCAGGCTATTGCTGATACTGGTACATCACTTATTGTGGGACCTAGCCAAGAAGTCAAGGAGTTGAACAAACTTATTGGGGCCTTTCCAATATTTAGAGGACAGGTTATCATTACTCAAGATTTCATTAATAGATTCCAAGTTCTTATGAACTTGTTAAATTAAAGTTAGGATGAGAATTCTGGGGTTGTGGCTCAATTTACAAATTAATTTCACAAGTAGTTGTGATTATTTTTGTCCATTTATGTTGTAAATTTAGTTACATTAATTTACAGTCAAGTTATTATTTACAATTACATTTATTTTTCCGATTTTTAAAGTGTGCAGCCATCCCAATTGTATGTATTGGCACTATAACATACAATCATTCACTATCACAGCCAGAGTAGCAAAAAAATAAAGGTAAAATACATGAAATAAAACGAGATATAAAGTTTGTAAATATAAATAAATCGGTAAGCCCCGAGAAATAAGTAGGTTTTTAGTTTATGTTAAGAGATGATACTAATTTAATAGTAATTAATGATAAACTTGCCATAAATATTGTTGCCTGTAATATTGAACATTAAGGCACTTTATAAAAGGTTGATTGCATTCCATTTTTTCGATGATTTCAGTATCTCATTAACTGCAGTAAGGTGCCCTATTTGCCCGACGTGCTTTTCAATTTTGGAGGTAAATCGTTTGGCCTCTCAGGGAAGGACTATGTGATTGTGGTTAGTTCATTTTCATACATAATTACTATTTTGCAAGATTGTATTAGATTCAGGTCATTATTTTGCAACAGATGAAACAATTGGGCCAAACACTCTGCATCAGTGCTTTTGTTGCCATGGATATTCCACCCCCTGCAGGTCCTCTGTGGATTCTTGGGGATGCCTTCATTGGAAAATATTACACCGAATTTGATTTTGAGAGCAATAGAGTTGGTTTTGCCACAGCCAAACCCTCCCAAGACTACTTGGAAATCCCTCGCTACAATAACCCGAGGTCATTTGATGAACTTTAAGGGGCTCTGCTTTTTTATTGTTGCCAATAATTACAGTTTTCACATTTTTTGTGCAAAAATACAATCATCAAACAATGCTTTGAAAAGGCAAACTAAACCAAAGCTAATCACTATTCATCACTTCCATCTCAATCCCAAAGTGAAATGAACTTGAAATGGACTAAACTTGCTTTCATTTAATTCGCAAAACATTGCTTCGGGGTGGCAGATGTCAATTTGCTGTGAAGTATTTCACTACTCTGAACTCGTTAACTTTATGTAAATGTAAATGTTTATGTAAGTTTATTAATAACCAAAATCAAACTTGGACCTTACAAACAAAGGCAAAGCCATTTGAGAAGTGCTCTGAATGAGATGAATTGTGCTTTGCAACAGGCAAGATTCGAGAGTACTCAGTATCGGGTTCAGAACTTACTGGCGCAGTGAGCATGTAAATGGAAGGACAAATGTGGCGGCAGCAGTAGCCTCATGCACTAATTGCAACGCACGAATTTCAAACGCAAGGTAAAAGAAGGAAGTAAGCAACATTGCCATAAATTTGAAAAAATTGATGATTCTTCGATGTGCACCTTTCAGAGAAAAGTGAATGTGATCATGTAAATAAAACATTCAACTCATAAAAAACATTTAATGAAAGATATTATGCGAGTGATGTGAACATTCCATTGAATGCTAAGGCACCTTCGTCACCTGATATGTATTGAATACAATAATAGCTAAAATAAAACTAACAATAATTTGTTTAGACTGATATGATTAATGGCAAGGCAAGGATATTTACAAAAAATTATGCATGAAAACAAGCAAAATATTTCTGCAGGGATCAGTTGATAAGAGTAGCCCAGGGATGTTCGACCTTGCCGTACTAGAAAAAGGAAATTTTTGTGCCATCAAAAAAAATAATATTATTGAGTGCTGGTTTGCCTAAAAGATTTTAAAGTCATTAGCTACTTGCTCAAATAGCATACAGTCAAATGCTCGTCTGGAGAACTTTTGAAACTTGGCTAAGAATCTTCTATATTTAAGTGCATATTATAAGGGCATTAAACACTTATTTTAAAAATACTTCAAGCAATACTTATTGAATTGCTCAACCAATATGTTTAAAACTAGTGACTTAGACTTAGTGACAGCTTCTGAGGAAATTCATCCAAAAGATTATAGTTATATGAGAGTCAAATTGTAAAATGTATTTACGGTGGATAACATTAAAATGATTGAGAAGTGTGGAGAAAAGCCAACCTGGATATCAGAAAGTGTTGCATAAAATTTCATGGACAGAGAATCTTCACTGACATCAGATGGAATCTTGAGCAACTTTCCACAGTACAGAATACTTTCTACAGGGCAAACAACACAAGCAGTTCCAGACCCAAAGAGTTCCAAAACCTATTCAAAAAGAATCTTCAATGAGCATGGCTTCACAACTGAATGCCATTCAAATTAAAACCGAATGTCAGTTAAATAAACACGTGTCTTCATCTCATACTCATTGTACTCATGATTGGGTCTGCGGTACTTGATCAAATGCTGTTAAATTATTTATGCTAATTTGTTTCATCATATTAGCAACTGTAAACACATGTTTAAGCGTGTCACTCCTCAGTTAAGTCAAATGACGAATATACCAAAAGTTATTTTATTTCATAATTAATTAACAATTTAACATAAAGAAGATGTTGCTAAATGCAGATTTTGTCAGGGTAAAACTATTGTTTTGGAACAGATGTGTGCAAGTGATATTTAAATTTGTAAAATACGGACCTCAGAGAAGAGAAAGGATTGTTTCATTATTGAATGCTTTGATAGCAATACCTGAAAAGTACTCGATTGAATGAAAATTGATTATGTGATAACCAAAGATGTCTCGAATTTAAAGAAAGCTCTCAGTTTGATTTTGACCTGTGTTGGCAACAAAAATTATGCAAATGATGGAATTAGACTAATCTTATACAAGTACTTGAACATATCTGGTTATAATATTAATGCTTATTTGATAATTTCTAAGGACTAAAATGCTAATCACTTCATTTTAAAAGTCACACTGAGAAAACTTTGAATATTACTCTATTTTCATTGATGGCCTTCACGACATCTTTCATCGTGAACATTTTCTCAGTGACCTTGAAATTATTCTGAAATAATCAAAGGCAGCACTAATATTATAATTTCGTATACAATTCCATACTTAACTATTGAGCCATTACAGGGCAAACATTTTAGGTCACGATAGGTTCCATGTTCTCCCACTATGGTGGGACATCACTGGTACATCATTATTAATACAGTAATAATTATTAGTGGATGAATGGATGGATAAATAGATAGTTTTTTCACATTACCCAATCTCTTGCAAGACCAAGGATGCTTTGTCTTGTGATACCCGGGAGAATCAGACCAGAATCCAAGCTTGGTGTAATTAACTCTTTCTCTTAATATTTTAAATAAATCACATACTTAATAGCTTCTGATAATTTGTATTGATTCTTTGAATCTAAACAAAATTCTTGCTACAGAAGTGTCTCCTCACAGAAGAGGCATTGCACTCAAAAACAAGAACTAAAAATTTGATGAAAATCACAATAAAGGTCTTTGAATTTAATTTTGGTGGTATTTCCTCCTTATTGAACATGTTCAGACCATTTCCCATGAGCACACTCAGTAAAGGAAGTTATGCTAAGTCAACATCAAATATGATAATAACCTTAGTAAATTGGGAAAAAAAATATGCAGGTTCACAAAAATGTTTGAGCAATCATCAACAAAAAAATTTAGATATCACTGTAAAGCATTGAAGTAAAGCAGTATGACAGTGTGGTATAAGGCCAAATATAAGACTTGCTAAAGCCCAGAAAATAAATAATAAACAAAGCCGAATAAATAATAACAATGATGATGATGACGTTGATAAATTGGATGCCACCACAAGCACATCACCAGAGGAGCCTTGGTTCTTGGGAGCATTTGAGAGGGGGAGTGCATTTCAGACAGCAGTAAAACTAATATAGGATTCAAAGGTGACTTGATGGTCTAACAGATTAAAAGACCAAAAATGTTATCACTAATGAGATCACTGATAAAATTATAACAGTGGTAACAATATCAAAATCTGTCCCGTGGTCATCTCGAGCCATGGTGGAAGATGTTAAATATACAGATCAAGTTCTATATTTAATGTGATTGTTTTACAGTTGATAAAATAAATGATTTAAAAGAAAGTAAAACAATCTAAGAAATTTCAATGGCCATTAAACCTCCATTTTCATTGATCCAAAACATGAAGAGATTCATAGTTCCAACTTCAGTGACATAGTGATCATCACCATACAGCCATAACACCTGCTGACAACCTTTTTCAACAGCCTTCCTTTGAATCATGACAGTTGGAGCATAATTGCTATAAAAAAAGAAGAGCAACAAAGTTTTCTTAAAAAAAAAAAAAACTATAAATTGAATAATAAAGTTCAGCTCCTAACGCTCCCATCTTGTAAGAACCACATCCTCCTTCCCAGGCCCTGATGTACTTTGGATCGGCAAACAACGACACGGGCCTAAAACCGGTCGGGAAATAGGGTCCTACAGGTCCGGTCAAAATGTAGAGTAGAGCCTCATTTGGTTTGTTAACTCCTAGGCACGGCTTAATGATATATAGTCTCCATGAGCAGTCAAGTTTTATTTCTAATTTTAAGAAATGTCACCTCTGTCCCAATTAGTGTAGGTCGAATGTACAAGGAACATTTCTTTGAATGGGGAACCCAATCTTCTTCTATCTCTACCAATTTTTTCATGCATTTGATCATTTCATCGCTATTGAAGATCTTCGATTGAATTTAAAAAGAAACAATGACTATCAGAGTCATTAAGTAGGAATTAAAAGGAATATAAAGAAACAAACAGGCAAAGCGGCTCTCTCTGCACTCTTGAGCATTCGTTTTATGTTCAGCTCGGGACGAAACAATCTAATTTTGTTGTCGTAACCTCTGTAAGCTTTACTACCCTCAAAGAGCTAGAATTAAAAATCAATTTTATTTTATTTTATACTTCAAATATCCCAAGTGATTAATTTACAGATATTTTTAAGCGTGAGCATCAACCATATGATAACAATAATATTAATAATAATAATAAATATTAGTATTGGTTATTATAACTATTATATGGCACTATGGGCAAAGTCAAATGTGCTTGGTTCTCCAAGCCTTCTAAAGGGTTATCTCTCCAGATTGTGACTTTAAATACCTTTTTGAAGGATAAGCTGAGATGACATGGCTAGTTATATGCTTCAAAGGTGAATATTTAGGTTCAATTAAGTGTAGAATAAGAGTGGGCGAACGTTTTGGACTGTATTCAGTTCAATGTTCCTCCGAACAACACACTTAAAAATTTGATGCGAAGTATAACAGCTACTAGGTTGCACATGAGAGACACAAAACAGTTTTCTAACATTTCTTTAACTATCAAAATTCTTTTGAATACACAGGGATTTCATAATGCCCCTTTTTTTTTATTTGCAAAAAATAAAATACACATAGAAATTTTATTTCCCCAGCTTTTATCACATTTATGCATTATGTACATTTATTACTCACATTTATATATTCATATGTATTTATTTCTAATATTTGCATTTAAGTGCCTACTTGTTCGGCCAAATTTGTGAATGTCTATTAAGACACAAGAGCACTAATAAACATAACATGTGCACTTATAAAAAGTAAGAAATAGATTTTAGTCAAATTTTTTGCAAAAATGTGCATAAAAATTAAATATAGAAAAATCTTTTAACAAAAAATAGTTTAGGTCCAAATGAAGTTCTCAAGATCAAATTAGATTTGTTTAATGTTTAAAATGGAGAGGGGAGATTTTAGGCACATAGAAATGAGCAAACAGATGAGTTTTCAGATTGGATTTAAATAGTACTACTGTTTCTAAGGACTGGACATGGGAGAAAGATAAATGATACCAAGTCCTGTCACAAACAAGCAAAGACTATATTAGGTGTGCAGGCTGGCCGAACGGGTTGCATTCCCACGTGGCGGTAATGGCAACAGTCATAATGTGACGTGTTCGAAACCCAGCCTGCACTGCCACAAGGACCCTTGGGAAGGAGCGCCATATAAATGGTTAACAAAAAGTGCCTCTGACGTTATATAAATTAACTACATTTACATTTCAGGACCTCATGACAAAGGGATGAATTAGGGAATATCCTCCCATCAGTTCAGATCCCTCAGGAGGAAAATGATGTGGTCTGATGATCCTCTTCCGAATAAGAGCCCGGACATATGTATCACCACTATTGAGGATTGTACTAATTAGAAAAAAGTTGCATTAGTTCTTTTTTGTAGGAAAATGTGTTGCAACCCAGCCTGTGCCGCCAGGGATCACCCTCAGGTGGTGCCTTCACATCCTATCCAGATACATAAGGCACTCAAAAGATCAGCTAATCGCAAAATGTATAATAAACAAAAGCATCTGTAGCAGAGTTTATATTTTCAGTATTGTTATCAGGGTTTTAAAAACAGCTTTTTGAAACATTTCTACATTGTCATTCACAAATTAAGCATAAATCCAATGACCCATACAACCCTTTCATAAGAAGTCTTTTTTGAACAGGGAAAAGTCTACTTTAGAATGATTGTTGACCAAGTGACAGACAAAAGCCAACTCACTGGCAATTCTCCATGGTTTTGCATCATCGCCAATGAGTTGGCTTTACCACCTGTCAATCAGCATTTGTGGCTTGTATGTATTAATGTCAGTTGAATAACAAGATTATTTGGATGGAGCAGGTCTATCCGCTCAATTTCAAAGATGTTCCTGGTTGTACTACAACACAAAGTCAACGGAGGAGCACGGACTGGCAGAGACTTCCCCTAATACCCAGAAATTAATTTTACACCAATATCCTCCGCTGTAGAATCTAGCAAAACTAGAAATCGGTGGCTAGCTTTTATGAGCTAGCTAGTAGCCAGGCCTAACAAGCATGATTACATGCAGGTTCTTGTTGCTCAACTAAGGCGTTAAACCCAATTATAAGTTATGTTCCCACTTCTGCTTCTTTTATTAAGGTAGGCATACATTGCATGGGAATTAAATAAAAATAAACTTGGGAGTAGCTTGGCTAACTTTTAGAAAACTGTGGAGAAGTGACAGGTGCCAAAACTCACTGCCATCGATTTGGCTTTTGTCGGTCGCTTCTCTAACCACACTTCAGAAGTATCTGACTTTTTGAGCAGCAATTTTAATTGAAATATTAAGACAGATGAGATGCCCAAAACATTAAGGAATCCTATTTTATAGATGAGTGGGTTCTTACTCCGTCCACTGTGATGGGACAATTCATAACTTTTAATAGTGTACTTAGATGCAAAAACAATTAAAAAGAAACTAAACATAAACTGTCTCTGATAAAACTTGCTCAGTTAATCACCTCTTACTTCTGTAGGTCCAGTTCAGCTTAAATCCAAAATACTTCAATGAGTCGATGAATATTAAATTCCATTTTGAAAATTAGAATAATGGTGCTACATAATGCAATAGTATTTACATTAACGTACACGTATTAATGTGTTACGTAATAAAAGAATAGGAGAGTGAAATCAAAAATAAATAAATCACACAATTCCCACCTCCGATGCATAATGAAAAACCTTTGCTGCCGGATGAAGCCGAAGCGAATGCAGAGGACAAATTCGTGGAATACCCCATCCTTTATCAATGCTCCATTCTACTTCGAACATATGATCAGAAAAACATTGTCCAAAAACTAATTTCTCGGGGTCTGGTTTATCATGCTTGGTTTGAGCAATTTCTATTTGAAGATCAGAAAACTGCAACAATTTCATTAAACAATCTTTATTAAATGGTGCAACCATTTACTTTATTTTATTTCACAAACAGAAGTAGTGCCTATAGGCCACTAATACCATCCAGCTTAATAAAAAAAATGGCACAATATAAAAAAAAAATACTATACAGGTGTTTGGAATGAAATGAACAAGTTTTTAAGTAAATGTCAAAAATTTTGTAAAATCAACATCAGTAATTAAACATCCAAAACAACTGCAATTTGTAGAGTTAACAATATCATGGGGCAAAGAGTTCCTAGCTGTCGTGTCTCGATATGTAAAGAAAACTTTCATTGTATCGATCCTGCAACAACCTATCTTTAACATAAAACTGTGACCCCTTGTGGTTGGATAGCTGGATTGTTCAAACTTTTCGAGCAGATTGGAGTCGATGAGGCCGTTTAAACATTTAAAACGGAGGCACGAGTCGGTAATTAATGTTCTTCTAAGGATTTTAAGCCAAAAACCCGAGGCGCTCATTTAGCCAGATTTATATTCAATGGCAGATGAATTAATCACAAGGTATTAATTAATATTAGTAAATTGATTGCATTTCTAATTCATATTTAGAAATTGATCCTTATTTCTTGTTTCTAGAAATCAGTCTAAATGTAACCTGATGATCTTTTAACAAAAACCTTTCAACAACCTAGTAACAATTTGATTACACACCAATCAATGAAATCCCTTCTTTAAAAATGTAGTCTTTATAGATCAATTAAGATTCGGATTGTGTTTATTAATCTGTCCAAATCTAAAAGCCATTTCTTAAAATTCTCAGTACTTAGATATGTAGAACACCCAAAGTAGATTTAGGTTTTGTGTTGAGTTAATTATCTCTTCAAACTTGATGTTTCAGTCTACTCTATTCTTATCCCAATTATTTGTCTGAATTCACACATGCTGACACAATGCCTGATGAATAAATATTCACATCATTAAAAAATTACGATACAAAAAGTAAGACTTAAGAAACAATGCATACTTTAAAAGTGGATGAGACATTTGAGTCAAATCTTTTAACTGTTTTGAAAACTTGACCAACTTTACAGAAGTGACTGAATAGTGTTGTCTTCATAATATTAACCTAAAAATAAGTATCAGAATAAAAATAGAATTCCATTCTCGAAAGTTTCGCGTTTAAAAACTACATCACCGGTTTCCTTAGTGCTTTAGCAATACCAAAACAGTATCGCCAAGTCATTACACCATATCGCCAATAGCATTAAGTAAATTCTTCAGTATCAAAGAAATAATAGGTAAAATTAATTATTACTTCCTTATTATTTCCTCGTCATTTAACTTGTTTCGACTCGATCGTCATTTAGACTCATTTTAACCCAAACGATTCGATTAAAGACTCGAACGTTTAGAACGAAGACTGACATCCTAAAGGGGATTTATTTCGTAAAACAAATCATTTAGTTTATCATTTATCATATTAGGCCGAGAAGTGTAATTTACGCCACATGTGAGCACGGAATAACCTTACTGACAAGAAATCAGACCAAGTTGTAGCTCTAAATAAGAAAATGAGTATCCTGAATCCATCGAAATTGTCGCCTATCTACAAACTTTAACCGTGAAAAAACTCACCAAAAATTCAAGGATGGAAGCGTGGCCGGTACGAATTCTAAGACGGTAGGTGCGTGCTATTCTGACCTAATTACATGAAATAAAGTGCGTTGCATAATTTTGGCCCAGTTACGTTTTTGACGATAACTTCTTATGCACTGGATTTGCATAGGCCAGTTTTTTGTACAATGTATTGAATCACATTAGATTTACATACTTATCAAATTTATTTATAAACTCAGACGAATATTTTGTGCGAATTTCACGAAAAAGTGGAAATACCCAAAATTACGTATGTCAACCAGAAACACCAGGGAACATAAATTTTTCTATTTATTAAAATCAAATCTATAAATTATAATTTATATCAAAGTCAATGATGTATCTTATTTATCCCCTTTTTAATTAACTCCTGAACTCTAATTTTTAATTAAACCAGGAAAGGTATATCAACCAATCAATACGATCTGGGGCGAGCCAAACTTAACGTGTCAAGTAAACTTTACAATAGCTGCGGCTCTTTGCTCCTGATGATTTCCACACTTAATATTCATGAGGGAGGAGCTGTTTTGTCACTTGAGTGAAGCATCCGAACTATTATTTAATTTTTATTATTATCTAATCTTTATTACGACCTTGAATAAATTTGAATTTTCTAATGAAAACGGAATACCTCAAGCGAGTCTAAAATGTTAACATCCTCATCTAGGGTAATCGGCAGGAGTAACTACTGAATAACTCACCTAATGGAGAATTTTAATTTTTGAGAGATTTCGTACTTATCGCGCTTTACTCAAAATAACTCAGTTTATAATATAAAACTCGTTAAAAAAAATTATACGGTCGGATTTTTCTTATTATACTATATGTTTTGGTGAGTTCATTTCTGAATTTTATTGCTTGGTTTTAAAGAAGAGTCGGTTTTGAACTTAGTCCCACTAGTGAACGCGAACCAATATCCACACAATAACATGTCTCGTAAAAGTGTGAAAAATGAAGGCATCGACAGTGATGTTATTGCTGAGAGAGTGAAAGCAAAATTGATGCCCAGTATCGAAAGGATGATGAGAGATATCTTCAAACTTACCGAGGCCATCAGAAGATAGATTCGACGAAGTAGTTGAGGAAAACCGAAGTCTAAAAATTTGAGTTGATAATTTCTGATAATTTGAGTTGATAATTGCATCTGGATATGCAATCCAGATCAAATAACCTCATTATACACACATTACTTGAAACAACGCTGAGACAACACCTCCTGCTGAGGATGTTGGAGGGGTTATACTCAGGTCACCAAGACAGGACATGGTCCGCGCTATGTTGGAGTGTTACAGGTCGAGGATGAAAATTGTCGCCGGCAATGATATTGTTAATTAATTAAGGAAAAATTTCACGAAGACAATAAACGGTTGAAGGTCAGAAAAATTGCAACGATCTGGACATGGAATGGATTAGTTTATCTCAAAAGGACTGAATCATCGAAGCCCATCCTGATACAGGATCTGGAGGGGCTGGAGAAACTGATCTGAGGCAAAAAGTTATTTTCCCTCTTTGAAAAGAAGACAAAAAATAGAGCCCCATATCCCTACAGAGCAGTGACTTAAAATTGGATTTTCAACTTGGATGGCAGGAAGGTCTCGAAATACAACATCCAAGACATTCACAGGTGGATGTTGAAGAATGCCCCAGTCGGCACCAAGAGGTTGCAACTGGAGAGGAGTGTTGGCTTAAAAAAAGTTCTGGAGAGCTTGCAACATTCTAAGATCAAGCCTCATGAACATTGAACTCTCTGCTCTCCAACATTCTTATAAAATATGAAGGGCACGTAAGTGCCACTGAAGGAAATGACTGCAAATTTACAAAAACATTAATCGATGTTGTTACATTTTTGGTGACTGCTTTCCTTTCCTTAATTCCTGTCCAGGGGATAACGGACCCTTATGCGGACACTAAACCTTTCGGGGAGGTTTTCGGATGTCGAATGCTTTTTATGCTTGTGAGGCCGAGAAAAATAAAATAAAAATAACAATAATAATAATTAGCAATGAAATAATAATTCATGAATAGTTTTAAAATATTTCTGAGTCATGTGAATAATTATTAGTTAGCATTATTAAAACTGTCACAGTAATTGCTGTAACTTTGTTACTTTATATTATTGCAGCTTCAACTAAATCTATAATCAAGAATGTAATAAGTTATTCCAAAAAATCAATTAAAATCCAAAACAATTGTTATTAATTTTCAGTTGCATAATGACTAATTATTATTGTATTTATTTAAAAGTTGTCCTGAGGTCAGGTTGACCCATGTGAAGCAGATGGTTCCATGACAACTGTGCGCACTGAACACAATAGAACAAATTAAACACAAATGATTGAAAATTACATTTTGATGTGTAAATATTCAAATTTGTGACTAGTTTAATTGAAATGTTTTGAATTCGTTTAAAATATCAATTCGTTGTTTACTTAGCGCAGTTATAAATAATAGCTTGCGTAGGAACTTTGCACCTGACATGCCAACGTTGGTAATCCTTATCCTCCACATCTACTTTCTTTTACAAAGGAAAAATCTGCCAACTTACTCTATAATGATTGAAATACTGAAATATCTGCTTCCAAGCCTGGCTCCACAGAAAGTCTTGATTGATTTTGAAAAGACCTGTATCAGCACAGGTAACATTGCTTTCCCAAATGCAGAGGTCAAGGGATGTTATTTTCACTAGTGCCAAAGTCTCATCAGAAAAGTCAACAGTGTTTGCTTGAAAATTGAGTTTGAAGCAGATGTTGAAGCTAAGCTGAAGTTAAAATCCCTTGCTGCATTGGCCTTTCTGCCAAGCAATGAAGTTAGGGCACTTTTTGGTGTACTTGACTCTTTTCCAGATGAAGATTTTGATATATTTCTGCTCCACGTACATTGAGGGTGCAGCTGGGAGAGATTCATAATTTTCTATCAGAGTTTGGAATCACCATGAAGCTGCTGTTGAAAGATCTTCCAATACAACCAACTGTTTTGAAGGATTTCACAATCCACTGAACTCTATTTTCCAGTGTAGCCATCCAAGTGTCTGTCCTTCCTGGTTGGGCTTGAAAGGGATCTTGCATGCCACAAATACACATTGGAAAAAGTCAGAGTAGGACAGCCTATTTAAGATTATTCGGGTCACTTGCCTGTTTACCCTGTTTTAATTTCACATACTTTTTTTAATATGTTGTAATAAACGACGGTATCAATATATGCCGAATTTATTGTTGGATTTATTCAGTTCACAAATGGGTGGTATTACCCGGGCCGCGCCTATGTTAAATCAATTTGGAAATGGAAAAGCAAAACGTAAAGGTCATGATTGTAAAATTTAAATATTAAAATGGACCATGGACACGTTCCCCCTGCCCTTAAATTCCACACTTACGAACGTAATATTCCTGTTAAATCATGTAGATCTACCTATGCTAAAATTAAGTAAATTAAATTTAAAACGCCGTAATATTTCTGCGTTCAATTTGTCCATGTGCGCAATTGTCTGGTTACCGAAGCAGATGTCCTTCAGTGACCTGAAGATCTGTTCAAATTTCTTCAAGTTAATCTCTGTTATGTAGGGTGCATCTCAAAGTAATGGCTAAAACCCGAAATTTTTGAAGAATAGAATTTATTTTACGTACATAGTAGTTAAATATTAATTTCGACTTGAAAATATAAGTAGTGATAAGAACTGACATGCGTCTTGTTCTGCTGTGTCTGGTTAGACTTTATTTTGTGCCGACTGGTACAAACTTTTTACATGAATCGTTTACATTACATAATGTTTGGATTAAAGATACAATATTCTTTTTTGGTATTTTTTTTGGGATTTCAAATATTTAATCTATCTCTGCCTGAACCTGTCTCACTCCCTAAAATTTTTGTTTTTATGGTTAGAATGGTCTGTTCAAATTTCTTCAAGTAAAATAATTCAGAAAGGGAACAACTTACCAAAAACTCATCTAGTCATGCCGGGCAGATCTCAGATCGTCTAATGATTTATTCTGATCCGAAGAGTATATGGAACTATTCCTAGACCAACTTTGTCATTAACTTGCTGGTACTATGTACGTTCGTTCGGGGTTGCTATTGCTACAGACTCTGATTAATGCATGTAATAAATTAATTAATTGAATTTTTACATTTATGTTACTCCAAAAACAGCATGTACGTATACTTTTTTTTAGAAAACCTTATTCTAAGGGGCCATCGTTACAGATCCCCTTTCTTCAGGGGATCACAGAAAATGTATTTTAATTTAAAAAATTCAATAACTTACAACTTTGGACGAAAGTATTAGTAGCTGTGATAAAGCTACTTGTTGCATCTTACTTTGTTTTTTGTCTACAACTAAACTATAGGAAGTATGAGTGACCAACTTGGAAGAGGAATGTTTAACTTAATAAAACATTCTTTAGAGGTAATAACAAAATAATGAATATTATATTACAATATAATAAATACCTAAACTTAATTATATAGTAATTATCCTAATTATTACAACACTACTAAAAATTGGTGGTTGTCGTTGGTCCATCGTTGTTGTCTTGTAACTCCTCAAAAATCGTTGTCATTAAATAGGTAATGGTGGGTAAAATGCATGAAGATAAAGATGTTTAGCGAACAATCTAGAAGTATTTGAGTAGTGATAAGTGTAATGGTTAAATAATAATAGTAATAATATTAGGGAAAGGTATTTAATTGATTAAATTATGCCGCTTTTTGCAAATCCATCTGAAAATTAGATCCATACTCGCTGGATTGCTAAGCATGGACTCATCTCAGATAGATTTGTTTGGAGCCCTATTTCTTCCCTCAAGACTGACTGGGCCGGACATTTCATAAGGAAATACCGGACATTTTCATCCTCCTGAGGGCAAATCTAGCATTTTCCGTCTGGATGATGCTTTAAGAGAAACAGGTATTGATTCAGAGCACATTTTCCAATTTGTTTGGATTAAAATCTCCTTCCTCCTTGAGGCACTTTGGAACTTTCTCTTTGTCGACACAAGTTTCTCTAGGGTCTTGTAGTGTTGGTTTCGTGGGTCAGCGACCCATCTGGCTTGCCACTGTTGGATGATGTTGCGGGCTATTTTTGATAAACGCTGGTATCCAGCTGGTATCCTATCTGTTCCCTGGTAGTGGTGCATCAGCTTTCTCATTGCCAGGGAGACCCAGACGAGTTTGACCTTTCTGCCACTTTTTGTATTATGTTAAGAGTTTTCTTAATTGCAATCCTTTAGTGCCTCTTGGGCGCTAAGGGAATCGCTAAAAATGACTGTATCGAAGGTCTCTCCCTGATAGGAGTCCTTCACGTGAACCAGACAGTCCTCAATGGCCAGAGAGCAATCATCGGCATACATGGACAGCTCAACCTTTGCAAAGGTTTGGAGTCGCATTCATCATGATGAATAGAAGAGGGCTGAGGACGCTGCCTTGTGGAGTGCCGTTTTCTAAGACGAGTGGTTCGGATAGAGCTGATCCAACCCTCACTTGAATACTTATATCCTGGAGGAAGTTGTGGATCCATTCCAGTGGTTTGCCCTTAACACCCATCTTGGAGAGTTTCTCGATGATCCCTTCTCTCCAGACCATATCGAAGGCTTTTTCCAAATCCAGGAAGACTCCAAGAGTCATCTGCTTCTTGGTTGAGGACGCGGCTGTATCCTGCGTCAGTCTACCGGATGTGGTCCACACAGCCTCGGCCTTTTCTGAAACCAGCTTGGTACTGGTTCAACATATGTTTACTCTCCAGGAACCATCAGAGTCTCGTGGCAATCACCCGCTCCAGGAGCTTGCAAAGAGTGGAAGTCAGAGAGATAGGGTGGTAAGATATCAAAACTGGCACAGTGTCTCTGCCAGTATTCTCTTGGCATTCTTGATGATTCACTGGACATGACCCTTGGCCCTCTTATATTCCTCAAAACTCGACTCGCATTGAAGTCGCCTAGTACCTAGTCCTCTTTCTGTCCCTCACTTTGACTGCCTCCTTGCAGTCGTTGTTCCTGTAAGGCACAAGAGTATTTATGTTTTGCCCTTGTAGGTCATGGAACTATTTTTGGCTGATTCTGCGATGTATTCGGTGATGAGCCTTGCGTTCTCCACCAGGTCTTTCGAAGGTAGCTCCTGGGTGATGGTGGTAAGGCACTTTTCATGGAAGGAGTTCTAGTTGAGTGTCTTCAGGTTTACTCTGGGCAGTCTTAGGTCCTCGTAGAGCACTCTGTCATTGATCGCCATCTGTATGATTTAATGAATGCTGCCAAAGCTTTTGTTGAGGACCTTCCATGTCGTTTTGACCGCCTAATAAGGAGAGGTCAAGGTGATATTCTTGGGAGATGTACCGCCATTTGTCACGAGGTGCCCTCACCTGTATTTAGAATGACAAGGTTTAGCTTATGCGTCAGGTCTTCCACTATCTTACCTCTGCGATCGGAGTGTCGAGCTCCGAATGTGAAAGAATGGGCGCTCATGTCCCCGCAGATGATGGTGTCTTGGTGGTCCAAGATTTTTTCCAGCTCCTCTCTTGAGAAAGATTTCCCAGGGGGCACATAGAAGTTGACAATCTTGAGCCTCATTGATCGCGCAATGACCGTGGTCGAGAGACATTGAGGGACCCGGGACGCGATAACGGAAGTGTGTGAGAGATCCCGTTCACATGTCAGTATGCCCGAGGGACATCATCCTGGCTATCAAATCGCTCAATTTGATATCCTTGGAAGTTGAATGTGTGCCTGTTTTTAAGAAAGGTTTCTTGAAGCAAGATAACATCAGGCAAAACTTTTATAGAATTCAAAAAGGAAGCGAATTCACCGGTTCTTGGACGAATGCCCTGGCAGTTCCATTGAATAATGTTTATGGCATTATTCATATTGGTCTGCATGTGGGACTGGGCAGGTTTTGGTGGCGGACTGCAGTGTTTCTGGGGCGGAGTCTTCGTACATGCATCGCAAAACAGTTTTGGCGATGATGGTAAAAACCTCGTCAAGCTGATCCATGCTTCCTCCGTTGTACTTCAGATTTACCTGTTGTGCATTATATTTAATGAACTTAGTTATGAAGCCTGCGGAATGTGCATTGTCATCTCTTCTGGCTTTGCCTAGGCTCAGCAAGTTTCTCGAACGCAACGGCTACATTTTTTGCCTTAAGCTTGCGCTTATTCTTATTTTTTGCAATGGCTCTTGCGTTGAGGTTTTGTCTTGCTTGTCTAGTGGTGAGCTAGATATTGCTGTCAAAACCTTGGGTTGCTGGGGTAGTCTCGTAAGACTAAGAATGACTTAGAAAATGACGTGTGCAAATTTCGAGTTGCTACCGTTCACCGTTTTGGAGGAGTTCTTGGGACAGACAAACATATACATGCACTTTCTGTTTTATATTGTAGATGTTAGAATGATTCTATTAATTTCGGCTATTTGACCATCTATAATAGCTGGCAACGAAACATTTTTTTTTTTAGTTTAGAGATCAAAGTCTCTTTCTTTCTTGAGGCACATTGGAATTTGTTCTTTATCGACAATCTTTTCTCCACCAGCTATAGTGCTTCTCTCCTTTGTCTTCCCATCTGGTCTACCATTGCTGCGGGACATTTTGATCGATGATCCTCTTTACGTCCGTGATTGTTGCCGGAATCCAGAACTCAGTTGTATCCTTGGTTGTAGCAGCTTTTGCCAAGGCGTCCGCTTGCCCATTTCCAGGAATTCCAACATGTGCAGGTAACCAGACCAGAGTGACTTCTTTGCCTTTTTCTTGAAGCTCTGAAATAGTAGAAAGAATTCTGTAAACATCGGGGTCGTCGTAGGCATTGTTGTTTTCTTCCAAGTTCATCAGAGAACTTAGGGAGTCAGTGAAAATGACTAAGTTGGGGGTCTCCCCCTGGTAGGATTCCTTCACGTGCAGCAGGCAAATATCAATGACTGCTAGTTCCGTGGAGCTGATGCTGCTGTGACTTGAAGTTCTGATATTGAGCTTCAAGCTTTCTGTGGGATCCCGATCCCCGCTTTCCCGACTTCCGTCTTTGAGGGGTCCGTGAAACATAGGAGTTCACTCGTAGGTCCTCGATCCTTTTCTTGGCTATCCTAAAGGGATCACCATTACCGAAGTAACCATGAGCTTCTCCATGGCGAAGATCGTGTGGAGGTTCTCCACACTCCACCTGTAGTGATGCAGTGCTGATTCCACGCATGCTGCCGCAGCAGATTGCAAGAGCCTGCGCCTGGATCTTCTCGTCGACGCTCTTGATTCGTTCGCTTCCCAGATCGACTGCTTCGCAGCCACAGTCCATTACAGATCGGATGGTGGCTCGGTACACTTGCAGTAGACTAGACTTACTCGCTCCCCATGAGCTGCCAGAGATTGCTCTCAAGGCATTAAGACGCTTTAAACATCTTTGCTCTACTGCTTGCGCGTGGGAGCTCCAAGTTAGCCTCTCGTCTGAGACAATGCCCAAGAAGGTGGCAGTATTGGAAAGTGAGAGGAGCTCTTGGTCGATACTGAGCTAGACGTTGGCCTCCATTCTGTTTCTGCGGAAAAGAACTGCTTGCGATTTACTAGTGGATATTTTAAAACCATTGGCAAATAAGAACTTAGCTGTTTCGTTCAGTTGTTTTTGCATGCGGGAAGTAATATCACCCAGTTTTGAACCGGTGGTCCAAAGGGCAATATCGTCTGCATACATCGACAGCTGGATTTTATTGGTCTTGTCATCCCGTTCATCATGATAATGAAGAGAAGTGGACTCAAAACGCTGCCTTTTGGTGTACCGTCTTCCAAGTGATGGGGTCGGGAAAAATTTAAGGTAAATTTTTGACTCCCTCCCCTCCCCCTTGTCAGCAGTGATGACTGAACTGAATGACTAACAGTAATGTTACAAATCCATCTGTTAAAATTTAGATTTTTTTATCATAAAAAAATAACACTGTTGACGTCAATTAATCTTAAACTCCCCTCCCCTTTCTCAAGAATTGTCAAACGTTTTCAAACCCCATCCCTCCCCATTTTGTTGACATAATTTATGAACGGCCCCTTATGGGCATCTAGATGGTTCAACAATAATTTATAAAATGTACTTGAAAGGCAATTTTTGATGGTTGTTTTATTTACAAGTTTTAGTTTTGTCGATATAAGCAAGTCACTTTAAATGATATTATTGAATAATATTACAATTACATTAATTGTATGCTGATGGACTTCTAAAGTATAATATATTTAAAATCATGACAAAATAAATGTTGGCAAATGATTAACTTATCACATTAAATGAAAATCAACTTTCTCTCTAAGTGCAAGGACATATAAATATCAATTTCATTATTTTAGCCTGTTTTGTAATTTTATTTAAAATATTTTAAAATATTGCTATGTTTTCTCCTATTTGTTGCTAATAAGCTTTTAGCGCAGCATTGAATTAAGTTTCATTTGGTAGCCATGCTTATAAATGGTGGCGAGGTGTATTGAGACATTGCGGTATGTTATGTAGTTTATTGCTCTAGTTTGGGAATTGAAACTTATTTTACATTTTAATCGAGTTGATATCAAATTGAAGATTATGAATAAACCCGAGAGTAAAGAAGAGATCACGGATCAACATAAGGATATACAATCTAGACATTGCACTTCTGAAAAAGGCACTCTGAAAATTTCCCATTCCCTAGTTCACGAAAGCACATCTTGTGATATGACAATGGAAAGTAATTCTAAAATCACTGAATCAGTTCCTGGTGATAGCGATGATGACATCGAAGACAATGGATCAGAAGTAAACATTGCAAGTTTATTTTACTGCTTGTTGTAAACAGTTAGAAATTGGTAAACATCTTAGAATAGACGACTTATACTTAATTACCAGTCCAAAGACTGTTCTGAACCAGTGATTTCATCTCTAAGACACATCCTCAAATATCTATATGTATATTATCTAGATGTATATTAGAAATCATTGAATTAAAAGTGATAAGATGCTATTAAAATTTAGCTTTGAATGGTTAAGTGCATGACCTTACTATTTTACTTCTGAATGTTTATAATTTATTGAGTGTCTAGAAATATCCTGATAGCTTTACTGGAGGTGTTTATTTGATAGAATGACCCGTATGTGGACATTGATGTTGATGAAGAGGAGAATGTAGAAAGTTCTATAAGTGATAAAGACAGTCATGACCTAAGAACTAGATTACAAGCTTTTCTTGAAGTCACAGGTTCTTTGTACTTATTGTGAGAATCATATAAGAAGATCATTAATATGGATTATTATTTTTCAACAGCAATTGAAAAGTTACAGGATCTTGACTTAATAACCAAACTTCCATCATCAATCAGTATTAATTCAAATTCTGATCAGAATTCCATTGCATCCACTGATAAGTAAGAGACTTGAGACTCATAATTCATGTGTTGTAGAGTCACATGTTTTTATATATTCTTCATATATTCAACAGCCAAACTCTGGTTCAAGCATGTGCAGGAGGTGATGTTGAATTATTCAAATTAATGCTCAAACAAGGCAAAGATATTCACGAGGTGACTGAGGATGGAGAAAGTCTGTTATGTCTCGCAGCTTCTTCAGGCTATTTAGAGCTCTGCAAGGTACTCACAAATGTTATTATAGTGTCTTTAATTATTTAATATATATTTTAGGGATGTACATGCTTCTAACAATATACTATTTTTGTTCAAAATAATTTTAAATTTATAACCTTGTTGAAAATGGCTAATGTAAATTAATGAAGTAGGTTAAAGGTAGCTGATATAGACAATGTTCATAGACATATGTTCATAGATCAATAACAAAATTTATGTACGAAATCAAACGAAAATCCAAACTTGTATTTAACTAACTTTTATTTAAACTAGCTAGAACATTTCATGACTGTAGTTTTTGCATGGGTAGTTGAAAACCTTATTTTAACCTCTTAATTAATGCTTAAGCCACTTGTAATATTGCTTTGAAAAATTAAGATAAGTTGACCACAAATTTATGATTGTCAGTTATGATTTATAAATGAATGAAATTATTCAATATTTGTCAGAAATACTTAATTGGACATTCTTTTTCATTGCCCTTGATGTGGTGCTCGTGCTAATTTAATTCATCGATTTTAATTAATTACCTAATTTGATATCTATGTATTTGTATCAGCGCATAAATATATTCACATATAAGCGATTGCAAACATAAGCTACCCTATAACAGGCCTTAATTCTCTCAATGTTTGATCTGATTTATCAGAAGAAATAGCATTATTTGGCAGATATATCCTTTAAAGGAATCTTACAAATTTAAAAACTGCTTTTCATTGGAAGAGCATTGGAAGAACTTTATAATCTTTTGTAAATGCACTTTCTTTCATTTTTTTAAGAAGACCACCTTAATGTCCTACATTTGGATTTATTAATTAAATTTTGATCTTTGAAATCTCAGCATAGCTTTGTCAATGATTGTTATATGATGGTTCTTGAAATGGTTTGTATTTATAAGGAGTTTTTATAAAACGTAAGAATTAAATATGGTGATTAGATGAAATGTACTTATTGATACAACAAAAAATTGGTAGTAATGAAGTTAGTATTGAATGTCTCAACAGTTGGTTTGGTTGGGCATCTGGTGGCTTAAAAAATGGATTGATGGAATACGTTTTGACCTCACAAGGGCGATAATTGCTTAATGCACTTGCGCGTATAAATATGAGTAGTCTTGTAATTATTTTTCAGATTCTTTTGGCAATGAATGCTGACGTGGAGGACAGAGGAAGAAAAGGCGATTGTTCCCCGCTGATGGAAGCGGCATGTGCCGGATACGACGACATAATGAAACTCCTCATTGACAGTGGAGCAGATGTCAATGCCAAGTCCAGTGCAGGTAAGTAGAACTGCATTTATAAATGTTTTATTTCTTTACACGAAATTACTTTAATCAGGCAACACGGCATTACACTATGCTGCTTGCAATGGCCACGAAAATGCTGTCAAACTACTCATAGCCTCTGGAGCACATGTGGAAATTCACAATGAAAATGGTCACACTCCTCTCATGGAGGCAGCCAGTTCAGGGAGAGTGGGAGTAGCCAAGATCCTACTTGAGGCTGGGGCTGGAATCAATACTCACTCCAATGAATTCAAGGAAACTGCACTTACCTTGGCCTGCTATAAAGGTATGAAGCCAACATTCACATAGGCAACATGTTACATGCTTGGGATTGATTCATTTATTCCTAAATAATTTGTATTACAAATCTATTATTAATTCATTCAATAATGATATTTTGATCAGATCAAAATTCATTAGATTGACTTTGGTTTGAAAGCTTAAGAATATAAATTTCTTGGAAGGCCATTTGGAACTTGTCAAGTACTTGTTGCAATGCGGTGCCGATCACGAGCACAAGACGGACGAGATGCACACGGCACTCATGGAGGCCAGCATGGATGGTCACGTTGAAGTTGCCAGACTTTTGCTGGACAGTGGAGCTCAGGTACTTTAATCTTTACATTACTCATACAATTATGATGTGTAAGTAGTAACAAATATATTCATTAATTTTTTAACAATAATATGCTCAATGTGTAGATAAAATTAATATAGTAAAAGACTGCCATTGATCCCTCTCAAAATGTTCCAATTGCTTTGAATACATATAATCCATACTTCTTGCCTCTTACTGAGGCAGGTCTGGAAGTCCTCACACTTGGATTTCTTTATTTGTGGCTGCTTTGATGTCCTGAATAAAATCACACATTTACCTTTTGACTTTGAGGAAGATTCGGTAGTTGCGCGATGCCGAATTCCACGTATAAGGACGGACCGTAATGTTTTTGTTCGTTAGAAATTGCCGTACCAGAAGCTTTTGTGACAAGGAGTGTTTTCATGATGCAAGTTGAAATCATTTGCCCATTTCTCGTGCCATTTTCAACAAACATCCTTTTTTAAACACTCGAAGGAGTCCTTTGAACTTCTTGTAAACTGTTGTCGTGATCACGGCAACATCGGCATAAACTAATTTGAGCGTTTTGCATATTTCTTTTGCACTTTTCTGCATCTTGAAACAGAATTTAATTTTTTTTACTCTTTAAACATCATCTCTCACCTAGCACTGACTACAGTATAAAGTTAGACAGGATGATAACTTTACTGAAGATCAGCGCCTTTCTATGGGAACATTTCATGGCAGCAGCATTCGAAGTATTTTCTCATCACATGATTTGCTGTTGCATTTACATTTCATTTGTTGTCAGAAATTATTGTATTCTTTCCAATTACGGGATTTTTCAGCAAGACTTTGTTATAATTACATTATAATTGAAGTTTTCACATCGATGTTTCAGTAGTTGCTAGTTCAGTAGATGTTTGTCGAGTATGAGGAATTTTATGAATGTTTTGGATGATGTTGTCATTCAATATAAAAAATTCACTCTTGCCAGGTCAATATGCCTACAGACAGCTTTGAGTCTCCCTTGACATTGGCGGCTTGTGGCGGTCATGTGGAATTGGCCAATCTCTTATTGGAGAGGAATGCAAACATTGAAGAAGCTAATGACGAAGGGTACACTCCATTGATGGAGGCTGCAAGAGAGGGGCATGAAGAAATGTGTGCTTTGCTGCTTACTCACGGTTGGTGCAAATATACCCGATTCCATTTCATAGCCTTCCCTCATCCTTGTTAATCACGGCAGTATACTTTCATCATTTACATTTTAATATTAAATATGAATGATCACAATGAGCTCTTATGGTTAGAATTGGCAATGTGAGATTTAAAGACTTTGTTTGGGAGTTATTTGACAAATTGTAGTTTGTAGTTACTCACTGCATTCATTATTTCATCCAAATACCAAATAGGAGCAGACATAAATGCTCAGACAGAAGAGACCCAAGAAACTCCACTGACGCTTGCCTGTTGTGGTGGCTTCCTGGAGGTGGCCGACTTTCTGATCAGGGCAGGTGCAGATATCGAACTGGGATGTTCCACTCCACTTATGGAGGCCTCACAGGAAGGCCACTTGGAACTTGTGAAATACCTTTTGAAATCTGGTAGTCTTTTAATATTTTCAATGAAGATGAAATTTGTAATTGCAATTTGCATGAACTAAACATCTATTAAATAATTTCTGAATCGGTTAACAGGAGCTAATGTGCATGCCAAGTCTCAATCAGGTGATACCGCATTTACATTAGCTTGCGAGAATGGACACACAGACATTGCAGAGGTTCTTTTGAGCTGTGGAGCAGAACTGGTCGGTTCTTTAAGCCTATTTTAAGCTCTGTAATTTCGAGTTGGTGACTCATTGTTTTGCTTCAGGAGCACCAATCAGAAGAGGGTAAGACTGCATTGATGAAGGCTGCAAAGTCTGGTCATCTCTGTACTGTGCAGTTCTTAGTTAACCAAGGTGAGTATTTTCTTATTCTACTGTTGAGAATGCAACGTGTGGCATTACATAACATTGTATTTAATAATTATAACGTGCTGAATAGATTCATTTGAAATTCTTGTTTAATTTATGTTTATTTACTTGATTTATTGATATTCAGTGGTTTCTAAAAATCTGAATTTGGCACGCTTTCTCAGGTGTTCACCTTAATAACATTTACCTTTATGTCATCAAAATGTATGAGATATCACAACATACAATTGATTTAATTTCAATCTGAACTATTGCTACCTAGCAACGGTTTGACATTTCACTGCAAGATTAAATATAATTCATATAATTGAATTTGATTTGAAGGAGCTGATGTCAACAAATCGACAATTTCAAATGATCACACCGTGCTGTCACTGGCATGTTCTGGCGGTCACCTGACCGTTGTCGAGTTGCTACTTAAAAATCATGCCGATCCAAGCCACAAGTTGAAGGCAAGGCATTTCAATTTGCCGTCTCGTCGTATTTCGCACCTGTTGCAGTGAATGAAGATAAATTTATATTTGGATTTTAATTATGTTGCCCCACTTTATTGTGTTTTAGTTAACATTGTAAAATGATTTCAACTTTCTCAAAGGATGGTTCTACCATGCTCATCGAGGCTGCTAAAGGAGGACATGCACAGGTGGTGAAGTTCCTTCTCGAATGGACTGGTAACGGTAACAATTCAAACGAGCTCAGTCCATCATCTCCCACTCACGTAGGCATTAATCACTTTTATTTAAACAATTTCTTTTGCTGTGAGATGTAATCTTATTGTTTTAAGATGTTTCTAAGCATTGCATTGTTATTTATTTTAAGTCATTGATTTTTATCACTTACATTGTAATGACATAAGCACTGCATAATTTATCTTTATAATAAGTAATAAATATTATGTAAATGTTTTTTGATCAAGAATTTTCAGCAGAATCAATGTTGATTAAGGATTAAATTCTCACTTTCTACAAATACTCGAATATTCATTTCGTTCTGCCAGGCAATAAAGACTACCACGCAAAGTCTAAATTTTGTGCCGTCGACTGAAGTCATATCAAATTTTAATAACATCTCGCTCGGGTCACTTCCTCTAAATGATGGGAGACTCTTGTGGACCGGTCTTCCCTCTCAGCAAGGAGGACTCACTACCGTCGACAATCACCTGAGCTGTTGCTACCCAAGTAATTACTCATCAAGTTTCATTTATTGATTTTCTTGTCCTTATTGAAGACTCATTCTTCTCAGGTAATCTTGGTGCAATAAGCCAACAGCCATTCTTCAACATGCACCTGATGACATCCAAGCAAAATCTTGTCACTGACAATCAATTTTTATTCCCAACTTCTCAACTTGTTCAGAAGTCACCTACAGCTGAAGAGAGCAAGTGTTCTATGCAACAAAACAATCAGACCAATGCACTTTTTTCTGCATTGCTTGCTTCGAACGTACTCACCACTTCCCCTGGTCCTACCAGCACCTCCCCAGAGCAATTGAGGAATATTTTTAAAAATCTTGAGCTTCTCACTGTGCCATCTGAAGAGGGAAACAAATCGCCACTCAGAATTTGCACTAATGCCTGGCAGCAAAAGGAAGGTCTCCAGGATGATCAGATATCAATTTTGGCACAGTCTCTAAATTTGGACACGTCCGAACTAATGAGAAATCAATCCGGTCCTAACCTTTCCTCTTTGGACAGGTCATTGGATTCCCTGACTGTAATAGCGACCTCAGTAAGTCCTCATCCCACTACCTTGATCACTGATTCACCAAAAGATCAAGTCCTTCAAAAAGTTGAGAAATGCTAGGTGATTGTCAGATATCTTCTGATGAACTTCTACCTAACCTTCGATATTATCAGGTAGTTCAGATGGCTCAATCGGCATTGCTTCATCAAAGAATCACCAGATAGATGGACTGTTTTCTTCTAAAATTGCCTCTGGTCAAGGTGATGTGGAAGGGTCGGACTCAGAATCTAATGAGAATAACTTTTCGTCCCCCAAAAATCAAGAAGAGATTTGCTCTCCCAAATCACCTGATATAGTTGCTCTAAATGAATCTGACTTATCTCCAAAGGAGTTCCTTGATGTCGTATCTAAGTTGAAAAAGCTTGAATTTGATACTTATCCAAAGGCTGCTTGGCAGGAAAAGGAAGATTCGGCCAGTGATTGCGCATTCTTCGAGTCACTGACTCGATCCTGCATAATTGCTGATAAAGGTTCATCCAAGGGGACCCAGGAGGACCTGCAGAATTCTATGGCATCTCTGACCAATGCTGATGATATCGATCTCTCCACCATAGTTCTTTTAACAGAACTTCAACAACAACAGAATACCATGGACCTCTGCGACAACAAAATTGGCAACAAGAATACTTTCAGCGACAGCTCAAATTTTTCTATCCAGTGGAGCACTACCGGCCAGCAGTTGGCATATCCTCAATCTCAACAAAATTCCCTGACCTTTGATCAAGCAACAAGTCAGCTATGGCAGCAACAATTTGAACAAATGTTGCAGTGGCAGCAACAACAACAACTAGTCACCCAGCAGTTCTTCCAGCAGCAACATTTAAATCAGCAGCACTTGCAGAAACCACAGCCTTTGATGCATCCAGACAACACTCAACAGGTCAAGTGGAATCTAGATTCTTCCATGTCTTTAAATGCAGAAGTCAATAAAGTCAGTGAATCTATCAATTTGAGTGGCAAGTATTCTAGCCTTCCAAAAAATAGTGCCCCAGCAGGAGACTACCTACAAGTTCATGAAAAAGCCCAGAAATTGGAATTCAAATTTGAAAGCCCCCCTCAGATGCACAAAGTTCCCTCTTCGGCTATCGGGTCGTCGGGCGAAAATAGCACTCAACCTCAGTTGAAGACGACGACGGGTCGTGTTTTTGTTAGAGGTGGGTCGATATTGTTTTCCAGTTGAAAGCTCACAGTGCTTAAATCAATTTGAACATTATCATTTAAGTGATTATTTTAAATTTGTAGGTCACAGGAAGTTGCCAACTCTTCAGAAACAGCAGCAACTTGCTGCTGTTGCATGTTCATCTAATTTTACTGGGGATTCCTGTCTCCACCAATTGCAACAATTGCCGGGCTCCTCCCATTTAGGTCTTCAGCCCCATTCGTTGTTATCGAGCAACACGTCATCAGTTTCGGGAGACCTTTTGAACGTGGCATCCTCCGTGTCGAGTTGCAACGCTTGGACGCAAATGCCGACAAACAATCACAACGCCTCGATGTATGTTCAGTTCCACCAACAGCAGCAGCAACAACTGAAGAACAATAAAATTGTCAACAAGCAGACCTTACAGATGCCACAGGTTGTTGAATAATCAAAATTTCCTTGATAATATTATATGTCATTTTTAGTTTTGAGCTTGATCACAAACAACTTTTGAGAAATGACCACTCTTCTAGAACTACTTTGTTTTACTGTTGAATTTGATTTTTTTTACTTTTGCTTGGCAATATATTGAAATATACATAAAAATGTTTTTAGCCACAAGGCCAGACATCAAGCTCTTGCTCTGATTTGAAGCATCTGGCCAGTCTACCAACTCTTGCTCACATGTTCTGCAGCAACAGCACATGTTCCTGCCACAACATTACCAGCCACCCCTAGATCTTCAGCCCTTGAAGCCACAGCACTCTTACTTATCACAGCAGGAGAGATCCCAAGCATATCAGCAGTTCCAGCTGCAACAGTTGTTGCAACAACAAAAGATTTGTGACGTGGCCGCTTCTCTAAGCTCTGGCGGTCGGCCCGTTGGATCGACGAGTAGTGGGATTGCAACTAATTCTCTTGCGTCTCAACACCTGCCCTCTCAGGAGTTGTTTCATAAGCAGGCTCAACACTTTCCTCAATTAGTACAAAACCAACACCAGCAGCAACAATTTGTTCCCATAAATTCCATGAATCAGAAACATATTTTGTTGGATTCGTGTGGAACAAATTCGGTGGGGCAACAGTCCACGAAGCTGTTTAATAATGGCAGTAACAGTCTCATCCAATCACAGTTGTTTCAACTGATGTCTCAACAACATCAACAGCAGCAGCAATTGTTCCTGCAGCAACATCTGAACCTGCATCATCCTCATCATGTACTTAATGGGAGTTCAAACAACAACAACAACAACAAATCTTCATTTCTTCTTCAACCAGGCATTGATTCAATGAATGTCTCCTCTCCTCTCTCTCCATCCACGTCAACCTCTTTTGATACTGGGCAGCTAGCTACCAGATGCCCCATTGAAGTTGATGCACAAACTGAGGGAAACCATGACACAGCTCTAACACTGGCCTGTGCTGGAGGCTATGCAGAGCTTGTAGAGTTGCTCCTACAGTGCAATGCCAACATTGAACACAGGGATAAAAAAGGTTTCTCTCCTCTCATATTGGCTGCTACAGGTGGCCATGTTGGAGTTGTTGAAATATTATTGGACCACAATGTTGACATTGAAGCCCAGTCTGAAAGAACAAAAGACACTGCTCTTTCTCTTGCATGTTCAGGAGGGAAATATGAAGTTGTGGAATTATTGTTGACCAGAGGTGCAAACAAGGAACATCGTAATGTGTCCGATTACACGCCTCTGAGTTTGGCTGCTTCGGGAGGATACGACAGTATCATCAACTTGCTACTCGATCATGGGGCAGAAATAAACTCAAGGACAGGCAGCAAATTGGGTATATCTCCTCTCATGCTGGCAGCAATGAATGGCCATGTCAGCACTGTCAAACTCCTTCTTGATAAGGGCAGCGATATAAATGCCCAGATCGAAACAAATCGTAACACGGCTCTTACGCTAGCCTGCTTTCAGGTTTGTTTGAAGATTTAATATTTTGAAAATTTTATTTAAATTAGGAAATTTATACTTATTTTAGGGAAGGCATGAAGTTGTAAGCGTTCTTTTAGAAAGAAAAGCCAACATCGAACATCGAGCCAAAACAGGACTGACACCTCTCATGGAGGCAGCTTCTGGTGGCTATGTAGAGGTGGGAAAGGTGCTCCTAGATAAGGGTGCCGATGTCAATGCTGCTCCAGTGCCTTCGTCAAGAGACACGGCTCTGACTATTGCAGCTGATAAAGGACATCACAAATTCGTTGAACTTTTACTTTCTAGAAAAGCTCTGGTAGATGTTAAAAACAAGAAGGGTAATTCACCTCTGTGGCTAGCCTGCAATGGCGGGCATTTGGAGGTTGTGCAGCACCTCGTGCATGCAAAAGCTGATGTCGATAGCCAGGACAACAGGAAGGTGTCCTGCCTCATGGTTGCTTTTAGGAAGGGTCATATAAAAGTAGTGAAGTGGCTTGTCAAGCATGTGGTTCAATTCCCATCTCAACAAGATTGTTCGAGGTGTCTGTCAACCATCACTGATAAGGAATTACTAAAGAAGTGTCAGGTTTGCATGGAGATCATTGATGGGGCCAGAGAGAACCAAGCGGCCGAGGCCAATAGGAATGCCGACAACTTGCTTTTGGAGCTCGACAGGGAAAAGAGTTTAGAAGAAAGTCGCAAAGCAGCAGCTGCAAGAAAAAGAGAGAAAAAGAAACAAAAGAAAAAGAAAAGACAGGTGGCTGAAGATACCAGAGAGGAAAGCAATGATGCCAGTGATGGCCAGCAACCTGAAGAGATTTTATCTAAATCTGGTAAAGATGTCGAAGATGTTTATGAGACCATTGCATCATTGGGAAATGCGAGTTCTGAAGAGGTTATTGAGAATCCTGCTAAGAAAGTCAAGCAGAATAAAAAATCTGGTAAGGATAAAAAAGCATCCTATAGAGTTGAGCAGGTGCCCATCAAAAACTGTATGAGGCCTGTTGAAGAAGCATCCAAAACCTTGAGCACTGAAAGCAAACTTTGTGAAGCTGAGGTGCAACAACGGGTTCAATTGACAGCATCCCAGTCAATTTCATGTACTGCACTCAGTATAGTTAATACTATGAATGCCCAAAATAATAAGAAAGATCTTTCAAAATTTGTCCTTTCCAGCTACTCATCGGGCATTGGTGATCTTGATGATTTTGGAATGCTTCCCACCGATATCAAGAACACTACCTCATCTGCAATTCCTTTGCATAAGGAAAAATCCACAAAAGAAACACAGAGGTCTAAAATGATCATTGCATCAGCTGCTGCAAAGGCCCACAAAGGGTCTACACTTTCCAGTCCGAAGAAGATCGCTCGCAAAGATGAAGGATGGAAAGAAGTGACTCGTAAGTGTAAAAGGATAACAGTGCCAGGAAAAGCTATTAGCAGGATAATTGGAAGAGGTGGATGTAACATTAATGCCATAAGGGAAGAATCGGGTGCGCACATAGATCTTGATAAAGTAAAAAATTCTGCTGATGGTGTAGTGACCATAAAAGGATCCGTCGAGGCCACAAAGCTTGCTTATGACTTGATCGAAGCTCTCATCAGAGAAACTGACAAAGACATTGAGCAACTCATTCCATTGTTCAAAAATAAGGCATCTACTTCCAACTCATGCATCTCTCTAACTAAAAGTAATGTTTCATCAAAATTAAATTCCTCCAATAGCACCATTTCATTCTCTGGCATTACAAACCCAGGAAAGCAGAACAACATTTTGACCTCAGTGGGAAGTGTGGTCTCCAATTCAGGGATCACCTCGGTATGGAACAGGTCTTCCAAAACCTCGACGGCTTTGAAGTCGGAACCCATTGCAAGCTTCACTATTGGAGCTTGGAGTCCATCTGTCCACGACTCAGCAAAGCTTCCTTCATCTTCTTGTACTGCGATTTCAAGCCAGGCAGTCATCCAAAATGTTTCTACAAGTGAATCTTTTGCTGGTTCTATTGCAAATGCATTCACATCATTAAAAATTGCATCAGGTTTGTTATCCTCAAATGAATTTCCTTCTAGCCAAGTAAATAGCACAACTTCTTATAAAGTCACCTCCTCCTTATGGGACAACCAATTGGTTAAGCCTGAGGCAAACTCATCTGTGACTGTTGCCATGCCAATCATTTCTGGAGGTAATTCTGGATCCAAACATTCTACATCAGTGGAGAGCATTCAAATGATACCTCAGTACTCTCCGTTCAAAACATTTTTCACCTCATCTTCTCTCTTAGGCAGGGATGCTGTGAAAACAAATTTCTCTGGTTCTGGCATATGTGCCTCCCATGTTCCAATTACCCTCCCCACGGAGATCACTGTTGACTCGGCATTGCAAGCTAAAGCACCTGGCTATCGTCCCCCTGTTTCCAATGTGTCATCATCACTGTCCCCGAGAAAAGCAAATGCAGACGCAGGTCCGTCGGGCAAGGATCCAATGAAGCTGAATTCTTTCCCAAACATAGAGGAGAAGATGAAGATTCCTTGTACCAAACCTCTTAATGTTGATGTCTGTGCTTCGAGCATCTCAGATGGCATTGAGGTCGAGGTCTTGTCTAGTACTGAATCGGCTGTGCCCTTCCTTAGCATGCCTGTTTTATCGAGCCATAATCACAGGGAAGAATACATCTCTTCAAAAAACCCTATGACCTTACCACATATAGACAGCAATTTAAATCCAAATGCCCCGGACTTCACATCAAAGACTTCCCTAGAATTTGGACCCAAAATGATAACCACTGGCCCCCAAGTTCATTCATATTATCCTACACAAGTCTCACTGCCCAGTTACTCACTCTTCAGCAGTTCATTGTCAGACATAAGGTTTCCTCAGGAGATAAAGTCAGTCACCTATCCACAAACCTCAGGTGTTGTATCTAGTGTCAAAGAAATTCCAGCAGGACTGAGCCAAACTGCACCATCAGTTGTGGACTGTGATTCCATTTATGGTATGGTAGCATGTGGTTTTTGTTGAATATAACATTATATCTAGCAAATGTAGAATTTTTTTATATAAACTAGACACAGTTTTGGTCAAGGATCAGAATATTTGTATACAGCCGGTTTAGTCTCAAATGTTATTGCAGACCATTACAGTGCTCAGAGGTTGGACCAGAGCACCCCTTCTTCTAGCAATCCCTCGTCTCCAAACGTTGATGATAGACGGTCCATCCAGCCCATTGGAACTGAGCTCAGGAGCAAAAAGCAGCGCATTGCACATCCCCACCCAACTTTGATGACTTCCAGTGCTTCCTATGGATTTGGTTATTCACCCAATCTCCACAATTACCAACAGCAGCAACAATGGCAGACTCCTTATCAGGGTGAAATAGGCAACGGAGATTGGAGGAGCGGATCGGTCAATTCTTCCTCGGAGCCTCCCATGGATGGAATGTCGAACGTACTCGTACCTAGACCGGGATACTTTCCTCACGTCTTGGGACTTAGGCACCCAGATATGATGAGGTCCCAACCGGAGTTGATTACTCCTCAGCCAATTCGTCCCCCGTCTGGAGATCACCTGTATGAAAACACCATCCAAGTAATTCACAAGTAGTTAATAATGAACATTTGACTTTAGCTCTATTAATTTATTGTTACAGGCTCAACATGGTTCTGTTATGGCTTCGCATGGCACGTCTGCATATGTGAACGGATACCTTTCTCAGAACCTCCCCAGTTCTTACATGCCAAACCTGGGTATGCTGAGGAGTGCAGGAGATGGTTGGGAGAATGGGCACAGAATGAAGTTGCCCAATAATTATGTTAGCATATCAGTTTATTATTATTATTTAGCTGTAGTTATAAAATTAACTAATTGCAAAAGATACTAATATTCATTAAAAAAACATTAGCATTTGTTCAAATATTTAACTATTACAATAAGCTTTATAGTTGAAAGTAATTTGTTGGTGCACAAGTGGCTCCTGTCCCTGCTTTTGACAATTAGGAACAGATGTGTCCCACAACCTGCTGTTACCTAGTTTGGAGCACCAATTATGCACCCCAGTGAATGCATGCTATGCTACATAAGTGGTACTACTTCTACGAAGCAAATAGTAGTGACAAATGGTACATAAAAATAGTAATGATAATAAGTACATTTCTCACACAGGTATGGAACAACGGATGGCAACAGAATCCTAATTATTGAGGAGGGTTGGATGTTGACGCTTAATGTAGTCGATTGCTTCAAATTGATGTCGGTTGATTGGCTGTCGGAGTCTTCGGATCGTTCGGGTAGTTTTCACATCCGTCGAAGATGTTGTTGGATGTTCTCGTTGAATAACTTCACAAATATACCATGCCATGCACTTGTATTTGCTTACTAACTTTCCTGTCATTATGATCCAGGCATTCACCATAATCCACTGATTTTCATTCATTTGGGGAATGCATTGTGAACAAAGCTTTATTTTGTTGTTATTATTTATCTTAATTAGATTATATTATTTATCTTTTATTATTTATTCGTAGGAATTTTGTAAAAAGCCAATCAACGTGACCCGTACAGGACACGACAATTTTCTAGCATATGATTTCTTTGTGATGGTGAATTTCTCGTGTCTGCATGATAATGTTCATATTAAACTTTTCCTCATACTTTCTAGCTATTTGCCTCTTGGTTTTTGTGTTGGGTGTCTGTGGCGTATATTATATGCAGTTATATGTGCATGTACCTGAGTGACGTGAGTCATCGCCTGGTACTTCCAGGGCACAATTCATCATGCATAGTAATTTGATACCCACATGTTTATTCGTGGTTGAGGACTTGGGACAAGGGAAAGCAAGACTTTGTTGTTGGTCTGAAAAATCATTGGTTTGCTTGCTCTGATTTTCATAGTGAGCATGCTTTTATAGTAAGGATTGAATGAGTTGCTGGAGAGTCTCAGCATTGGAATAATGTAGAGTGGACAGTTTTTGAACAGTGGATCTCTTTAATGCGATCAGTGGGAGGAAACGAAGTTGCAGCTACTTACTTTTATGGGTAGATTCTCTACTTTATTCTACATTTTTATTTAACAGAAATTCTGTTAGAGTTTGGCAATGTTTGGGGAAGTGATTGCGCTTGTTTGTGACCATTACTTTGTAGCGGGGTGAGCAGTGATAGCAAATCCTGACAATTTTTTAGATTAATTAGTTTTAATGAATATTATTACTTGATCCGAATGGAAAAGGCTTTTCCGCAGCGAGAACTGCCTCGTATTAGTGTCTTTCGACGCCGTTGTTGTGTGTTTCAATGAGATAACTGATCAACTCGCTGGGGTCAAATTTCGTCAGTTCAAGGTTTTCCAGGGTTCGGTTTAGGGGCGTTGGCGTCACCATGGCTACGCCATTCTGAATAAATAAATAATTCACCAGATAGAGCAACAAATTGAGATTCACATGTTCATGATTAATATATTTGGATGAACTGGAAATGGTTTCAAGACTTATTCACAAAATATCTTGATGGTCGTCAAAACTTAAAAGAATACTTTGACAAGACTTTCAACAACTAATGAACCAATGCGACCTCTTTCAGAACATGATTTCAGAAGATTTTGTGCTGTATTTATATTTATTATATCGTATTTAGATTGGCAAAATGGTGAAATCAGCATGTTGAGGAACTTGGCCAAGTTATAAGTCGGGCACTGTGAAATAATAGGTCTGAGAAGAATATCTTTTTTTTTATGAATGTAGGCCGACTTGCCAATCAAGCCCCTCAACCAAACCTCAATGGGTATAAACCTTACTCGAAAGCAGCTATCTTCCAGATCTTTCGCCATGATTTTGGTTTTGAGACTGGACATCTTTACGGAACATTGAGGAAATTAGAGAAAGCGGCATCTTTGTCCACGGTTTCTAGTTAGAAGTAATAATTATATAGTTACATAATTGTAGTTATAATTTCCTTCCTCAGACTTTGTCGAGTGGTTAAGGCTTTCGCTTTGGTGCGGCTCAGTTGGGAGTTCAAATTCTAGTCGCTCGATAGAGTTTCTATATTACATAACACAGTTATAATTTCCTAATAATAATAGTAATCTTGTGCACTTTTGACTTCGTTCCAGAAAATTCTAAATATATTGATGAGTAACGGTATAATCCTAATGTTGAATAACGAAGAATGAACAAAGTGTGCCAGATCAGAGTTGTCTGATTCGAAATTCAACACTTGAACATGATTCGTGAGCAATCAGAGATAATAACTGATAAAACAGCTCGGTGCATGGCATGTGTGCAAAGCAGACTTTAAATTTCGATAACTACGTGGCTCCTCGTCTTTTGCGTACGGAGAAGTCTTGGCTCGCGCTCTAAGGTGAAGTCTCTTTGAATTTCATTACTAAATAAGTTAGGAATTAACAGATAAATTCTAAATGTTCCTAATCGTTTCACTAATTGATAAACTGCAGATTTTACGTTTGATTGTTGATCAAGTCCTGCTAATTTATTCATTTGATGGTGTTAATATTTATTTAATAAATTAACATGCTTTCATTAATTTATCAATAATTATTATCGCCAAGTAAGACCACTTCTCTCTGTGCACGTTTCCTATAATAATAATGTAAAATAATAAGCATTCTAAGAAAACTAAAGGATAAAATACGGGAACATATTCTTGCATCACGCAAATGTTCATTCACCGACAGCACTTTCTTGCACGTTCTTGTAACTTCTAGTGATGAGTCACCTCGACAAATGCTTTTCTTGAATAAATTGTTTGAAAGAGCGAGTATAACCTGCAAATACTCAACAATGCATAATGTAAACAATGTATTAATAATACAAACAATTAATACAAACAATTATTAATACAAACCTGAGATGACATCTGAGGCTGATAAAAATAAGAAGGTGAAATTGTTATTTGTACTCCTTTATTCTTCAGCACATCCTCATTTCATTTGTCTAATGTGCAAACGGTATATTTTTCAAACAACTCATCCTTAAGATGCTGGAGTCATCCGATCATTAAAACTGCAGTTTTTATACAATTTTCCAACAACATTGTATTGAGGGACCCCACAAATAGTTTAAAAGTGTTTCATTGATTGTTTCAAAGGTGGGACAAAATGGATTGAAGTGGTTGAATGCATGAAAGTGGAAATTCAACAACTTTTCATAATTACTTTTTTTAACCCTCATCAACCCTTCTCAAGAAGTCTTGAAAGTTTCATCTCTTTTTATCATTTACTGATGCCGATTCAACTCCTTTATGAGATGGTAGGTTAACATTCAGCAGGTTCGAAGATAAAATTTGAAAGGCAAGGCTGATGGATTTGGACAGACATAAACAAACTTCAATTTTAAGTTCTTTGGTAAATTATCATTAATTTGGTGAATTTGTATGCCCTGCTCACCAATGGAAACGTGTGTTCAACTTGTTTTATGTTAGGGTTCACTATTTCCTTCAGATCAAACACCTGAGAATAGGACACACCTGTCAATCAATACTTTTTTAGTGCAAATCTAAATTGTAAAACATTGTTAGATTTCACTGTGCAATGCTCCTTTCACTTTGATTGCGAAGCTATTTTTAGACAAAAAAGATAAAACGGAGTGGTGAACAAGACTGCAAATATGAAATTTATCGGGTGTTTTAAATTTAACTCATAAAATTAAGGAATCTTCAGATGAAAACAGGAAATCTTTCGTCCACTCACATCTGGTCTCCATCGGGAGGTTGGTTTCAATTTCAACAATTTCTTTTCAATATTATTGAATATTATTATACGTATAGTATTTACATATTAATTATGGAAGTTGATTTTTTCAAATTTTTGACATTTACTTAAAAACACTATCTTGTTCGTTTCGTTCCTAGTACCATGCGTAGTATTATTTTCGTTAGTAACCCGAACGGTATTAGTGGCCTAAGGGTCCTTCTGTTTGTGAAATGAAATAAATATTAAATTCTTTTAAATATTGTTTTATTTTTAATTTCAATGAATAGTCGACATGTTAAATGTTGCACCAATATATTTTCATATTATCCTTCTAATTTTGTTGAAGCCCAAAACGTTTTACGCCGCAAGTCGTGCCCGTGACCCTAATCACTGACGATGCACTGTTTAAAAGAAATTGAAATTCCTTTTTGAATGATGTCTTCAGTTAATTTATTTTTATAATTATGAATTTAATATGTATAATATGTAGTTATTTTAATACTACAATGCGATCTATACGATATGATTATCAATGACAATGCAAACGAAAATAAAAATTAATACGGTTTTTGGCCCCACATAAACACATTATATGAAAATAAATAATATTATGCATGCACAAACATATTATATGCGCATAAACATGTTACACACACACTCAGGGCCGGCAGGGGGTGAAAAGAGTCCAGGGGCAATTTTTGGGGCCCGCCAGGATTTTAACTTTTTTTTTTGCTTTTCCATTACCAAATTGACATCACAAAATCAGAGGCCCAGTATATACTTAAAATTATTGAAAATGTTTAAAATGTGAAACGACAAACTTTAAATGGATTTTAATGTCTTATTTGATTTTTAATTTAAACGTTTGAATTTGAAAGATTTTCTAATTAAACATTTTTCAGAAAAGATGAATAAATCAATGTCAATGAATAAATAATCTACTTTATTTTTCTTGTATTGCAACATTGGATCTACAACATTGAATCGTGGGAAATTTGTAATCGTTCATAGCATATTTTTAATTTGAAAAAAAATTAAATCACGTTAAAGGCGAAAAAGCAAGTTCACGAAAACAATACCAATCTGTGCCCTTCACGCTTCAACCAGTCGTTCTTCCATCACTAAAATCCACTGCTGACGTCACCTTTTACAAGACTTGTCACAAAGTTGTCCCTCAAAGCTTGGCCTCACTTGACACTGGGAAATCCAGTGATAAAGTACAACATGGAGTCCAAGCGAATCAAGTCATTTGGAGGAGAGGTGGAAATGTGTTCTGACATTTGACATTTATTTACCTTTTATTTGTGCTTTATTGAAGTTTTAAATGCTCTTTAAATAAGCAACCATCGACGACGACCAAGTGGACAATTTATCTTCAATTCTTAACGAAGACACGGATTCAAACTTATCAGAGGTTTGAACGCAGTTGCAATTAAATAATTAATATTAAACCAATTAAAATTGAGTAATTACATACTTAGCCAATTAAAATTGAATAATTAAATATTAACATTATTTTCCTTTTTAGGATTACCAAGTCATGCTGTCCAACGAAGCAGTTTCACGATCCCGCGACATCAGTGGTGAATAATAAATAAATTATGTTTAATTTCAATAAAATAAAATAGTTAATTTTTCGATGTAATAAAATAAAATTTATTTCGAATTAAAATAAAAGAAACAGAATTTATGATAACAATTCAACTTTAAATAAAACATTATTGTCACTTCTACATATTTCTCGACACTTCAAGTTCAAAGAAGTTGGTTCAACTACCTGAGATTCAAAAGCCAAAAAGAAGAATTTAAAAGGGGATTCAACCAGGTTCATTGTTGGTGTATAAATCATCCGGTTGTGGAGTTTAACTTGTACTTTTACTTTTAGGTTCACTGCTACCCTTTCATCGAAATATCATCCTCAGTCAGGAAAGAAGACGAAGATCGCTTGAAGGAAGTGTTTCACTGGTTGTTTTAAATCGCATGTTTTCATTTTTTTACTAACCATTTTAGGCGGGATTTCAACAACATAAAGTTAAAGGACATTCGCTGGGGAACTTCAGAGGTAATCCGACCGTCTGTCATCCGTCCGTCCGTCCGTCCGACCGTCCATCCATCCATCCATCCATCCATCCATCCATCCATCCATCCATCCATCCATCCATCCATCCATCCATCCATCCATCCATCCATCCATCCATCCATCCACCCATCCATTGCAGATGACGAAGACAAAAACGTGAATAACAATGAAAGATATACAAAGAGGTATGAAGCTGAATGATATGTTTCCCAATTTTAAAAACTCAATTTAAGGAAATATTTTAAACCATTAGAATTGACCAGTTGCCAAAAAGTCCAGATGCCAAATATAAAATGGAAATTTATAAAAACCAGCCCCTTAAGATTGAAGATTATGAACCAGGATTGAAATCCTCAATTTTTTCAAATCAACCTGCTAAGGTTTCAAAAAAATCTATTTAATAAGTTTAATGGAATACAAATATTCACTTAAAATAATTCTTAAGTCAGTCGATCGTTCATATTCCAGGAACGTAAAGAATCTTGCTTAAGATGGTAATCAGCGTGTATTTTAAACTTCCAGTAAAGGATTGGAAATCATTTTTGAACATTTTGAAATAATGGAAGGTATGAAAGCGATGCTGATGTGGACTACAGAGAAAGCATTGGAGGAGCATCTTTCGATGACAGCGGATATTTGAGTTCCACTGGAATTTCCGACAACAAATGCCAACCTTGTTCGTAAATAATAAAGAATAAAAATAAATTTAGTTGATAAAAGTAGAAATAACACGTTCATTGACATCAAAATGTTTTATTCACAGGGAGGCAACACAAAGACATGGTATTATCGCGACATACTTCAATGATTTAAATGGGTTTTCTTTTCATTCTTTAAAACAATTTGCAAGTCGAACTAATTACGTTTAAGGAGCACGTTTTGAAAGAAGAAAGAGTTGCGAAGAAGAAGAAGGAAGTTTTGGATAACGAATCCAGGAGACATCACGACACTTTCATGTCAGTTGTGCCTACATTTACGTTATTTATTTAAGAAATGCAACAATTTGAAATTCCAAAATTGAAGGCCCAAAGAGAAGCAATTTTTATTGGACCGATATGATAACGTTGCTTACGTTCGACCGACCAACAATCCCAGACCAAAGGGACGAGCAAAAGTTCTTTTTGCGTTCAGACCACAACATGAAAAGTTTGAATTGTTGCCATTTTTTAATTATCTAAGATTTAATTGGAAATAATTTCACAGTGAGTTGGCCTTGAAGAAGGGAGATGTTGTACAACTTCTGAGGAGGGTTGATGCCAACTGGTACAAGGGAGAGATTGATGGCCAAGTTGGAGTCTTCCCATCAAACCACGTAGATGTTGGTTGAATTTTAAAATTATTATTATTGGAATATAAAAAATTTATTTGTGAATCAAAATTAAATCGATAGATTGATTGATTAAATGAAGGTGATCATTTCTCTCGAGGAAGCAAGAAGACTTGCAGACGACAGAGCGGGAAGGGCGGTTGCCATTTACGAATTCATTGGAAGATCTCCTCTCGAACTTTCCTTTTCGAAGGTCAAACAAAAATATTTTAATGTGTAATTGATTGATTGATTTTATTATTTGAATAAGTAGGGTGAGGATCTACTGCTGATTAGAAGGATCGACCAAAATTGGTTCGAAGGCAGGTTAAGAGGAAGGCAAGGGATCTTCCCAGCCTCCTACGTCGACATTTTGATGGCTCCAACTTCTCGTCCAATCACTCCCGCAGGTCTTTGGTTATTTACAAAATAAAATAAAATACTATTGACAATTAGATAACTGGTTTTCAGATGAATGCAGTCAGGTGTCTCGTTCTAATTCGTCATTTTCTATCGGACCTGAAGTCCCTTCTCCGTGGAACTCCGATGCTTACGAAAGTGAATTCGAAAGAGAATACATCATTTCGCCACCGCACAAAGCAAACAGTCCCCTGAAACAAAGCAAAAACAGCAACACTATATTCAAAGCATTTAATCATTCATGCAAAGAGCTGCGTTCAACAGCTGGAAACTCATCATCCGTGCAGAAGAAAATGCTTTGGCGGGAAGGAAGTGTTTGGAATGTTGAAGGGAGTCTGAAGAAAGATAGAGCCACGGACATGAAAGCTGCAGGTTTGAACGTCTCCACGAAAGTCGAGCACCAACAAACTCCCAATGAAAAGAAGTTAGGAATTATAGAGAGGTCGACACTATCATAATTAATTCACTCCGACTTATTAATATTTATCATGTTAGGAATTACCACAGCTGCCTTCAGTGCTGTTTACAACAAAGGAAGCAGCAATCATCAGATGTTGCATAAACTATACTTTGTAATCGGTTATATTTAAATTTAATCTATTTAGTCGTAATGGAA
Organism: Hirudo medicinalis; assembly: GCA_011800805.1. Lineage (NCBI taxonomy): Eukaryota > Metazoa > Annelida > Clitellata > Hirudinida > Hirudinidae > Hirudo > Hirudo medicinalis. Next base: position 162,220 of record MPNW01000113.1, read on the forward strand.
AGTGCTGATAATAGTTGAATGCTTTACTATCAATATCTCTAACTTTTGATTGCACATCTTTGGTGATTTTCTAGGTTATTGCGGTTAGACCGCATACGTTCTCCAGGCATATAAGGCAGGTTCAAAATAACTGCGATGGAAAACATGAGTTCTGAGTTATAAATAACCAGGAAACCTTGAAATGGGATTCCTTAAAGTTTAAAAAAAACAAAGCTAAGAGAGCTGAGCTGTGAATGGAGTCAGCCATGAAAGTGTTCACTTAAAAATAAAAGTATAAAACGAACAATAGTACTTATTGTATTTATTGACCACGCATGCATAAATCATCTCATACCGATAAAACACACATTTGTATATTAAATGGAACTAATAATAGCCTTGTAAATTTTAATTATCTCCGAGTTTCAACTTTCATGTTTCAATCACGCGACCTGTGCAGAACTCACGTCTTTTTATAAATGAATCCCACTTGTGAGTCGCCTGCTTATATAATTTAATCCCATTTGCGTTTTATTTCAACAGATGTCGTGCCTTGTACAACTACGAACCTCAGAACGGGGACGAACTAAAGTTGAGTGACGGAGATCTGTTGGACGTTGTGGAGAAATGTGACGATGGTTGGTGCATCGGACTCTGTCGTAGGACGGGTCGCTTTGGGACTTTTCCTGGCAACTATGTCGAAGTTTTAGGTCATTGACTCTGAAATTTCTATCATCACCATCGTCGTCGTCATCGTCATTACCATCATCATTCGGAAGATTTGCTAAAAAATGTCACTTGAAATATTAATTATTGCAACGAAAGTGTTGTTCGAGTTAAATTCGTGAAATTAATCTCGTTACATTTAATCTTATTTAAGGAGAAATTCCTAAAAAGCTCTCATCTTGCAAATGTTTTTCGTTTACCCATTGTCAAAGTCTTTCTCATGGTGCCCTGTGCTCAATTGAATTTGATGATCTTAAAATTTTTAAGAACATGCGTCAGGTTTGTTTCACCGATGTTGTTGGTGCTCCAACTAACTTTCAACAATGTGCCTATTAATTATTAAAGTATTAAAGCTGCTGCAGGTAATTTTCCGTAAAGGATTATCTGATGAGCTGTCATTATTAGCACAATTTCAAGAAAATTAGTTAATTAATTCACTAAAACTAAACTCAATTTTATGTAATAAATTCGCAGATTAAGGACACCAAGTTGTAAAGCAAGTAAATGTGGTCTTTGAACAAGTCCACTCAAAGCAGATATTTGTTACTGAAATTCGCACAACCCTCGGAGAGAACAAAGTAACGAAGGTAGGAATCCTGCCGTAGGATGAAACTAGTATAAGGCGAAATGAACTCTCAAAAGATCTCAAGAATAATCTTAACGAGCTGAAAATGAGTATAAACAACTCAAGCAGATGGGAGGAATATATAATAATAAAACAATTTCTAATAATAAAACAATATCTAATAATAAAACAATATCTAATAATAAAACAATTTCTAATAATAAAACAATTTCTAATAATAAAACAATTTCTAATAATAAAACAATTTCTAATAATAAAACAATTTCTAATAGTAAAACAATTTGTAACTTAACCCCTGTGGTTTTACTCTTCAAAACTATCAACAATCCTCATATCGTTCATGATTCTAGCATTATCATCATCATCACCGTATTATTATATCTTAGACACTTTACGATTGAAGTCATTCACGATTGAAGAGGCAAACCCTCGTTCAGCCTGATCGGATGACTTTTTTTGCTTCTCACCGAAAGTGAGGGTAGGCAACAGCTAATCAGGGTCGCTGCTCCCCCAGGTGACGTCACTGGTTGGAAAGGCACAGAGGTTTACCAGATCGTGCAACTCTAAGCCAGGAGATTGCATAAGTTAAATACCAACCTGGCACACACAAGAAGGAAAGAACTTTAATTTTGCTCTTCAAAATGGCATCTGGGTAAAATTATGCAAATTCATTTTTAATAACTTGAGAACAAAATTTCTTTAACATCAATTAGAATACAAATTAGATAACATTAGGACACAAATTCATCCAAGTAGAGTTAATTTTTTAGACACTAAACCATAGAGCCCCAAATCTAGCGACGCTAACAGTTTTTTCGCAGGCATGGCAAATCACTTCCCCATCATCACCAAATTACCTGGCATTTTATTCTTCGATTTGTTAACTGACATTTTATTATTACGTTTCTGGGGCTTGCCACATTCGTACTAACAATATATTTATTTTAGTGGCTGAAAAGCAGAGGAAAATAGCAAATATAATAATAATAACAATGCAGGACATAAAATGAAGAGGTACAAAAATTTTCTTTATTATAAAAGGTCTCCAAGCCACAGAAAATGGAAAAAAGTAAAATGTTGTTGGCAAAACTCCAAATAACAAATTGTTTCATGATTTAGGAGATGTCAGAAATAAACGCACGAAATAAACTTCATCGGTAATGCAACCAAATAAGGAATTAATAGGAATTATTCACCGCCAACTGCATGTGATTTGTAAAATGTTACTGGATACCTACTTGTAATATCACATGGAAGGAATACATAGGCAATTATGGAATGAATTTTCAAATTGAATACATTTCAGGTCAATAAAAATTGTGAATATTTTTATACACGATGCAAGGCATGTCCTCAGAATGACTTTTCAAGATGAAGAACTCTCTATTGACCAATGAGAGGGCATCATGTTCAGGAAAACTTGTCATAAAAATTATATTGTGCTGCTTCTCATCTCCCAAATGATGCATCAACTTCCGAGTGAGAAATTTGGTCGCCTGAAAGCACAGCAAGAATTATTTCAAAGCTGCTTGTAAAAGTGTAAACTTAATAAGTCATCAAAATGAAGCAAACTCGAGTGAGAGGACACGAGACTCTCCTCGTCAAAATCTTCGGCCACACTCTCCCCCTCCTCGGATGAAAATCTCGTGTCTTCGCCAAAACTTCTCCGACACGACATGGAAGGAAGTTGTTCTGTAAGTTCTTGCCTAAGTGGAATGAATGCAAATACTCTCTGAACTTACGAAACACAGAAATCGAAGCAATTTTCCCTTATAACTTTCATCTGTGACTTTCAATCTTTTCATCATTTAAATTGAACTTCTTATATTTTATTCAGTTATTTTGTTCATAAAACAGCAAAATTCTTACACTGAATTTAATTGCTTAAAAGATAAAGAACAACTCACTTCTTCCTCTGCAGTGATTTTATTTGGTAAGCCAAAGTCTTCACTTGGTCCCCCGATTCGTTCTCGTGTTCGGCCTTCAGCTCCTCAAATTTCGAATTAATTTTACTTCAAACTCACCTGATATTCTCGTGATTCGAGTACGACTCGCGTCGTCACCACGATCGGCGACTTGTTCGTTATGCCGAGCATCAATGTTATTCGAAGCAACGACATTAAAGTCCGACCAACCTCCACGGACATCCTCTTGCGACTCGCTCGAAGCGTGGCGAGTTTGTCCGTGACGTCGATCGTGTCTTTGGTGATTGTTTCGATGTGTCGAAGAGTCGAAACCATTTTCTGCATTTGACTCTCGATCAAAAACTGCACGCATCTGGAAAAATTGCACGATTCGGCTTTTCGTCACTAAGCACCTTCATCTCCTCCTGACTTTCGATCGAATGGAATGCAAAGTAAAACGTTGCCAAAACTATTCTTACGCGCTTTGCCTCGGAACGTGAAGAAAGCTTTCTTGCATGGGGAGGTTCTGCGAGGTCCTGAGGATGCTAGGAGCGAAGATTATTGCAAGGCCACTCGATGACATCCTGTTGGAATCCTCTTGGAGTGCCACTCTGAAGTTAATGCAAACGTCTTGAAATAAACTCATGAATTTAAACCTTCAAGCAATCAAATGAAAGCCCACTTGGCGAGGTGGAAGATGAGTCGTTCGAGCAGGTCGTGGTTGACCTGCGGAAGTCTGTCGACCAGGGAATAAAGGGCCCTCATTTTCTCTTTCTCGTTTTCAATGTCTGCAGTTTCGATGATATTTCACAGCATTAAACATTTCAAAGAACGATAACATTGGACATTAAATTGGGCACTCGTCGAGCACACCTCAATCAACAAGACAATGCTTACCTGTAAATCTAATGAAATCTTGATAAAGATCAAAAGTCATGAGAGGTTCAGGCATTTCTCTAAAGAAGGATTTCAGAACAGCTGTGAGGACATGGATGGGGTAATTTCTGAAGTCAACTGACTGATGATCTGAAGCATTAATGATCAATTACAATGCTTTGCATAAAATATTCGTAATGCATGAATCATTCATTGTAAATGAAACTTTCATCACCATTGTTGATGTCCTTTATGAGCTGTTTGACAGCAGATGCCATGCCAGGTTTCCTGTAGAGGCCTTCAGTGTACAATCCGTCCATCTCGATTGCATTCATCAACTTTTCCACCACCGGGTGAACTTTGCATCCACCGGGCGTGTCTCTTGCGAGTGCTTCCAGAGGAGACCCGACGACCGTTCTGCCCAACTGAGAAAACAATCATCCTCCACATTAATTGAACAATTACATTACAATCGTTGTTACAATCACTTCACTCGTTCGAAGGATGGAAATGGTTGAATTGTTAAGTTAATAATGAAAGCCTTTCAAAAACAAATCTCTTAAAGTAAGAATCTCTTAAAGTACATCTTGGTAGTAGTTGATGATAAGAAGAAGCAAAAATTTGTGCTTTGAAAGCAATGAAGACCTCACTCACCCTGCTCGCTACTGCTGCATCATCCGCTGCTCCTCCACATTTCCCACTGACTTTGGAAAAGCATTTTTTGTGGATAGTCAGTTTGCAGACTGCATGAAATTAAAGATCAATCCTCATCAATGCATGTTAATAAACACATCTGACATCAGAACAAACATAAAAAATCAATCATAATTAGAATAACTTGTTTGGCCCCACCTTTGCAGGTGTAACCTTTCTCTAAAACCCAAAGTATGGATTGGCAGACCTCGCAGAATGTGGGAATGTTGAATTGAATCAACAGGAAATTGTGGCCGAGATGTTCCTGCAAGTAACAAGTAACTCGAGCGATCAACAACGCGTGGGTCGTACACTCTAAGACTTACGTTCCTAATGGTGGAGCATCGGCCACAAAATCAGCAACGTCTAACTAACCATGATTGTTTCCCTCTTTGGTTTTTTAACGAGTTTTCGTGACTTTATTTCGGGCAGTTCTTTTGCCTCCTTCTTCTTGATGAATTCATCGAGGAACCCTCTGAAGGCATTTATGAAGAACGGCATGCTGTCGTCCGAGCACTTGTTTCTACTTTTGGCTCTCAAGATGTCCTCGATGAGCTTCATAAGCCTCTCGTAGCTGTACACAAACTGCATCTCTGTTGTCTGCACATGATTATTTTTCATTAGAAATACTGAGCAACATCAATAACAGATCTCACCATTCAATTCAGGTATTTTTCATATCATTCCAAACTCAACACATGAGCAGTCTTGCAACAATTTAACAACACCTTTATATATTTTATATTCAAATATTTCTCAACCATTAATAATCACTTTTGAGAAATAATTATAAGTAATACAATAAAATCTTTCTTTAAAGCATGCCTACCTTAACCTAAAATAATCTTCCAGACTTTTGCAAGTCTTATACAATGCCACTATTTAGAGATATCATCTGTAGGTATCTCACCTAGCAAGCTCAATGAAAACAAACAACCACTAAATCTAAACAGAGAGCTATGATGGATACTAATCGGAGAAGCAACAGAATAACTCGATATTAATAACGATTAATAATGATTATGATTAATTTAAAATGTGAATAATGTTATTATAAGCCTATTATATCTCCTCTAATTATTACAAAGCAGAAAAACCTCTTTGGCTTTTTCCCAAGTGGAAATTTGAGTGATGAGGTTTGTGTGAAACTCTGTCAGGGAGGCCTTGAAGACTTCGTCGTACACGCTGTCTTTGTTGCCTTGCTGCTTGCTCAGCTGACCCATGTAAATCATCTGCAACATTTGACAGTTAGATCGATCAATCAATCCACGATAAATTCTAGCTAAGTTGAAATCGTTCAAAAGGACGAGAAACCTTTTGCGATAAGTATTGTTCGAGTTGCTTGAGTTGTTTGAGATTTTCTACTATGAGATCCAGTGGATATTTCCACTGGGCAGTGCTCGAGCACTTCCAGCTGCTAACGACCGGTCGCTGATTCGACAACTTCTTGATTGACGACTTTTTATGACTCTTGCTCAACTTTTGCTGCTCTTCTTTGGCCTTAATAAGCTTTCTCGTCTCTGACAACGAGTGATAAAAAAAACTGAATGATAAGAAGCATTGCAGCTAAATATAACTAATAAATATAAACGATTCTATCACTTGTTGAACTGCAGTAGTTGATGGCATTGTTAAAAATAATCCTAATGCGATCGAAGCGGACGCAAATCCGATAACATCGACCGACCTGAGACTTCCTCTCTGGCAGTTTCATCGTTTTCAATGGATATTGTCCTCACTTCAACACCTTCATGCTGTGGAGAATGATGAGCGACTGCATCGATGTTTTAAAAGCAACATTCGAGACCCACCTCGTCGCTGGTCACGAGGTCGTCGCTGAACACTTCTTCGACTGCAAGAGGAGCTTTTACTTCCTTCTCCATGAAAGCCTCAAACTTGCACTTGGAATCCAATTTGTTTCCAGGAAATAATTTCTCGCTGAGAAATACTTTCTTAACCTCAATCTGTTATTAGAAAATGGACAAAACTCGACTCGTTTTCGTGTCCGATCGTCATTGCGAGAATCTCGTCGCTCACCTCGACATCCTCCGGTCCGGCCTGAGATGAAACTGAGTGCGACCTGCAAATTAAAATCAAGTTTGTTTGTTCAATGCACTCGCCATCTACTATAATTAATTATATTATTTATTTAATTATATTAATATAAATTATTAATTTATAATCTCAAAGGCAATGAAGAAATAAATGAAGAAATGGTTAACTGGCATTTTAACTATTCTTAAGCAGGTTTAAAAAGGAAGGAACTCAGAATAACAAACACAAACATTTGGGGTCAGTCTTAAGCAAGCACATGTTTCTACTATTAGACTGACCCTGGTAATGGACCATAACATTATGGAACAAATGGAAAATAATTTCTCAGTTAATCAAGAGAGGTCAGTTAAAAGAAGCCCAATTTGGTAAAAATAAACAAGATTGAATAATGTTACTTGATAAATGAACAAAAAAACAACAACAAACTCTGACTTGAGTCTTGGGTGAGGTGAGAGTGGAGTTTCAGCATCAAAGACATCATTGGACGGAGGACCACTAGGGGGCGGAACATCCACATCCAATGAAGACTCTCCTCTTCCGTGATATCTGACAAAAAAAATCGTAATTGATTCATCTGCAAAAAATTAAATTTCTATTTCAACAAACTTGTGCAGAGATATCAGGCCACTTGCGACCACTTCTCCTTTGAAGGTGTCAGTATTGTCAATAAAAATTTCTCTGACAAATAATCAATTTATTGATGTTCAACTTGACTGGAGAAATTGAAATGATGACAAACCTGGCTGTTGCAGGTTGTGCTTTTTCTTCAATGGAAATATCTCCTCGCATCCTCGGTCGTCTCGATTCGCAGGCAACTTGTCCGACGTCGAATGTCGTCCCAAAAGACGCCCCCCTCTCGTGACGTTCCGATCCGTGCGCAGGAGATTTACTTTCGACGTCGCCAAACGATTCCGAGTCGTGACGATCGATCGGTCGAACTCCTTCCCTTTCTGCCGGCAAGACGATCTTCCCCTCTTCGAGAGCAGAGGATCTGTGGGTCAAACACTATACTTAACAATGTTGCGTCGCAAGATCGTTTTCACGACGTCGTCAGTACTTGCGATCGGCCAGATACGTCCTGGCATGTCTTTGAAGGTAGATGCACCTCCTCCTCAGATGTTTGTAAGCACTTTGTATCTTACAATTCCTATACCATGACTGGATTCGCACACAGGAAGTTTTTATTTGAAAATATTTCTTCCTCTTCAAGAAGCATCTGACGTGACTCTGCAATAAAGAAACAAGTGCAAGGCGAACGAAACGAACTCCGACGACATGAAGAAGTCACCTGAATGAGAACCGCTGCTGCCTTCATCTTCAGGAAGTTCCTCCTTTTCAGTCGCGTCTTCACCCAGTTCTGGATGATGATGATCCTCAGCAGCAGGGCTTCGTGCAGTTTCTCTTCCAAATATAATTTCTCAATCTCTCTCAGGAACACCTTGCATTGGTAAAAGTGGATTTGTAATACTCAGGCATCATATAATTTATTTAGTTTCTTATTGCTATGGGTTTTATCATATTATTATTTTTTTTTTATTATTATCATTATTACTATCATTATCATTATTATTATTGCAACATCGTTATGTGCTTCACTAATGCTATATACATGACATTCAAATATAACGGCAGCTCATGCACATGTGCTTGTGACTGACAACTCACCTTCGATTCTCCCAGCTGAAAGTTGTTCTTATTAATGCTCAGTTCATCGAGGTAATCCCCAATGTCGTTCTTGGTGCTTTGCTTTCCAAGAGGCAACAAAGGATGAAAGTGAAGCACAAAGTCCTACAAATGTGTAAGAACAGTGAAAATGTGTTCAAAATGGATGACAACAAGACTGTTGAGACCTCAAACGATTGTCTGAAATTGTAGCCAGACTGTCTTATCTTGACTGTAGCCAACATCCCGGTGTATCGCAGTTGACTTCCAACCAGCTCCTCATCAAATATTTTTGCTGCCTGATGAATAGAAAATTACAAAAACTTTTCGACGAGCGAGAAGCAAAAGACCGATTACTTTATCGTTGTTTGATTTAATGCATCTTATGAAGGAGGGCATGGCTTGGTTGAGGGTTTCAGTCAATTGCAGCAGGGACACCTGGCAGGAACAAAGCGATGATTTTACAAGCACAGAAGAACGTCTCTAACGCATTCGTCATCTCACATGAAACTGAGCACTGATGCTCGGAGGTTTGGTTTTTGATTTGCGAGACCCCGGTGGAGTTCTTTTGAGCATCAAGTCCTTCCTGCCGTTACATGCCGTCTACAACGACAAAAACAATAACAGCAATGGTAATAATAACAAGATCAACAATAATAACATCGACACACTTATATCACAAAAACAAACAAACTTGGAACTGCTTTAATCTCACTCTGGTTTGCAGACTTTTCCTAAAAAATCATTAGAGTATAAATTTAAACTGCCAAACAGGTTTAAAAGAGGATTCAGAGTAAGCACGCTCATAAGCAAGCTACATGCAGTTCCATGCAAACAATCTCCATGCACAGTTCAAAAGTTCAAACCCACCGATCTTGTGCACAGAAATGCTGCTCGATCCCAGAACCAACCGTTTCGACGAGGGACAAAGAATGCTTGATGGGCGGGTGGCTCGGCCTTTTCCTCGGACTGCGAGTTTCGGACGAATAAACGACGCGGAATAAACAAAACGAAGAACTCACGAGATAACCGAATTTTGAGCAGTGAAACTTGAAATATAACTCGAACGGTCATGCTTTCCAAGCAGCAAAAAATCGAACAACTCGGCAATGAAATGCGTACGACTTTTGTACTCGAGCAGTCGAGAGCACGAAAATTCACCTCAAAACGTATGGCTTTATCTGAGATATTCTGTACTTGCCTGCTTGAGTTGAAAGATTCATTCTGAATGCAATGATTGACATCAAAGAAGCAATAAAAAACAAACAGTTGCTGGAATTCTTCTTGTGTCGTCTGCCGGCATCGACGAACGCGTAACAGGCCTTGAAAAAAATCCTCACCATGGACCACCTCATGAGAGCAATGGGATCCTGACCTTCAGAATGAATTGAGGTCAAATCATCATCCCAACATTTAAGCATTATGTTAACCAATTCACCACAACTCTTACAATTTTGCATGAAATGCAGAGATGGTGAAGTTTGAATATTTTAATTACACGAGGCTTAATTATAATTTCTACTGTCTTCGAGGCACCGCAATGCAAACGTATAAGTATATATCAGTATGTATAAGTATATATCAGTATGTATAAGTATATATCAGTATGTATAAGTATATATCAGTATGTATAAGTATATATCAGTATGTATAAGTATATATCAGTATGTATAAGTATATACATTTTTTTTATTTTATTTAGAATTCGTTTATTTCAAAACTCCGAACGAAGAACCCAAAAAACACAAAAAAATTTACAAATTCACGGCGTATCTCAAGGGAATATAATTCCGTCCAGGGGATAACCGTTGTTGTTATTATAACCGTTGTTGTTATTATAACCGTTGTTGTTATTATAACCGTTGTTGTTATTATAAACGGTTACAAAATGACATTATTACGACGACCTGTTTGAAAGAGTCTTTACATAATTGATAAACTGAGAGTGAGAATCAATGTAAGTATATAAGTATGTTAAAGTATATATAAGTACTTATAACAGTATAACGGCTCAATATTTTCATTTAAACATGTTTTGTTAAAATATTTTGTTAACCGGTCGGTTATTAAAAACTACAAATGTAGATTTAGTGACAAAGTTTTTTCGTACTTAAAACAGTGCAAGCATATAACTGAGCAAGCTGTCTCCTCCAAATGGCGAGCTTATTTTAACAAAACATGATTAAATGAAAGTATGTATAAGTATATATAAGTATGATTAAGTATATATAAGTGTTCATAAATATATATATAAGTATGCATAAATACATATAAGTATATATCAATGCATAAATAATCATGTTGACTTACATATTTCCCACAGGGGAGGGAATATCAATGATTCAAAATGAATGCAATGAGTGCTGATCACTTTAGAAAGCTCGCTAATGACAACCTTAAATTTAAATTGCAAAAGTTCTGCTGACACGATGCCGACGCATCGTCGCACGATCTGTTAATGATCACGATCGCAAGGATCGAGGAAGCTGCACACTCATGTTAAAGCACATTCATGTTAAAGCACAATATTCCACGACGACCTACCAATGAGCTCCTTGATGAAACTCATCTTGCTGCTTTTGAACAACATCAAAATGTCGTTTCGCATGAGGTCGATGTTCTTCTCCCTGAAGTCCTGGGGTTATTAATATAAAAGACATTAATATAAAAGACAATATTATACTAAGATAAATATAGTCCCAATAATAATAATACTTAATATAATACTGATAATATTAGCAATCATTTTAGTGTAATCATGTCATTACCATTACAAAAAGCATGACTTCCTCACTCTCATAACATTCAATTATTACATCATCAGACTCCTTATTAATTAGTCAAATCATCATTATCACTCAGCTCATTACATTCAATCAAGCAGCCAACCTGAATAGAATACTTCACTTTCCCAGCATAATGCACGATTCCAAAGGCACTTTGCTTCATTTGAGGCACTTCATAATAAGGACTGTTTTGATGGTTGCTATGGAACTTCGACAATAACGTCTCGTTGGTGGCTCCTGGGAAGCTGGAACGAACGGTGAACGAGTGAATGTCGAGTTCCAGGACGACCAACAACCATGAAACCAACTTGGACTCCTCGTCGAGCAAGTGCAAGAGACCCGACGGTTTCTTGCTGAACAGTTCGAGACATCCCGTGTTGTCGATGAATTCTATGTTTTCCCACAAGATTCCTTCCCTGGTGTACTCCTCCTGCTCCAACTTGAAAATATGTTGGTTGAAGTAATAGTGAAGATTTTCATTTGCATAATTTATGCAAAACTGCTCAAAGCTGTTGTCATGGAAATCCTCGAACCCAAAAATATCCAGGATACCAATGCAGTTTCCCTAATGAGTTAAAAGGAGAGAATAATTAATTAAGAAACGTCCGAAAAGTGCATGCGAGCATAGATTGCATCACCTGACTCCTTCTTTCACTGTGTTTTGAGAGCAAGAGGGTATTGATTTTATAAACAATCCAATCAAACAAGGCACTGTACAAACATTTTGCAGTCGAATTTCGGGTAGAAATAGCCTGTTTAAGAACATTGCAAAATTTAAATAAAATTGGAATTTCGACATCAACGACTCACCTCCTCCATTTTGTTGCTCATGACTACAACCTCTCCACCTGCCTGTGTCCTTCTTTTTGTCAAAGCATCCAACAATGTTGTCTCTGAAACCTTGAAGACATTCAAATTAACTAAGGTAAATGGCACGTCATCGGAAATTTAATTATCGACGTCAACTCGCACCGACGCGAACGATCCGACGATGCACGCATCAAACGATCCGACGATGCACGCATAGAACGATCCGACGATGCACGCATCGAACGATCGCGACCCGCACGTTAGCAAATCAACAATAACCAGTTACATGTCAACTTGCACTTTCAAAAAGTGGAAAAACCTTAAGAAGCTGTGACACTATTGAAACTTCTTCCACATTCTTCACAGCAACACATTCATCATGGTGACCTAACTCTGCTCTCTTCAAAAGTGAATTATGGATTTGAAAAAAAATTTTTTATCACAATGCTAACATTGATAACAGTTTAAATGTCCTAACCTTTCTAAAGCCAATGTTTCCAAGATGCAGGATGGCACTCAAAACCACAAAGAGTCTGAAGCAAGTAAAGGAAGTTTAAGTGTCACTTAGTTGCAATCATAATTAGCAACCAACCTGCTCTGTACATCACTTGAGAACCCAACAGCATCCATGGCATTTTTCAACCTGTGAAATTCCTGAGCCTCGAGGTCATTCGACTGGATGCAATTCCTTTCATCCTTTCACCAATCATTGCACAATCATTATGAAGTGTCTTTCTTTAGAAAGATTATTATGATTCCATACAAAATCTCAATATCCCTGGTAGAATAAGCTAGGCACAACAACAAATCCCTCAAAGATATATTTTAATTTTAGTTAATTTATATTTGTATAGCATCATATGCATCAGAGAGGATTTTTTGGTAGCAGTGTAAGCTGGGTTGTGAATACGACACATCGTGACTCCTGCCATTAATGCCAGGAACAAGAAGGCAACCCTCTGAGCTAACTTCTCATTAGGAATAATAGAAATGTAGCTTGGCCATTGTGCGATTACGACGTTGACGTACGTACATGCACACACATGTGTACCTACCCACATACATACATGTATGCACACACATATGTACCTACCCACATACATACATGTATGCACACACATATGTACCTACCCACATACATACATGTATGCACACACATATGTACCTACCCACATACATACATGTATGCACACACATATGTACCTACCTACATACATACTTATGCAACTTTACTTTTAGAGAGGATGCAATGATATCAATTCATTCGACTTCAGATGCAATTAAAAATAGACTCCATCTATTTTGAATAATTTTGATGACTAACAGGTGCAACAAGCAACTGAGCAAATCAATCAAGTTACAAGATGGCCATTATTTAAATTAAATAAAAACGTTCGTAAAATAATAATTCCAATAATTTTTCAATGTCGTTGGCACCGACAACGTCGAGCAGTCACAAGCCTTACTCACGGTCGGTAACGACCACGGGAGTAGGCAGGAGTTACGAAAACGACAAAGATCCGATTTTAAAACATACTATTAAGCACCATAACGAAGTCACTTTTTAAGTGAAGTTAATTCAAGTAGCTTTGAATTGAAGGTCTCAGCACAGTTGGAGACAACAAAGCAGACCACCAGAAGCAAAAAATAACAAAAGAAAATTGATCAACTTACATGGTTCAAATAAAAATAGTCTGCAACTTTTGTAAGATGCAAAGCAACCTTTTCAGAGTCACTTGCACCAGCTATTAAATAGTAGAAAACATGGTAATTCCTGAAATAAATAGCAGCAAATGTGTAACACCCGCGAACAAAAAAATGAGCCTTCTTGGATCGAACCTCTCGCAGGCAGCTTGAGAAACAATCCGAGATTTTTCCAAAAGGTATTTTTCCACTGTGGCCCTAAAAGATTTGAAGTCACCATTACGTGACAATGCAAGACACGCAATCGTCGTTTACTTTCGTGCCGGCCGAAACCATCTAAGAACTAATCCTTTAATTTGCATGCCATTTTGTGGCTTTCACTTATTTATTACATACAAATTCACTCACCCATAAACAGTACCATCTTCTCTATAAGAAACTTGAACGAACTTCCCAAACCTGCTTGAATTGTTGTTGTGCACTGTTTTTGCATTCCCAAATGCCTGCACATCAAAACATCAGAATCCCTTTATCATATTTAAATTGCAACAATTATAGACATATAATGTCAAAAACAAGTAGAAAAATATCAAATGTTTGGTCAAAACTATGACCACCTAAACGTTAACTTATTTATGATTATGAAAACAATGACAGATCTCTGAATGGTGTTTCACCGATGTTGCTTAATGAAACTTAATAATCAAATAAAATAGATTTCATGCAGATAGAGATTTCAAATGTAACCGAATCTTGCGGCCGACGAGTTCGGCAAAATAATGTCGTGCGATTATTAAGTAACTGCATGCGGAAAAATAAATGCCCGACATTTAAAATGTGTTTAGGAAAATCATTGATTCGTAGGAGAACAAACAAGTTCATTATTTTAATTTTAGCCACCAAATGACATCAATTAAACCAGCAGATATTGATGGATTAAAATCTATCAGTTTGAAAATACCTCAAGAACAGGACCAACTCCAGCAATGTGCTTTTCAATGCCATTGCTATAAAAATTCCTCTGACTCAAGGCAGACAAGTGATGAAGAAGAAAGTTGGCATTCTCGGTTTTTCCTGAACCCGATTCTCCTGATATAACAATGCACTGATTCTTCTTATTGGTCACCATGTTGTGATAAGCTGCATCCGCAATTGCAAATATGTGGGGGGGAAGATCGCTCAATCTTTTATTTTGGTACATTTCCACAAACTTTGGATTGTAAATTGGAAAGTAATAAAATGGATTTATTGATATCAGAATTGAACCAATGTATGTATAAATGGAATTATTTTCAAAGCGTTTCTTCAAATTATCAAGCAAAGTGCTTTCATTGAGCTCAGGCAGATTGCACAAGTCTGGATAATCTTTTGCACGCCGTTTGGTCATCAATCCAGTCAGATATTTCCCTGATCCTTCAGCATATGTAATTCCAAAATTGGGCAAGCCTAACTTTCCCTGTAATTTTCGTCTCAAAACCAATTTGTAATGAGAAGGCATAGAAACATTGCTTTGTAGGGCAAATGGCCACAATCTTTGAACAATAAGTGGGGATTCATCTTCATGAAGAGCCCTTTCCTTACATGACATTCCATCAGTAAACAGAACTTCTACAATTTCAAGGTTTGACACATGTTCAGAGCTTAATTCAGGCATGACTTTGATTGCTTTTTTGATGACATCAATAGTTCGGCTAGATGGCACACAGGACACTGACATTTCATAATTTTCTGAAACTCCAGGGACATTTTGCAAAACAAGATGCAGCTTAGAACTCGCATTGTTGTGTGAAGGGTATGATTCTGTACAAGAATACATCTTCTGGTATAATCCTGGGTAAAAATAACTAATAGTTTCAACAAATTTGCAATCGCATCTTTAAAAGTCCTTTTAACTTATCAAAAACTTAGAAAACAAGCAAATAAAAATAAAAGATTGCATACAAATAAGCAAATTACATAAACTGTAAGCACTTATACCTTGTATTACAACTGCTACAATTCCAAGCAGATTAACTGTTGTTCAAGTGCAGGCCAACCGGACATTAAAACAAACACTGCCGTTGGTCAAGTTTCGAATAAAAAATCAAAAAGCCCTTAGAAACATTTCGCACTCAGACATATCCTTCAACGAAAATCAATAAAACAACCCGCTGCGCAAATCTCATCGTATAAAATGCATTCAATCCCATTATTAACTTGTTTAAGAATAAATTAAATTGTTTTTGAATAGATGTTTAATTTTAAAATACTAATTTCATTACAAAATTAGCAAATGTAAATAATTCTTGTCACGCAAGGTTTATAATTAATGTTTTATTATAAATATAATAATTGATAAAAATACATTCTTATTTCAATTTTTTTAATTCGCACAGACGGTTACTGGAATTACTCATTTAATCACATCTGCCCCTATATTACCTCAAAGTTACCATTTTTGATTGGGTCATGCTTTGGAGGAGATCAGACATTTTCAATATCTGCTAATCTTTGGAAATATAATAAAATTATATTATTGTATTATTATATTACATATCAAGTTAATCAAATGGATTTGATATCTTTTATGTAGGTATCGCTCAAGGCTAACGTAAGACAACAGAAAAATTTAATCTGTCGCTAAGGGACTGCATTATAGCAGTCGCGGACGCGTTTTTATAAATTAAAATAATTTAATTTTGTAGTCTGCAATGGATATGTCCAAAGGTTTTCCATCGAGAAGTACGGATATGCCTAATGACCAAGCTATATGGCTTTTTGAAACTGGATCTATTTTGGTAGTTTTGGATATGCCAGTGGGATCTGAGTTCGGGATTGATTGCAACTCTTGGGAAACAGGTCATAAGTTTAAAGGTATAAAGATGATACCTCCAGGCTTTCATTACATTCACTACAGGTATATTTCACTTTTGAGCTTGTTGTGCAAAGGCTTTTGTCCCAAAAGCAATAGCTTTTTGAAGTTGATAGCAGATAGTATGTAAATTAATGCTGCTGTTATTAAAGTCATTTAAATTGTATAACTTGGTTGCAATGGCATAATTTCATTTTGGCCAGGCTTTTATTTTACACTATGAATTTGATTACGTTTTTTTTGTCTGTTTTTGATCATGTCTCTTAACATTTGTTATTCTGTTCATTGAAATTTCTTTAACTTTGAATTAAATTGAAATTTCTTTAATTTTAAATTGCACATATATAAAATAAATAAGGCTTTAATTTACTTAAGTTAACTATTGATGCAAATTATTAGTTTGAAAACATTATCACTGTTCTTCTGATGATTTTTAATTTTTAGTGTGAAATGTAAAGATCGTCAATTTGTACCCAGAACGGGCATGATGAGGTTTTTCAAACCAAAAGAATTTATTGTTACTTCCTGGAATAACTGCACTGAAGGTTGGTTGGATGCCGGTGGAATTGTTTGAATAATTTAAGTATTTCAATTAATTCATGATTGTAGAACTTTCCAATGTTCCTGACTCTTCTGATGTCATAGAGAAACTAAAGTCAAATAAAGAGGAACTGGACAGATATTTGGGCGTTTATCCCTATGAAAGGTTGACACCATTTTTCCTAACTGATGGTTATGATTGACCTAAATTGTGTGTTTCACATTGCAGCTTAAAGAAATGGGTTTCCCTGACAAATTATATCAATGCTGAATGTGTTGATAGAGTTAACCCCTTATGTGGAATTGTCTATTCAGCAACATTGTTTGAATCTGAGCCAAGCAACAGTCAATCGAGGATGCAGGCACAAAAGGAGAATGCAACATCTAAAAATCCTTCATCCCAAACTATGGAACTGCCTGACATGAAAGCTGTGCCTGGCACCGAGCTGAGATTTCTTCAAATCGCAGAAAGGTCGTTCTCTTCGATTTCAACGCCTTCAGATAAAACTACACTTGCAATGGACCACAGCCACAGGCTCGAAGAATTGTTTGAGGCTGTTAAACATCTTGTGAAACATGATTTAGTTCTGGCTGAGCTGCAAATATCCTTCATTTGCTTTCTGGTTGGTCAGGTATGTGACATCATTCTACAATGATTTTAATTAACTCTGAGAATATCAGACAATGTATTATGAGAATTTATTGCAGGTGTTTGAAGCGTTCGAACAGTGGAAAAAACTGGTCGGATTGCTCTGTAACTGTGTTGCTGCAGTTGAACAGCATCATGAGCTATATAGCCAATTCATTGGAATTCTTCACTATCACATCAGGGAGATTCCTGAGGACTTTTTTGTTGATATTGTGACTAGAAGTAACTTCCTTTCAAGTTGTTTGACCAACTTGTTTGAAAACATTCAAGTCTGCGATTGTCCCGATAGTCTCAAGAAGAAGGCAGAAAAGTTCAAGAGCAACTTAGAAAAGCGATTTGCATGGAATTTTGATTGTGAATCTGGCGAATATGCTCCTGTCCTTGTTGAATCGAGTTGATAAGATTCTTGTTGTTGATAATCGACAGTTTGTTGTATTTTCTGGCAACATTTTAAATAAACTACTCTTGGGATGAATTAAAAAAATTGGATACACTAATGAGTCAAATCACATTACTTACATTTGGGATGCCCAGGATAATCAAACATATCGTAAATAATTGTTTCCTAAAGTAATACATTTAATTTAATTCAATGGTTTTATTTGTAAAACTGGTTGCATCATTGGTTAAAAGGGTGCAGCATTGAAGATAGACTTGGTTTTGCTTTTATCCTGTGAAGTTTTATGTAAGGACAAAAGAGAAAGTATTTGTTTTTTGCGTAAGTTTTTTGCGTAGTATGGAAGATAGATTAGGATTTTAATTATTTTGCCTTCTAAAAGTGGTGTTTTGATAAGTATGACTTCACTTGTTCTCGCATTTACTCAAATGTTCCTGTGTGCCACCACCCCAACAAAAAAGAATTAAATTCTGCTTAAATGAAAAACTTCAAAATTGACATTGGACAAATAGCTTTATTCCAGATAAAGTGATAGTCTAGGATTTCTTTGTATATATCGCACAAACTGATATTTTTTATGTTTATGAGAAATTTCTGCCAGAATGATTATCAGTTCCTTTAGAAAATCACGGAATGTTTTAATTTAACATTAAAATATATTCTTTAGGATCGATTATTGTTCGAACATAATTGTTGCCAAAATCATTTGCAGTCATGAATGTCTCAAGTTTCAAATTCAATGTGACCATTATGCTTTGAAGGAAGGCAAGACGACGTGATACATAAACGTATTGCGTAAGAAGAAACTAGTCGTCAGTCGTGCTATCTTGGTCTCTAAGTACATCGATGGCTGACTAATAACTTTCCTGAGTGACTCTTTCATCGACCCTATTTTATACGATTAGAATGAAAAATATTTCATTGACAGCACATCTGTACATTTTTCATTGGAACTCAGTTTTACTGAAGCGAGTTGATGCCAAATAAGGACAATGGAAAAAGAAGGAACAGGAGCGAGGTACGAATGGAATTAGATGATCCTTGGTATGAACCTGCCCTGTAGAGTTCTAGAAATTCATTTTAGACAGTTGATGTGAGTCGGATTTAATCTCAAACTATTTAATTGTGATATGGGTTATTAATTTGTGATATTTAAGTTAATCATGGATTTATTACTTATTATTACTATTATTGTTATCGTCATTGTTATAATTATCATTATTATTATTGTGGGTATTATAGATGAAAACATTTGAATTCATTAAAGTTGAAACATTCATTCATTTTAAATTATTTCATTCATTCAAAATTCATTTGAACTACCTGCAGCAGTTTTAAAGACAAATTTTTCATTTGATCCCGAAGAACCGAGATCTGTTTTGGCAATGATTTCGACTTGATACTCGGTTTTTGGATTCAAATATTGCAGGTTGTGCTCTAGTGACG
The DNA here is from genome assembly GCA_011800805.1 of Hirudo medicinalis. Lineage (NCBI taxonomy): Eukaryota > Metazoa > Annelida > Clitellata > Hirudinida > Hirudinidae > Hirudo > Hirudo medicinalis. Next base: position 181,824 of record MPNW01000113.1, read on the forward strand.
GCTTGTAGACATTCTCCTTCTTATTCTCAACCTTCCATTCTTCCAACGCTTCAACCGATCCATCATTCTTGACTCTCACCTAAATGGTGACATCATTCATTCGTTTAACAATGCACTCAACAAATGGATTGCTTACTTTCTTATAACGAATCTCGTATTCTTTGATTGGCTTTCCTCCACTTTTTGGTTTCTCCCAAGTTAATTTGTATCCCCAGGCATCTTTTCCATGTCTAGATGAAGTCACCTTTATCGGGTAAGGTTTGGCTGCCAGGCATGAAAATGTTCTTATTATTTTGTTTTAATCAAAACGAAATATTTCAATTAGAAGAACAACTGCAATGACAAAACATTTGCAGGTGAATTATTTAATTCAACCAAATTGTTTCAACTAGGTACAATTAAGACCAATTTAAATGAAGCAGAGAGAACCTACTCAAATTCATTGTGGTAACTTTAAATTCAAAGAAGGAGCCCGCCCCGACCTCGTTTTTTGCCCTTATCTTGAAAGTATAAATGGACCCTGGTTTAAGGTTTTCTATTTTTATATCGTGCTCTGAAATACAAACACAATTTGTTAATGCGGTTTCATGAAGTCTGCTCGCTCGAACTCCTCACCATTTCTCGCTGATGTAGAGTTACTCGGTCGATCTGCATAGAGTCGAAAGACTTTATAATATAATTTAACGTTGAATGAGTAGTTCAATTCCTACCCATAATATTGTAATCGAAAGCCTTGTGGTCGTATTCAACTCTATAACCAACTAGTTTAACTCCTCCAGTTGAACGTGGTGGGACAACACCAAGTACCACCAAGTTAGGAGAGTTTTCTCTTAAATGCACATCAGTTGGTGCATCCGGTAGAACTGGAAAGGAATCAAATTTAAAAATAAATTGCATCAAATTAGACCCATTCAAAAATTATTAACAGGCTTTGCTAAGCACAATCTTGAGGTCGTTAGATCCTTTGCTGTTTGTTGCCCTGCACATGTAATCTCCAAATATCCAACTTTGATCAGCCTCCTTCACTCTTATCTGAAGTTTAAACGAATTCATAAGATTTTTCAATATTAAATTAAATAAATGAATTCAGATCATTTTTATTTTATTGGAGCAGTGATTTAATCAGAACTTTGTCACTGAGGGAGATGGGTATTAACCAAAAGCCGGGGATGCTTGTACCCTTGGGCTACAGACTTCACCGAGGACGTCATCTGATGACTCCTTTTTTGTTATTTCAAGGCCAAACTGAAATCTGATTTCTTCATTGTAGACGTTTATAAAAGTCAGGAGGTGGCGTTAGTCATGGGGCCGAACAGATCACAAATTAATTGGTCAAGGCAACACTTGCAATTAATTTTCTGGTTGTTTGGGAATGTGCACCCTCTCCACACTCCCTCAAAGAGATGTCGTCAAAATTGGAGGGGGTAGATTTGGAGATTGTCATCTTGGTTGCCGATGCTCATTTTAACGTTTAGGCATCCATATCATCACAATCTAATCATACATCATCAATAATTATTGAATTATAATTCATTAGGGGTCCTTCAAATATAATTACAAATGAAACCTGAAGACTGGTGTTAGTTGCTGAGGTAAAAATATGGAATGAGTCGTTGTTGGTGAGTATTCTGTCGTATCTCATCCATTGGAACGTAGGATGAGGGTAAGCCTGAGCATGACACGTGATGTTGTGGTGTCGACCGACCCAACTGTGCACTTCCTTCGTGTGATTTCCAGCAAATTTTGGCTTGTCTAATTAAAATAAATATTACAATGTTATTTTACTAAAGCATTGCCATCATAATTTGGCAGTGATTAATTACTATTAAAGATTTATTTTTATTAGACTTTCAAAAGTTTTAGTTGCGGCCAGTCTTTCTGCTGCATTGCTGCGCATTGGGCTTTGTATGATTTCGTCCGAACATTAAAACATTTACCGTATTTTTAAGAATTTAGAGTAATTGATCAATTAAAATACATTAATGCTAAAAAGGAACTAAATAAAATAACTCAATGGTCAGCCTTAAGGAAGCGTGCGCTTCCACTATCAGACTGACCTTCATTATAAAATTAAAGTTTTTTAAAGCATATAACATGCATTTGACTGTAATAATCACTGAATCAGACATTTTAAGCAATTTCTACAGTGATTTATACAGAAATTTATCACTGGGGTGATGCCCAAGGGCCGGGGTGAATCTGGACTTTGTTGCATTCTGAAAGTTTGCCCGGTTTTGTCTGATTGCTTGCTGAGCACATTGCAGCTGTTCTTCACAATTGCAATTATTGAATCAGCCAGACTGTGTAACATCTTGGATCATGGTCATAATTTACAACAAAAGACATGCACGATTTATTTCCGCATATCTACACGAGCTCACATAAATCTTAACAAATTAACACTTAAAATGTGTTGCAAGTTAAACAATTTGAATTTTTGAATGATTGTTGAAAATCTTTGGTAAAGTGGTTTATCACTCAGGCATTAGTCTACTTAAACCACTAAAAATTAATGTTATGTTATGTTGAGGTGATTTTCTCAAAATAAATTGTAAAATTGTTGTCGGATTGAAATTATCTCAAAATATGTTCTCAAATTCCTAATGAACAAATTCAGCCACTCCTATTGAAAGATTCAATTGAATATATCGCATATCAAATCTCCTGAAGTTTCCACAAGTTCGAGATCCAATCATTTACTCAATCAATAATCAATACTTATGACGATATTTGATTCATTTTCGTTTTTATTATGTTCGAATATTGCTCTTGTTGTATGTTATGATATATATGCTACCACATCGTTCTTTCAATCGTAGGTTGTTTGCATCAACAAAACCAAACTCATTACTACAAGCAGATATTGAAAATAATTGAATTTTTTTATGTTGTTATTATGTTAAAATTATGCTAAATTACAGTTTAAAAAAACAGGTTGATTGAAGAGTATTGGTTGAAGTGCCTAACTGAGTAGTTAAACTTAGCTCGTTAGACTTGCTTAAAATGATGAGAATGAATTGTAAACTCACAAAGAATAGTAATGTGCCCTTCTGCAGAATCCGCTCCAACATCATTTTGAGACTTACAAGTGTACAAAGACATGTCATGAGCTGCTGCCTTTTCTATTGTCAGCTCCAGAATATTCTGCGACTTCTTTGTCACCAGGACTCTGCCACCTTCCTGTGGAATTTTATAAATTGATTAAGCTACATTCCATCGATACTCGGATGTTATTTAGTAGAATAATTATATGTTTTTTTTAAATTAAAAACTGTTTAATATCTTTATTGAAACAATCATTTAAAGTTCTTTCATTCAATTGGGATAGTTTCCATAAATCCTTCATGCGGTCTTAAACAGCTTCATTCTCAACATTGCCAACTTGCAAACCAATCAGGTATTGTTAGTTATAATCAGGGCCGCCGAGATGGGGAGTAAGTGCCCAGGGGCCTGGCAATGTCTTGGGGCCTGCCCGGGTTTTAAAATCTTTTTTTGTTTTTTCATTTCTAAATTGACTACGAGTGCGTAGGGGCCCGTAATTTCTATCGGCGGCCCTTGGTATAATACTTGTGGAATTTCAAACAAGTCCTCCGGCTATTCCGCACTTCTTTTGCAAAATATGACATGATTGTCGGCTTACACAAACGAACCACATTTATGACAGGTAGTTTGCGACTTTTTGTCTTTATTTCGGTCACTTATAATGCAGCCACCCTGTTTTCTTTTCCTAGCAGTCTTTTCATTTTTTTCCTCATCAATGTTCTGCATCATCTTTATTACCATGTAATGATCATGTTGCTGAATGCACTCTTGAATTGCCCTAAGGATGATGGATAAACCAGGATTAACCAATCTAGATACTAAATTCTTAGAAATTAAATCTTCATATGGTAAGATAGGGCCAGATATGTTCTCATCGGAATCTACAAAGATCCACTATTATTTTTTTACTGCTCCAAGTCACTTACATCACTTTCGGAAGTGTTTCCTTCGCAACAGCTCTCATCAGCATTGTTTACCAAAATTGGAATGTATTCTGTTTCTGATTCATCGCTAAAGTTGTCATCAACATTAGTGTCAGATGGTCAGTCAGTAGATTACCAGATTCCAATATCAATTTTCTTGCATGTTCCGTAGTAAATCTTTGCAAATTTGCTCTTTTATTACTCGCCATCGTTGTTAACTTGTATTTAAATATGTACTTCCTCTCTTATTTAAAGATATTCAGCAAAGAACAAGCAATTTAAGAAAGATACAAAAACATAGAAATTTAATCATAAATGCACATTTATAACTTGGGGTGCACCCCGATGACAGTAATGTATAATGATCAAATAACTCAGAAAATATTTGGGTTACATTACTGGTTATTGGAGAATAAGTATAACCTCATAAATAAGGAAAAGATATAAAATTTGGGTTTCAAATTTTGAGTTCTTCTGGGAAAAATATTGAAACAAAATGCGACTTGCATTTATTTGCAGATCGTAAAAGGGTGAATATATTATAAACAATTATTTTATTTTATAATTAAAATAATCTTATCTAATTAATTACACTCATAATATGCTGTTGATGTCGTTGAATTAACTTATTTCTGAGGAAACACGAATCAGTGGTTGATAACAATTAAATATGCATTCCACATAAAAATTCACCAATAAAAATTCAATATTTTTGACTAACGTTGGATCCTAATTTGTATTCCTGATGACCTGCCTTTTGAAAGGTCATTGAGGGCGTGGGATCACCATGAGTCTTGCAGGTCAGAGTTGCCTTATGACCTTCTGACACGGTGACGTTTCTCAGTTCATTGATGTGAGGGGGCACTTGAAATCGATGTCAACAAGCAGTATTTATTAAGCTTGTTTATCTTAATTTACTTGTTTACAATTTGTTAAATTTATGTTTTTGCAATAAAGCCGATAATATTTCGATAGTTTATTATAGGACATGCTAATAGGACACTATGATTTTTAACAATTTCATAGAGATATCTTGTAATAGTATAATGATATGTCGGTTTACATTAACATATCAGCTTATGAATTTAGAAACTCCAACAGCTGGGACTATGAGGCTCCAACAAGGAATCCTCAGATAAGAGATTAAATAATTTTCAATAATAATAATAATAATAATAACAACAATAATAATAATAATGAACATTTCGTCATTCCCATTAAGAGAGTTACTCCCGCCAATTACCCGCAGTAACAATATACTATTGAGTGTGAGATACATAAGAGTATATTCAATAAAGAGTGACATTTTATGATAATACCTATCAGTTTATAATAATCAATATCAGCGGAATGTCGCTGCAAAAGTAAATTATTTTTGGCAAACAAATTACTAATTGAAAAGGTTAAAATGTAGTTGTTAAAAACATTTGTAAGTTTTTAAAATCACTTTTAACCGAAAAGAGACAGGTAAAAATATGTCCTAATTTTTCTTATTTATTTCAATTACTAAATTCATGTACTAAAGGACAACATTTTTACCTAAGTCAAAAAAAATTCTCAATTAAAACACAGAATGGCGAAAAAACTCAATTAAAATGCATTTACAGTGTAGTGGTTGACAAGCTTTGAAATGTATTTATGCAACAGATAATCCAAAAGCTTAAAAATATATTTGTGGCACCTTGAATTTTAAGAGATCCTGAGTGGAAATCTTCTCCTACATCGTTGAGAGCCTTACAAGTATAATGACCTTCATCCTCTTTTTTGAGAGTTTTGAAAGTCAATTTTCCTAACTGACTGTCGACTTGAATTCTATCAGATGAAGAGGTGGTCAATAACTTTTCCTTATTATTCTGAAAAATCGGTATATATTTAACAAACAATTAATAAATTCCTGAATCAGATTTTCCTGCTGACTTTTAGAAATTCGAAACTAGGCATGGGATCACCATCCGCTTTACAGTACAAGGACAATTCTTGTCCTGCCACGCCCACTTGAATGCCAGGTCCCTGTGTCACCTTAGGAGGCACTTCAATGAAAAGAAGTTCGAAATGTGAAATGTTTATTAATTTGGAGCAAATTATTTCAAATTATCTTATTATTTGGAAATTCTTGAAACGAACTCACCATGAACAACAACCGTGATCCTTCTATCATCGTATCTGCCGTCAGCATCCACTTCCGCACGGCACGTGTAATTGCCATTGTCAGTCCTCGTTATGTTCCTGATCTTAAGACCCTTCATCTCTTTCGCATACCTCCCACCTGAGTTATTTTTAGCATGTCAATCCACCAACATGTAGAACGTTTGATTGAATTATTAGCAGACCTAGAGCGATCGGAAGACCATTGTACTTCCATGAGACATCCGGAATTGGCAATCCGCTGACTTGACATTCAATGAGAGCATCACTATGAATGGCTGGATGCTGTGGATTTGGAGCATGATCAAAGGTAATGTCCTCTGCAAGACAACGCACCTTTGTATTCCTTAATATCTTCACGATACTGATTCAACCTGGTCAACCGGTTTTTCTTTCAAACCACCACTGACCTTCACTATTTCTGTCGTTTTCGACTAACTTTCTAGTCTCATATCGCCAATAGTTAATTACAATTAATAATCATAATTAGTTATTTTTGCAATTTTAACTTTTAAATTAAATAAAATGCAGACTATCTATTTATTAAAATTTTATAAACATTTGACCGTCAGAGTAACCGTTAAGTCCTGAGGATGATGATAATGAATATTAATGTTTAAAAGTTCTTCTAAGAATAATGGCTCACTAAAGAGAACAAGTTCCACAGATTTTTCATCAACAAACGTCCCAACTCTGACGATGCAAGTGTATTGACCTGCATCTCGATTTTCTATCTTCGTGATATACAACTTCCTCACTCGCGTCCCGTCATTTTCAATGAAAATTCTTCATGAAATGAAATGACGATAAAACATATGTTTCATAAGAAACATATTTTATGAGAACCTCTTTTTGTTGTTCTTTATTTCGTTCCTGTTTTGGTCCAACCACTGAATTTTTACAACTCCTTCAGTCCTTTCCTCTCCATTCCCAGGGATGTCACAAACTTCGCACGTGAAAACCATAGAAGAGCCGAGTGACCTGATAAACTTGTCTCCTCCCGGTTTTATACGCAGTTCGTAGGAGCCTGTTTCAAAAACAAAACATGCAACATATACCACTAGGAAGTTCAATTTTTTTTTAATTGCTACATCATGGACCCAAGTATTGAGAGATTGTCGTCAACAATACCTACATGGTGCGTAAAAGACGCAAGTAAACTAGTTAACCAGAGACAAAATAAAATTTTCACCAACCAGAAATGATCACGAAATATAAAGATCCAAACACTATAAAAACGCCTTCAATTGTAAAACTCATGATAAGGACTTGAGGTCAAATTATAATGGTCTAATTTCTTTAAATTGATTTTTTTGAACTCCGCAAATGAAATAATCAAGAGGAAGCTTATTGATTCGCACAAACTGTTGATACAAATTGAAACTCCACTTGCAGGACGACCAAGCAAGGACCGCTCAATTGCTGTCGGTGCCACTGCAACGGTTTGCGTCATCGATTTATTCCTCAGGGATGAGCAAATATCCTAATTATCTTTACTGTTTAATTGAATTTAATGCGATGCTTATTATTTTTTATTAATAAATGTGCTTTTAATTGCGATAATAACATTTTAAGCTTGTAATGATAACATGTTTAACATCGGTTTCAAATTATTTAATTACTGAAATCGAATTTTTCCGCACATATAATTATTCAATTAAGTTTAATTATTTAATAATCAACTCGGGAAGAGGGTTTAGGGACCCCTAAGACTGACCGGAACACAAGCAGCTGAAAGGTAGCAAGATAGTATAAAAGAACAAGGAGTGGAGAAAAATGAAAATCAAAAAACAAAATATGCTGCCGCATGTAGGCGACTGTCTAAATGAAAAGATTATTTCAATATTTTGAATCGATTGAGAACTTGGAAATTAAGTTAGCGAAAAAGTATGCGACCTCGATACTTTGAGTTTGAAGTTAAGAACACCTATGGCTATACTGCAGGGTTATGATTGAAGATCGGAATCAATCAAACCTTCTGTAAGCTTGTAGCACAGCCACAATTCAGCTGCGATTCTACGTTTCAGGGAGTTTATGCATGGTTAAGAAATTAGTCTTGGGAATTATTTTTACTCTTTCGATGTTTTCAATTAAGATTTTTTTGGTGATGGTTCTAAGTCGGTGAACCACATTCTAATAATGATCGAGCGTAAGTGTAGAAAGCCTCCTGACATAGATACCCGTCCCTGGACGAAAATGAGTTGTTGGTCACTTGGGAAAGTATCAAGTCCCAGCGATCAGTTTCTGTCCTTTGAAAACAACTGATTAAATAATAATTGACCTGCTATCAACTATCATTAGTAGGTCTCTGATATGCTCGACCCTTTCAGGTTGATTGGAGCTAACATGGTAAATGGATGAGCCAACTTCTCTTTTGATGGTCCACATGTGGAACAAAGAAATTATTTCTTGGGTTTTTTTGTTTTGTTTCTGACTCTAGTCAACAAACTCATTCATTGCATGCATGCTAAAGAGCCTGGATGCCAATCCAGGCCAGCAAATAGAGCAGGAGGTCTATGTCATTCCTTCTTAAATTAATTTAGGATGGGAAACGGAATCAAAAACTCTGAAAATTGAAATAAACAACATCTAAATAATGTTTATCCTCTAAGGCAGACAAAGCACTATTGCTTATTTTATTGTTATTTTTATGCTCATGTTAACAAGCGAAAACGTCCAGTTGAGTCTGAGTTAAAGACTAGTGCAATTACCGTAGACTAGCAAATGTTGAAAACAAATTAATACGTAGATAACTTTCTACGTTTCTACCGGCAAGCAAAAGCAGTCTCCATTCTGTAGTTGTTGCTCCTTTCTTCTCGACGCGAAGTTAATTTGACAAAGTGAACAACTTGGTTATGACCAGTAACCTTATTGTTGTAATGACTATTGTAAGAGCTAGGAGACAGAATTTCGGTTCGTCCACGACCATAGCATGCTGGGGCCGGCAATCGAGCTGCGAAACACCCCAGCAAGACAATAAAGAAAACAAGAGAGAGATTCAAATTCAAATCGTTTACATAGCGTCCTTGCGCGATAGTAGGGATATTTTGTCACTACGAGTCTTGACACGGACGTCGATTGAGGGGCAGGGGAGGGGCAACGAAAAAAAATAAAAAAGGCTATCTTTTTCAAGTTGCGTGAGGGTTCGCCCCTCTGGAAAAACTGAAATGACGTCCCTGGTCCATTGCGTTTGCTGAACCTTAACAAAGAACGCCAAGTGATTCAGAAGAGTACTTCATCACATGTGTGTTTGTGTGTGGTTAATTAACGTTCATTTCATTACTATATGATTAGGACGGTGCTCAACACATGTGAGAATGTAACCACTTAAGACATAGCCCATGGATGACATCACAAATTTTATAGGTTAACATATGTCAAACTACACAAATACCGTTTTGTTAGCCAATTTTTTAATACTTTTTTAATAATTGAAGTACCTTTTATTTGTTTTCAGTATAAAAATGTTCTTGAAAGTGCTACAAAATAACAAATTCTTTTATCTAACAGTCACCTAAGTGCATTCTGATGTCACATTTCATCAACTCATTTTTTACAGTAGTCCAGCCTGCGTTACATCATTCATGAACGGCCCCTCACAAATGGTGCATAACATTTAGTACATGAATTATTTCGACTGGGAAGCTATTTTAATGATCTGCAATGAGTTCCTTAATAAGCACGACTTTAGGTAATTCTCATTCTCATTAATACAGAGTGTGGTATGGTATGCACCACGATGTAACAGCCTCACACATATAGTAGAAGCTTTATGGGTATTAAAATGATTTAATTAAATAGTTTAAATTATTTCATTTATGGTAAATCTTTTTTGATACCAAACTTGTCAAGTAACTTATTGTTGTACTTATCTCAAGCTAAGAGACTTTAAGGAGATAAGTTGTAAAATTGTTTATTATTTAGTCAAAACTTTGTCTGGATGAATTTGTTATTTATTTGATTGTGTGAAAAATCAGGAACGCATTAGAATGTTGATTATCAAAGATCAAATATTCAGTGTTTGGCTGGAATTCATTATTGCGGGCCTGCTACTATTGTTGGGAGTTTGTTTTTGGTTATTGTGTTTACTTGGAATACAATCAAACTAGTGCATTGCCCATCCGGATACTAGAGTTTAACCAACTATCAGAATATTGTCTAGTAGCATCGCTAAACGATTATCTCACGTGCAGAAGAGTAGTGTCTATCTGAAATACCATTGCTTGTCCCCATTTTGTAAAACATACCAAAAAGAAAAGTAAAATATTTAATTTAAGGTTTTTGGAGGCTCATCATTTTCTTACTGATCCCATTATTCATCATTGCCTACGTGTTGTCAACTAGTTTCTTATCACTAGAAATGCATCTTTCGCCAGAATATGGTTATCCAGACCATGCATCACAATTATTCAGTCAAGGTACTTTGAGCCTTTTTTCGTTTGTGTTAGATTTACTGATGTATGACTTGAAGTCAATTTTTAAAGCTTTCACTTATGGGGCCCAAGACTTTATTGATGGACAATCACTTTTCAATGGGCAAAGTATATTTCAAATGCCTGTTACATCAAGCAATCAAGTTATTTATCAAGACTTTGGAAATCAAAATTATGATCCCCATACTGGTTTTGTGGCAGATTCATTTGTGTCGGGTTGTTATGAAAATATTGTTTGATTTATAGCTGATTGGGTTTAAGTTACCTATCACTTTTGTTACAGATCAAATAAGGGCACAGCTCAAACATCAGTTGGAATTTTATTTCTCAGCGTAAGTTTCGTGTTTGCTTTTAGAAACAATGTTTTAATTGTTTATTATTTCCAGGGAAAATCTTGCAAATGATCCTTATTTGTGTTCTCAAATGGATCAGGATAATTATGTTCCCATAGCTACAATTGCCAATTTCAACAAAGTGAAAGGTCTCACAAATGATTTGAAGCTGGTGGTGGATGTTTTAAGAGGTTTGATTTTTATTAAATTTGTTGTTTCTTTTGATATTTATTACAGAAGTAAAATTTCTTGACTCAGTCATTTTCCAAATGGGGTTCATAAATTGTTGGCCTCAAATGTAAGATAATTAATGGCATGGAAGATATGCTGATCTTTGTTTGCATTAATCTACCATTTCAGATTGATATTTATTAATGCTAGCTTACATTATCACTTACATTTCTAGTAATGTCTATTTTTCCTGTGGAAGTTCTTCAGAGAAATTGCTGCATAGTTTCATATTTTTGAAATATTGCAGAAGATCACATTTTGTGTTACGTTTTTTTACATTTGTGTTTCTGATATTTCATTGTTGCCTTGCTCAATTTGTGTTATAATGCTTATATTACTGAATATAATACTTATATTTATAAATAAACAAAAGTTTATTGTGCTCTTCAGAATCACCATTTGTTCAGGTCGATGAAACTGGTCAGAAAGTGAGACCAGCCCAGAAGCAAAGATGCATTGTCATCCTCAGAGAGATCCCCGACACTACTCCCGTTTCTGTGAGTCGAAATCTGCAAAGAAACATTTTAATTTTTTTTTTGTTTTAAAATTGTTTTGTGCTTTTTGCTTTAAGGAAGTGGAAAAGCTCTTCAGCAGTCCGAATTGCCCTGCTTTTGTTAGTTGCGAGTTCGGATTGAACAACAACTGGTACGTGTCCTTCGAGTCTGAAGAGAATGCTCAGAAGGCTTACAAGTATTTGAGGGAAGAAGTGGGAGTGTTTCAAGGCAAGCCAATAATGGTTTGTTGGACTCATTAATTGAAATGAAGTTAATTCAGAGAGATGTTTGGTTGATTTGTAATCTGTTTAAAAGAGGTTCATTGTCTGTTGGTTAGTGGAAAATATTTTGGAATTGGCTGTAGATATTTAGTAACTCCTAATGTTTAATTATTAAATTGACACGGATTTACTAAACTTGCTCATTTTACATTATTAAAATTTACATTGTTATTTGTAGAATAATATATGTATTGCAGTCATCTTAGAATTCTTTGTGATAAACAAAGTCAGTTGTGAATATTTTGCAAGGCAAGAATCAAAGCCAAGCAGGTGGCAAGGGGTCCTCCACCCTCTGCAGTTCGACCTGTGGCTTCGAAAAGTTTCCTACCTCAGTCACCTCCAAGTTTCACAAACAAACTTGCTTCCATCCAGCCAATGCAGGTCAAGATTTCAGACTTAACTTTGCCTGCTCAGCAGCCCATGCAGAACTTTCCGTACATCGCTGCCATGCAGCACCTCCAGCCCGCTGCTGTGAGTTCTAGGAAGTTCTTTCGTTTGCCAATTTCTACTGAAGATGTTTTTAATCCTCCCAGTTCTTCCCGACTCCTCATGCCACCAGTTTCCCATCCTGGCAGCAGGTTCCGTCTCCGTTCTTGCCCTTGGAACCGCCGTTTCCGTCTTTGGTGTGTAATTTAAATTTAAGACTTGCAGTTTCGTGTTACGAGGTTTGAATGATGTCCATATTTGGTTACTGCGAACTTTGTTTCAATTATAAATTTTTTATTTTTTCCAGTTTTTTACACCCCTCGAGCAAGTCAGATTTACAATTCATGACCTCAATAAGAACAGGTGAACTTTAATTTCTCTCTAAATGAAGGATCAACAAAATTAGGAAGGAAATGAGTTCTGCTTGTGGAAAAACATTTTATCAATTAAAATACTTAATGATCTGATAAATGCTCTGGTGTGGGATTGTTAACCTAACCAATTAATTGGAGAATCATCTTGTTATATAATATGAAATGATTTCAGGTTTTAAATGAGTAGATCTCTCATATATTGATGAAGCTGTTGTCAATGGCATTCTTTCAATAGTTCAATATCTTACCTTAAGTAATTCTGAAACATGCTAAAATTTCTCAGGCTTTTAAGATATCTTATATCTTCAACTTAGCATAAGAAAATCTTATGGGATTGGTTGTTGCAGACAACTGCCTCACATCAATCCATCAGGGGATCATGTCATCCACTTCAATCCATTCTCTGGTCAAGTCCAAGCGACTCTGGCTTCTAACGGTCCTTCGGCAAATGGCATGCCTAATGCAAGACCTGCGCATCTTGACAACCTGAGATTCAATGAATCCCTCAACCGATCTTCAACCAGCCAGCCTCAGCATTATTCAGGCACTGTTGTGGATGACAGAGAGCAACCGCCCAGGTTCAAAAAGACAGAAAGCAAAACATCGATAGAGAATTTGTTCTCGTCGATGTCTATTCAACCGCCGAGCACCAATACGTCTTCGAGTGATTTGTTGACCACAACTTCATCTGCTGCTGTCACTGCCTCCGTTTCTAATGAATCCTTCTCTCAACGACAAGTTGTAAATTCTGATCATCTGACAAGGTTATTGGAAGACCTCTTGTTCCTAAAGCAGAGATTGTGTCCAATTTATTTGTAATTGCAAACTCAAAAATCGGTTTTCTGTAAACAGTAACAGACATGGAGCCAGCTTGAATCAAAAACCTGATGCCATAGTGGACAAACTGTCATCGAGCTTCGGTCAGAGTTGTACTTTCTCTTCATCTCCAGGTGCAAGAGAGGACGTCCACCAGAGGATGGACAAATGTTCCTATGGCAACAACCCTGCTGTGTCGTCGACATTTGTTGCAGAGAAATCGAGAGACGCATACGATGGCCCGAGGAAGCAGTTCATCAACAGGTCAAGGTGAGCAAGTTCTGTGTGTTTTTAATGTGATGAGATGGTATTTAATTTGTATCGATCAGTTAATTAATTGTATATGTATTATTTTAATTAATTGATTATTCACTCTGTGCAGGAGAGGAATGGGGAACTTCAGGAATGCCAGGGGATCGAACAGAGGTCGTTACTTGAGAGAAGACCTGAGCCAGGTAGATTATCACTGTTTTGATTCAGATTAAGATGCTCGGTTGTTTAGGTTCATAGTTAAGTAGGAAAAGTTCTTTTTGGTAATGTTTTAATCTTGTTTTGATCTCATTTGATAAATATATCTCAGTATAAACATCCAATGAAATATCACAACTACTGCCTAAAATTCTGGAATGGACTAAGAATAGTTAAAAGATTCAAGATGGCAAACAGGTTAATTCTCGATTGTCTTTTTATTTTCAGAGAATTCCTCCTGGGTCAAAACCAAGGGACAAACCGATGACAAGTGAACAGTTGGAAAGCTTTGACAAGTCATTTCCACCATTGCATCAAGGGAAGGTGACTCATTCTCAACAAATTTGTTTTCAAAATTTCAAAGATGTTGTTGGTTTAAACATTAATTTGCATGATTTGAACTTTGTCTTCATTTAACTGCTCTGTTTGGTGTTTGTGAAAATGTGTTATGATCTTTCTCAGACGGAGTCGGAGTCTGTCGTAGGAATCAATGCCGGCATCTCCATCAAGAGCCCAAGTTTGATAAAAACTGAAGAAACAAAGTACATTGGGACCTCTTATGATATGCACAAGTACATTAAGTGCTTTACTTTGTCTTTGAACTTGCATTCAATGTATCCAATATATCCAGTGTATCCAACACATTCAATGTATCCAATATATCCAGTGATTCCAAAACATTCAATATATCCAGTGTATCCAATACATTCAATGAATCCATTGCATTCTCTTTCAGTAAGAACAATCTCTCTTTAATGGCAGATACTGATAGCAAAGTGAGAGCATTTCTGTTGTGATCTTGTTTTCAGTGCAATCACTTTTGAAAATCAAATACTTGGTAATTTTAGAATGGCCCAGATCACATGTCACCTTCCACAAAGCTGAGCTATGCAGAAATCATTCAGAAAGGCTCGACAGAACTACAACTACCATCAGAAGAAGCACCAAGCAAAGTTCTTTCAGCTCCAAGTAACTTAATTCAAGCTGGAATGACCTTAAACTACAACTCCCCAATCCACCAACAGCCCCCTTCCCCTGGTAAGGATAACTTTTCACTGAACAGATCACTTGAGGCCCCCAGAAATTACTCTAGACAAGCAAGAGGAGCAAAGGGTGGATATAAGAATTCGTTCATGCAGGGGCGCAACTTGGATCATGACATGAACAGTTCGAAGTTTCTGCATAAAAAAGGATTTGCTGATTATTCAGGAAGCATGGATGAACACTGCATGGAGTGGTCTCAGAACAAACGAGTGGGGCATGAAATAACAAAGACTGATTGATCCTTAGGTTTGTTCTTGGTTTTATTATAATTTTGGCCTTTTCTGTCATTATTTTGTTTGGCATGTAATATGCTCTGCACCATCATCAGACTTATGTGGAACCTTTTACAAGATATGTGCTGTTCTGTTTGCTTGGGTCTTCATCATTGAAGTGTTGTACCTAGGTAATGTCAACAGAAGCTTGCTCTTGTAAGGTTTTCTTTTTATGATTTTGTTATAGGTTTTTGAATTGGTATTATCAATTTTGATTATGAATGCCGAAGTATTGAAGTCGACGAGGTCGTGCGTCAGGATTATAACATCTTCCTGGAATCTCGTGACCGTGTACTTCGCTAAGATCACTAATAAAGTGTCGCGTTGTAGCTGGTCGTTCGAAGGAAGTCATCCTCCCATTTCCAATTTCATTGCAATGTTTGCATAGGAGTCGTTGTAACTGGATAGTTTGAGTCATGTACAGTTGCTGTGTGTAGATTGGCTACAAGTTATTTGTGCTTAAATGTTTAGCTATTCCTGTTGTAAATGTGAGTCCATTGGTTAACTTATTTGCTACTTGAGGTTCCGAGTTCTGTTTTATTGTAAAATATCTACCTTGTACAGTTACCACTCTACGACGTTATTATCGGTTTACATTTTGTCAAATGTTCTAAAGTCGTGCTTGATTGCTGCACAGCTTTTATATTTTGAATTCCATTTAGGAATTCTTTAAACTTAGGGAGTGCTAGATTTTTTTTAGCTGCATGTACATACATATTTGCTAGTGTAACATGACTTGTTTTCTTAGGCAAGGCTGCTCTGGATGTGCAATGCAGACCAGAGTTTGGCATTTGTGATAATTGTGCATCTCTGCAGACTAAAAATAGTAACATGATAAAAATTCAATTGTAGCTAATGTGTGTAAATATCTGAATCTGTCTCTCGACACCTCTGCACGATGTTCCCCCAGTATTTATTAATTTCTAACTTAGCAAAGCTGATTGATGTAAATATGAACTAGCAAAGAAGTGGTCCTGGTCACAGCAAGAGGCAAACGCATGCGGCGTGCGGTCAGCCGTCCTTCGGGAGTATTTTTATGTATCATTTGGGTATTGTGCTTTTACAGATGTTTATACTGTCAATTTTTATCGAGTTAGAACTTTTATTAATAGTTGGAGGACTTAAGCCAATTGTGTTTTCGGCAAGAATTAGCTTCTTTTCAAATGAAAGGTTTGAGGTACTTTGGAGTGCTGTACTGACTTATTTTTAAAACTTTTAACTTTGCTTATAACATTTAAAATACTTTTGAATATTTTGAGCTTGAAGCATCATAAATTAGCATCACTAAATACAAAACCATTTATTTTAATGAAGCATGATTTATTGGATTCTTTGACTAAATGGAAAAATAAACATTCATTGTTGCTGTTTAAAATGAACATCAGAAATTTCCCTGAGTGTCTTGGCAGCCTTGAACAAAAATATTAATGAGTCATAAAACAGGAAACATAATAAAACAACCACTTCTACCTGTTCTGCTGTGAGGTCCCTTTGTGGTTCTGCCATCATTTCATAACCCACCATGAACTTCTTCACTGTGGCTGATCTCAGGAGAGGTGGTAGGTAAATGGCGTGCAACTGCCAATGGGAACAGTCATCCTTCAAATATTTCCCGGTTGGAGCACCTATATGAGAACGAAAGAAAAGTCATTTGGAAGTCGAGAAGATTCGGAATCCAGACGACTAGCAATCTCAAATGCATGCGATAAGCTATATTTTCAATCTTCAGGTTGTAATAACCCAAGCGATTTGGGATGGCAGCAAAATGAGTTTCTGCTTCATAAAAACCAATGGAGAAATTTGAGTTATGCCATGTATTTTGATAAACATGCAATGCAATCCTCACTCAAATTTTGTGGGGAAAAAATCAATGAAGTGAGCATACTCAAAAATAAGATGTTTTTCTGCTAAATATATTACTGAGGACCTGTCTTCAAGACAAATCAAACAATAAATAAAATGGACAAGCTGGAATTGCACAAGTTTATCCCTTACCGTGCCAACCCATGCTATAGGGAAATGATGTCTTGAAAATGTTGTCATACTTGCAGAGAAGTTTTCTTGTGACAGTGGCCAAATCTATTAGTGAGATTATCTTTCTTTATGGATGGCCATTCATAAAGTTGGTTGTGAACTTACCTTTGGATTCATCTTCAGTCATATCCTGTAACCTCATTAGGTGTCTCTTTGGTATGACATATGTCTCATAAGGCCATACAGCCCAATAGGGCACCAAACACACCCAGTACTCACTCTCAAAAACAATTCTTTCCTTAAAAAGCAATTTATGAAATTGAACAATCCAAGACTCATGAATCTTTTTATACTTGTTTTACTTGTATGAGTAAAAGAACTTGTTACATCTATTTCTAAATACACCAAACCAAAATAATCCACCTTTGAAAGGCACATTAAGCATCTCTTCAAGCTAATAATCACCATATTCATTTTGCTTTAATTAATAGCTTAGGAGCCCAAAATTAAATTATTTTGAGAACTTGCAATAGTTCTGGATGGAAAATCACAAAAATCAACTTTACTTGTTTCTTCAATTCCAATTTTAAATAATCTACAAGAAGCGGACTCCTATGACTCTCAAAGTATTTCCTTTGCATCAAATCTTTCCTCTCGGGATCACTTGGCAGGAAAGAACTTGCCCAGATCTGGACCAATTTTTGCATGGTTTTTAAGTTTTTAGTCATTTGTTAAAATAAAAGTGAAACTTACCTGGCAATGAGGGTGAGGGTTTGAACAGCCCATAATTGCTCCTCTGTTTTCAAATATCTGAAATATTAAGCTATCACTTCATACCTTCAACTTATAAAATGCAACACAAAATTGATGTCTCAAAGGATAACTTCAAAGGTCCTAATCACTGTAATCATAATGTTGTGATAAAACAAACATCCTGTATGACTCACCTGGACCCAGGTATACTTGTTCTGGAGCAAAGTGCAAATTTCGATCCACTTCCTTATGACCGTTACGACTTCAATGTTCTCCATCGTGGCCAATGTCACATTGGACTTTGGATGGAAGCACATCACGTAGCATGAACCTGTTGCTGGTTCACATCTCAAAAGTTCATCTTGGCCACTTCCTTGTTCTTCTGCAATTAACAAATACTTGCTTTAGTTGGCTTGGAATTCAACTGTTTGAGCTGAAAGTTCAATTAGAAAACATGAAGCATACCTGTGAAATCTAGTTCCAAAATGGCTGGAAAATCATTTTCAAATATGAATGTTTCCTTGTACATTGGGTTTACCTTAGAATAATTTGAAAATTGGTTTTAAAGAATATAGCTATATGTATATCAGAGAATTTATTTTCTGAATTTATTGTTACGAATATATCATTGCCAAAAACATGACAAAATGTAACTTGGAATAAAGAAGTGATATACTAATTATAAATTAGTTATTTAATTAAATACAAAGCAATAAGAACATTTATTGAGTTCAAGAGAGGGCTTTGCTTCCAATGCATGGAAAATTCTAAAGCCATGTTCTAGTTTAAAGAATCTAGCACAAAGATCGTTACCACAATTCATAATGACATAAGTATTTTATATCTATTGTTGGGGTAGCTCTGCTGCACAAAAAAACCATGCATCAGAAAATTGTTCTGACATATAATAAGAAAATAAAACTTACAATTCCATTTGGCCTGTGACCACCTGGGCAAAGAGGATTGAGAGGATCAACAACATCTGATTCCTCACTTTTCTCTACTTGACCTTTCCAAGGTCTCTTCATTCTGTGTGGAGATACAAGGACCCATTCTCCCTTCAAAGGATTGTACCTTCTATGCTGATGAACTGAAACGTGCAAATTTCTATTGAATCTGATCATTGTGCAAAATTATAAAATAATAAGCAACATTATAAAAGGCATTGTAATTTCGATTAAACTCATCGGAAATGTGATGGAGTGTCTAACGCTAAAAATAATTTTCGGGTTTTCCAATGAGATACAAAAATAATGTGTTTTCCTTCGAATAACCTTCATATTACCAACAGGTTTCACCTGATCAGACCGTTTGAAAGATCTTTGTGCGCTGAAGCTAATTCATCGCTACAAGTCTATATCTCCGCACCGCTTTGCTAAAATACATAAAAAGATTTACCATTCACGTCAAACTTCTCCATGGCCAACAGTGAATTCCCTACTCCCTCAGCAGCCACGCGCAACCATCTGTTTAAAAGGAGTTAATTGAATAAGTGGAGGTGATTGCACCATGAAAATTAACAAAAATTCTATGACGCCCCAAAAATGGCTGCTATTTGAATCAAAATTAATGACGTTTAAAATAATTTTTATCAACGTTTCGACAATAAGCATAAGATATGTCTTAGAAACACTGGCATATCACAAGATGCTAGGATTCAAGTGTTACGGAAGACATTGACCAATGCCTTTTTATGAGCAAAGTTGGCGATCGTGGTACGAGTAATTTTACGTCGACATCGTTTAAAGTTCATTCGGCATTTACAGTGGCACCAAAGAATCTGTTGCAATGATGTATGGAATAATAAAATATTGATATAATATAATACCGGTAATAGGAATTATAATTACCATGAATGTAAATACCCCAGTAAGTACGGCAAAAAAATTAATTAATAACTTTCGCAAAAATCTTAAATATGACTAATATTTACAGCAACAGAATCATGCACCTTGCTCCCTTTAACATAATTTAAGTACCACAAATGAATAAGATTGAATAGGGCAGGTAGATTGTCGCAAGTGAAAATGACGTCACCCGTAAATAAGCCCTGGGTATATTTAAGGTATTTATTTACCCCCTCGATTTCACTCCCAGTACCTGCCACCCCTACTGGGGGAGGGGTATGCACTGACAAGCGAACCAAGTTATGTCAATTTGTTAATGAAGACAAAAAAAGGTCATCGAATGACCAGTTGGGCAGCTGCACCCCAGCTGTTGGGCAACGACCTCCAAAACAAATTTCTCTATAACTCACTGGGAACAAGTGTTAGGTCACCCAAAAAGTGAAATTGAGCTGGCATTGCCACGGATTAAGTAAAACATAATCCTGAGGTTTCAATTAGATTGATAATTAATCATATCAAAGACAACACAAAGAGTGGTTTATCATACAGACATTAGTCTTCTTAAACCACTCTAAATTAATGTCAAGTTAAGTTAAAAAAAAAACATCACCCAGCAGTCTAGAAAGCTACTGACAGATCTACAGCAGTACCTTTAAAGTGTCCATGCCTAAGTTAATTCAGACAAATAGCAGATTTCAGTTTATTTTTAAGCAAATGTTCTTTTCAGTAACTAATCATCACCTTCACAGCTCATAGTCATCCCTCTGAAATATAAAAGCCATTTAGAAATTCCCATAAGAAAAATGTAAATATGTTAACTCATCGAAAGTACCATTTCATTGTATTGGACAATATGTTTCTTGATGGAAGAATGATGGGACCATGTAACAAAATCTTCCATATTCCTATAAAAATAGTGAATTGAAAGTCACTGATTTATTTAAGATTAGTTTAGTAAATGAATAACAGATTCTCCTTAGTTATGGAAATCAAAATGAAGTATACCTTGTCACAAAAAATGCAGGATCAGTGACAACTTCAGGACCAACACGGATATCTTAAAAATTAAAAAATGGTTAAAAAGACTCCTCAATAATTCAATGAAATTTCCAACTAAAACTAACGCCCTTGTTCAATGAAAGTAACTGCAGCCTTGAGTGTTTCTGCCATTTTACTCCTCACCATCACCACTGGCAATCTCCTCCTGTGAACATTAACAACATTACAATATTTAATGTTCACTTCACAAAGAAATTACAAGACATTTATTTTGCCCTTTTGAGGTAATCTACTTCATAATGAACAATAACAGTTTCCATGAAGCTAGCATAGATTAAGTATACCTGCAAAAGGATGTGGCATTGACAGCATCACAAAGCTCTAAGCCTCTCTTGGTTGGAACTAGACCCATTCTGTGCCTAAGATGAAATAGATAACATGTAAAAACATATAACAAGCCTCAGAATTAATGAATTACAGTTTTTCAAGAAGTTGGGTGGTGGCAACAACTCTAAAAGGATTCTTTGGATCCAAATCTTTTATCTTCCTGGCGAGTTCTCTTATGTGTCTTGATAGTTTGTTATAGCTGAAAGAAAAGTTGAGTTTGCATCAAGTTTTTTATCATTTATGTAAACTTTCATCATTGACATGTGTTACATATGTATTTAGCCAATCTTTTGAGTGCCCTTTTTATCCAAAGAAGATGTACCCCAGCAAAAAGCACTTTTAATTGCTCTACCATTTATGTAGTGCCCCTACCCAAGAGCAATGGCAAGCATTTGTTGAGCTGTTCAACTTCCTAGTTAATCCTGCAGCTCAGCATTGCATTCCTAACCCTGGATGTGACATAAAGGAACAGTTGTATTGTGTTATGTTTGTTGTGCTCAATATTTCCTATAAGCTGTGCTGGACTCTGCCTGCACACATATTTTCCCTGGCACAAACGTTTTTGGACTGGCATAGTTTAAATTATTTTATAAAAATAAAATTACAAAATAATTGTAAAAATTAAAAAAAAAACAAGTTTTCCTAAATTTTATGAATTGATTGCAAAATTTCGTCTGCTGAAACTTTGTTTTCCCCTGATAAAGCTTCCAAATGATTCATCGATTTTATGTTATTGCACCCCTATGTTGAAGTGTAAAGAATTAACTTTCCAAAAAAATTTCTCCAAACAAACTAAATTTCACAAAGTATCTAAAAGATTCTATTCCACATTCAATTTTCTTATCAACTGTCACATCAGAAGAAATTATTTCAATTTCTAAAACCCTCAAAAATTCTCATAGTGCTGATTGTGATGGCATTGATCCATCCCTGGCAGGCACTGAAATGCCTGCAATAGCTCAAATATTAGCATTCCTAATTAACTGCTCATTCTGCTCTGGCATTCGCCCAGACTCTCTAAAAACTGCAAAGGTCATTGCAAATCTAACTTCAAAGAAAACATCACCGATTACATGCTGATATCAACTCTCCCATACTTGTCCAAATTTAAAAAAAAATAATTTACAATAGAACTACCTCATTTTCAAGCAAGTTTTCAGTTATCAAAGATTGTCAGTTTGGCTTTTGCCAGCATCACTCAACTTAAATGCCTTCTCACTTACACTTAAGTCATGGAATTTTGCTTGAGAAATTGGAGCATTACAATATAAACAGACCTTTGCCAAAGCCAATATATAACTGTCACTCCATGCTTAGGTCCAAAAGTATTTTCATAGATCCCGATTACAATACTCCAGCAAACCAACTTATCTTCGTTTAAACATATGTTTAAAGCATTCATTGTCAAGTTTCCATCATTTTAATAATGTCTTTAATTGTTATCCTTCTAATTTGCATTATCCACAGACTAATGTCAACCTTTAAATATGATCAGTCCTGATAGCAGGACGTCACTCCCTTAGGACTGAACCTTGAGCCGATGGCATTTTACATTTATGATGATATTTAATGTGCATATTTATTTGTGCAGCTCATTAAAAGTAAAAAAAAGCAGAGTCAACTTATTCTCCTCCAAGTAAAATGAGAGATATCTTCAGGAAGGAATGGTTGAATAACTTTCAAGTCAAAATGCCACGTGGATCGGACGGCCAAAACATCAAATTAGATCCACTTTTGTGACAAACAGCAGGAAATAATTTGTGAGGTTCGAAAAGAGGCAGTAATCACTGCAGAATGGAAACAGGACTACCTTAAACATCTTGTTACTCACAAATGATTTGGTTGAAAAAGAACTCTTTTGATGGAAACTCAAACAAATGAAACAAGTGAAAGGCTAGAATTATCCCAAAGGAATTAGTCATGCCCTGATGAAGCAAAAATTTTGATAATGTTTTGCTGTCTGTCAAACTGAATTCATTCTCCCAGTTCAGAAAATATATAAATGTTTTGGCAATATGTTAAACTTCCTGAGAGTTAGAGAAGCAAAAATTATCCACTCGTTATTCAGAGCTATTTAAAGAAATAAGTGATTCATAATTTCACATACTTATCATTGATGAAAATACATTATCTAAGATGTTGATCATTTATATGAAATTTAAAAAATTTAATGAAGCTTTCTATAAATCTGGTTTTGTTGGTATAATTAAATTAGTCACATGCAACAGTCCTATCATAGTTTCAGCAATAAAACTGTATTAAATAAAAGTTTATAAATTTAACATTTGTTAAAAAGTCATTGTTAAATTATGTAACGATTGTGCAATCCCAACTCACAAAAACCAGTGAGTTAGGTGTTTTGGCTCAGAAGCTTAAATTTTTGAGCATGTGGTTGACATACTTAGTGGGAACAATTACTACAAACGATAGCAATACAGAGTTTGATTAGAGTGGCCTATGTTCGACAGAACTTCAAGACCACTAAATCAGTTGCACACAATAATATCTTAATTTCCTAACAGCTTATAAGCAACATTCACTCTGCAAAAAGCCAGTTAATAGAATTTAATTAACTTACTGAGTGTAGTCTTCCCTCTTTTGGACATGATATTTTTTCATGATTTCTGCTTCATGTAAATTATTATCAACTTCCCATGATATAAAATCAACTTTCTTAAGAAGCTTCTTTTCGTGGAACTTTAATTTTCTGACCATTTTTGTGGGTATGAAACGAGACTACCCGCGCACTCCAGAACGTAAAATTCCCCCTAATAGCGCTCAATGTTCTATTATTAAACCAAAGCAATGTCTCAAGACATGAGTTCTCTGTTGTTTATAGTTTAACTCAGATGGATTTTATATATTTTAAACATTTAAATTAATTGCATATAAATTAAAAAAAGTTCAATTAAATTTAAGAATTAAATTCAAACTTGTGGAAGCTCATTCTGAGTTATAGATCGATCGTGTTATTCTAATCTAGCCATTTTTAATTTTTCCTCATAAGAACAAATTATATAATTTAAAAACTATTTTTACTATTAGACTCAGAACATTCAAAATCGAATTTTTAAATTCTCCACTTCCATCTTTTACAACTGTCTTTGTTGCATAACACGAATAAATTGGTCTGACATAACAAGAAAATTTAAATAATATAAAACATATATTAATAAGCTACAATACTAGTTATTAGAAATGAATGAATCCTGTATCAAAATGGAGAAAATGCAAAACGGGAAGTTTTAACAACCGAAAATATACGCACTATTAGCTCAATTTTTATTTTTTTTTAAATTAAAATAACAAGCTCTCCAAAATAAGAACACAGTGGATGCTCAACAACTCCGGGGACAGCAGGATCCGCGAAGTCAAACCACTGCTCAGATCTGGAAGGAAATTCCGAGCGCAGCAGAATGAAATCGACGAATCAGTAGCCGAGCTGATGTTCGAAGAAGTGAGAGGTCCTACCCAGGCGGACCGTCATGCAGTTGGATGGAACCACCTACCAAAATGGTCCCAGGCGAGCTCATCAACCAGAGCCGTTATGAATAACCAGGAAAGGAGGCGATAAGTGGAACAAGATCGAGTCGCGAGGGCGGTTCAGCAATCACAGCAGGGTAATTGGACAACGTGGGAAGACGTGATGCAACGATCCCTTACCTGGAGCGATATGTGGAAGATATCCCCGCTCCGACTTGCCTTCGCGATAAGGTCAGTGTACGACCAGTTGCCCTCCTGGGACAATTTGCAGAAGTGGGGTTTGGTGTAAGACACCAAATGCGGGCTCTGTGGAGGGACCGAGACACTGCATCACGTGCTCAGCAATTGCACGTATGCCCTTGCCAACGGTCGGTACACATGGCGACATAACCAGGTCCTTCGAGAAATGTGTGAGGCCGCAAAAGCAGCAGTCTCCAAAGCAAACTCGCGCACGATTGCAAAGCAGCGAAAGATTTATTTCTTGCGCGAGGGCTTCGCACACCTCTGCAGAAAGAGATGTCAAACTCCCAGGCGAGACATTCTTGCAGAGGCAAACGATTGGACTGTCGAAGCCGACCTAGAAGAGATGAGGCACTATCCCCAGGTGCTGATAGAAAGTGGCAAGAAGCCGGACTTGGTGCTCGTGTCGTCGTCGACGGATGCCATCATTCTGGTGGAGCTGACGTTACCTGGGAGGACAGGCTTCAATACAGCAACGCGCTCAAAGCAGATAAGTATGCAGAAATGTCGATGGACCTGGAAGCGAAGGGATACCGGACAGACCTCTTCCCCATCGAGGTTGGCGCAAGGGGCGTAGTCGGCAGGTCGACTTTCCTCGCGAAGATTGGATTGTTTAGCAGAGAAAGAACGAAGGCTATGACAAGGATGTCTGAGGCCGCAGAAGCGACATCATTCTGGATCTGGCACATGAGGAGCCAAAAGAAATCTTAAGCCACTTCACGAAAGCCGGAGAAAGCCGTCGACCTCCGGTGTAAATGATCCACCGAACGACGGGGCCAAACCATTGGCCGAGAGAACGCGAGGTATTGTCGGGTGAAATGGACCGACCGCGGGCTCGCAAAGCACTATGGACTGCGGACCAAACCGCGGTCGCATAAAGGCACGCGGTCGAGTCCCGAAAATTTCTATCTCCGGCTGCCCGCTACAAAGAAATTATAAGGCCCAGTTTGCATATATTAAGTACACGGTATGAAGAAGCCACTGAGAGCTTTCATGATCGCTGTAGGCAACTGGGGTGGATGCGATCGACATAAAAAAAAACCAGAGAGCATCGCAGGTAAAAGCAGGTAGTATGCAACATGAAGAAGTCATTGAGAGCTTTCGGAATTCGCTCCAGTCCAGGCAGCAGTGACCGGCATAAGAAGTAGTAGTAGTATTTTATTAATGTCCTCAGCATAACGTGATGAATAGGACAACAACGAAGACAACAGAAGGTAAAAGCAACAAACAAAGACAACAACAACGTTCATAATGTGATAAATGGTCAAATCAGATTTCGGCGGTCTT
>MPNW01000113.1:214422-231953 GCA_011800805.1 Hirudo medicinalis
AGATAAAAATGGTAATAAGAAAACAATCCGAATAATATGTTTTTGCAAAACATTTAACCTATCTAAATGAGAATGATAAGTAGAAGCCCATACAATGTTACAATAAGTTAGATAGGGATAAATAAGCGCTAAATACAATAGAAGAGCTATTTTAGTATTAATGAATGGGCGAATTCTTGAAACAATACCAATGTTCTTAGCAATTAAATTTTGAATAAGAGAAATATGCTTTGACCAAGTTAAATGTTCATCCATCAAAATACCAAGATACCGAATTTGAGTAACCCTATTTAGAAGACTATTGTTAATAGAAAGAGGAGAGTGAAATGATACAGATTTTTTAGAAGAATGGAAAATAATAAAGCTTGATTTATTTAAGTTGAGAGATAAGCGATTAGAAATAAACCAATTAATAATAATAATTAATTCATTATTTACAGCACAAATAAGATTATTGACATCTTTTCCAGAAATATACATAGTAATGTTATCAGCATGCAACAATAATTTAATCATTTTGGACATACAATTAAAATCATTCACATAGATAAGAAAAAACAATGGACCAAAAACAGAATCCTGAGGTACACTAAAATCCATTAATACATCCTCCGAAAGAACATTATTGAAACACACCCTTTGACTCCTATCACATAAATAATTAGAAAACCAATTTAATACAATGCCCCTGATACCACAATTTTCATGTTTATGTAATAATATGTGATGATTTACAGTATCAAAAGCCTTTTGTAAATCAAGAAACAAAGTAAGAACAACATCACCAACATCAATAGCATCAGAAACAGCAGATTGTAACAATAATAATAGCATATAAGTAGAATGATTCTTTCTGAAACCAAATTGAGAGCTGTTTAACAAATGAAATTTGTCAAAGTAGTCATAAAGTCTACCATGCACAATTTTTTCAATAAAAATTTGAAAAGTAAGGTAAAATGGATATAGGCCTTAACTATATATATGATATAACTCTTCAATGGACACATTTCGAAAGGTCTATCTCCCCATCTTCTATAAACATCGTTGGCACTCCTTCCTCCTACCGCCTGTAAAACTCCTTAGCATTACCTATACCAACCATAGGTCATCCCTCGACAACAGAAGCTTTGCCTGCCTTCTGGAACGACTTGCTCCTTCTCATCCGATCACAACCTACTATGGAGCTCTTCAGATGCCAGCATAAGATCCACCTCTTCAAAATAGCCATTGACTGGGAACCAAGGCACCTCTGACTCTATGCTTACAGCACCATAGAAGTGAACTATTATTATTATTATTATTATTATGGAAAATGTTGTAGTGGTATAATAATTAGGATAATTATTATATAATTAAGTTTAGGTAGGACATGGCTCTTTGGATGGAGAATTCCTTTGGAGCAAATGGCTGTCGAGACACGGAGGATGAATTCAGTTTATCTGTGAGTCCTCGGAACTTCCCCAGCAAAGAAGACCAAGACCCACCATCACCAAAGCAAAATCTCATTGGGAGAAGGACGGAACAGGATGTGTCAAGTGACTCAGGAGAAGAAGGGAGGAATAGTCCTGAGAATTCTGAGAAGAACCTTGACGAGAAAGAGGATCCAAGGATAGATAGGAGTGATCACAGGATCATGACACCACGACGGGATAGAGCGGTGAGACCAAAGGTCAAAGCGAGAGTATCACCTAAACAGACCTTCAGCTTTCCCTAAAGGAGGGAAGGGGATTGGATAGAAGATCGGGAAAAGGGGATCTAACGAGTAGGGGAGGTAGAAGTGGAGGACGATCAAAGGATTGTGAAGTTAGATTGAGTATTCTGGGAAAAGAGGTAGTTGAAGTAAACAAGTGTCAGGGAACTGAACCAGAGAACCAGAAACTGCAAAGTATGGCAAAAGAACAAGAAAGCAGCAAAGAAGTTTTAATTAAGGAATTATTAGCAACAGTTCCTATAATTCTCCAACAGCAGAGAACAAGATTAAATGTGGACCATTTGAGAGCCAACCAAAATTAAATTCAAATATAATTCATTTTTTCATAAACTTTCTGCAAAGTAGATAGTAGTGAGAAGCGAACCTTGCTTATCTGAGGTCGAGTAGTGAACAGATTTAAAACAGATTTATAAAATAGATAAATAAATAGATTTAAAAAGCCTCGTTTAAAGAGAAAGAGAAAAAAGACACAATATGCTCAGTCAGGCAAGGGATTGTCTCAAGGAAGGAACAATTAAGCATATATTTTGGTTTATTACTGGATATCTCCATCTATCCCCTCCTCCAGCCCTATTTTTTACTGCATTGTAAGCTAACTTGTAATTGTCGCTTTATCAACAATGTCAATAAACAGAATTCGTATCAGCATCATAACAACAATTTTAAATTTGCTTCGCTAAAAGAACCATTAGTGCGAGTTGTCAGATTAGTAACTATTGCTTGAACAGATTCAAATATATCTTTAAAAAAAGTTATCTTTAAATTGGTACATTAATTAGAAAATTAATTACAAGTTAACAAGACCAACAACATGGTCACATTGAAATATATGACTGAAAAGCTTGGTTTTATTCAAATCTATAAATAAAGCAATAGAATGAGACATGACTAGAATTTGAATGAGGTATCTGAATGACATTTTAAAGCTGTAAACAAGTCGAGCAAAGGTATGGAAAGCAAACATATGTGCTTATTGTCATAGAATTTTGCACAGTTTGAAATGCTTCAACTCAACAAATTGAGAAGAATGGAACCACATGACCCAGAAAATAACCTCAAGGATGTAATAATGATTTCTGTTCCTCAATCCAAAACACAGGTGATCTGAAGATACATTTCACAATGGAGATTACAAAGTCCATAATGTTTACACAATGTCTTATAAATTATTACAATGATTATAGAATAATGTAACAGTAGCTTCAGGATTCAGTATTTAAAATTATTGAGATGCAAAATAAAGAATTTTTATTTATCTAGTTACCTGTAGTTAGGAAAAACACTGCACCTTCAATTTCATTAAAACTTCTTCGAGTGTGGCAACGTGCTGGGATATTTTGCTTGGTCCATAAAATCTAAAGAGAATTTTCTTTGAGGTTTTGGACTTAACAGCATTTGATCTCCCATTTGAATGAAAGCTTTACTTTGGCAAGCGGTCAGTTCAGTTTTATCCATCAAGGGTTCAATGGAATCAAAATATTCTGTAGGTGTTGAAACATAGAAGCAGGAGGAGGCCTTTTTGAGAGATGCAGAAGAATTTGAACTCCCTTTGATTTTAACAGAGGCATTTATGTTTCGTTCCTCTAGAAGTTCTCTGCCTGTTTTATGTACAGCAAGAGTTTTACTGAGATCAATGCAAGCATATTTAGTTCGAGATGAAGTCGCTAGATCTGTCTGAGGTCTTGATCTAGTTGGAAAAAAGTCTATGTCTGCATAATTCAAGTTACTTCTGCAGGGATCATCCAAATCATCCAGAATTAAAAGGTTTTCAGAATGTTTGCTGGGTAGCGTCTCGTTCATGTGGTCCCGGAGGGTTATAGTACCTCGATCACAACTGCAATCCCCCAAGAGAATTGAAGAGCCATCTGAAGTCCTAGACATTTCTACATATGCAATTTTTCTCTCATTTATATAATTCTGAGGAAACCTCTCCTTGTCAATGTAATTTTTATCATCATCATCGCCATCATTTGTCACATAATTTGTGATAGGTCTGATCTCCCTATGAGGACAAGCAACTGATATAGGCACTTTTGAAATGTCATTTCTAGGAAAATTTGTGGATCCAACTTTGGAGTGACATTTGACACCATATGATTTTTGTGATGAGCCTCTCCTCAGTAAACCATCTGCAAACACTGGGATAACTTCTTCATGGTTCTCTCTAGCCATTTTGGCAGCAATAATTCACCATGATTATGATTGACTTTAAAATCTAAGCAAAATGAAAATTTTTGTTAACATGAATCAAAAGTTAAACATTCTACAATTTCTGAATTGCTAGCATCAGGTGAGTCCCAGAGTCACAAGTCATATCCAATCTGATTGGAAACTGTTGTTTCCTAGAATTATTTATGATTACATAGTACATAGTTATGGCAAAATTACAACTTGAATATAAAACCACTGGTTGTTTTTGATAATTTGTCAATTTTGGATGCCACTAGGCACAGTAGATGATGCTCTTAGCAAGCTATTTTTAAGATTGGCTGTAGCTTTAGACTAACTTCTTACTCGCAAAAGTATTTGCACAAACATCCTAATTTCATGATACCTGGAGAAGTAACAGGCAAAAGCCAACTCACAGGGAGCATGTTTTGTCAATACTACATGGACTTGCAAGGCCATAACATAGGGTTAGTGATGGAGTTAGGTACCAATAGTTGTCTGAGTTGGCTTTTGCCCGCCCTTTGGTCGACAATTATTTTCATTATACTACGTTTAATCAATTAATACAACTTCATTTCAGAATACATAGCGGACTCAAACATAAAGAAAAATCACAACCGCAACATAAAACATGACACGATCACATTTCGTCAATGTACAAACCTATATTAATAACTTACGTGGAGCGGTATTATAAGCACTGTCAAGCCGAAACTCCCGTACCTTAGAATATAAACAATTGATATGATCATCTTTACCCGAAAAATGTATTAGAATAAATCCCAAATATTTCATTAATGTTTTCGCTAGATACTTTGGTCACCGTTTTCAAAATTCCTGACATTTTTCAGAAACAGACCTATCTAATTTTTTCTTATTAGCCCTACTACTGTTCTTAGTAGCTCAACTTCTCATTCAATTTTTGAACAAAATTATGGATTAACTTTAGCAGAGAAATCTTTATCTTTATCTCTTCTTATTTTAGGATCGCACATCCCTAGTCACGTGGAGATGATAGGCAGTTTTTTCAAAACGTCGAAGACGTCATTTCGCGGATGGTCTGTCTATATGGTAGTTGCGAAACCGGCGTTAAATATTCAGCTCACGAAAAGTTTAGGCCTATGCAATGGCAGTGGCATTCAACAACATTTGATGAAGGACCAAATTTTTGTATGCCTGGTGACCGAGGCCCAGATCATTTTGAAATAGGTAGTTGTTATTCATCAACATGACTTACATATCATATCATAAACTGCTTTTTAGTTTGTTACTTAATTCATCAGATATTATTCATTTAACGAAGAGAATGTAACTCTAATGCTTTTGATGCTTTTCGGGCCTCTTACCACTCATGAAATAATTTTATTATAAAGTTCCTAAAAATTGGTTATTATAATAAGACTTCGTATAAGACCCTATGTCAATGATTTGGTTAAGTGGTAAAAGTGCAGTTAATTGTCGATATTATAGATTAAGCCTTTTTCCAGAACCCATCTAGGACACGACAATGACAATGCTTAATGATACTGAAATTTATGGAACTATATTACGGAACAGGTTCTTCTCTAGGAAGAACTCAAACAAAGTGGATGAACGTCAAAGATGAGTTGTCCTCCGAGAACCTTCCAAGGGGATTAGCTCAGCAATAGACTTAAAAATTAAGCTAAATTTTAGGTAAGTCAATCGACCATAATCAAATGTCTTTGGAGAAGTGGTTTTCAGAAGTTTTTAAATATCAGCACAAGCCATTTCTAAAAGAGGCTCACGACTAAACTGGGCAAAGGGGATGGTGAATTCGGAACTGAACTGGGACCGGGTCTTCTGATGAAAAATTGAACTTGGATGGTCCAGATGACTTTAAATATTATTGATGTATAATATAATGTTGGAGGGTCTAAAAAACATTTGTTTAACGGAATTTCGGAGATGGCTCTGCGATGGTCTGAACTGCCATTTCTTCCTCTGTTCATCCGAACTTGTTTTCTTAGAGAGGAAGCAGAATTCATCAAAAAACAACGGATAATCAATTAATACAACTTTACAGTTAAATAATAGACAACGCTGGACAAATATCTATTTCCAATATGAAACAAATTTTGAGACGTTTCAGCCATTTTCCAGCATGATAATGTATTTTTTTTTATATTTCAAGGAGGACATATCATTTTCTCCTGGAAAGGAATTTGAAAGTCCTGAAGTAACCAGATCGCTCCCATCAAAAACCTGTGGGGATTGCTTACTAGCGTAATGGAAAGCAATAATCTAGTGTTCAATAATTGAAAGATGCTTTGAATGAAGCCTAGAATGAGTTGTATAAAAGGAACCTGAAACTTGTCCTCATGTAACTTGTATTTATTAAAAATAGAGTTCAGGAGCTATTAATAGTTATTAAGAAAAGAGATAAAATACAATATTGGCTTTAATGTAAGTTATAATTTGAAAATTTGATTTCAATAATGATGAAAATTTTGAATATTTCCAGGTTTTTGTGTAAATAAGACGAATTATTCATCTGAGTTCAAGAAATTTGATAAATCTATGGATCTAATGTACTCCAGTACATTGTGTGAAAAACTGATTCATGTACTTAAGAAGTTATCAGAGATCGTAACTGGACCATATTTGTCAAGCCTGCCATTTCAAGACCCTTGAATACCCCTGGCCTATGACAGCAGTTGAAAAGAAAATTCACAGAAAATTTACATAATTTCGCGGATAAGAGTTGGCTATAATCAATACATAATGACGACATGTAGTTAAAATGTTCCCTTTTGAAAGTAGTTGTGAAATACATACAGAACATGGAGTAGCTATCTCAATCGTCCAATTTTTGGTATGTGTGAAATGCACTCACAAATAAAACTCCTCAACCAAATTTATATTTACTTAACTGTCTTGAATCATAATGGAATATAGGAAACTCATTTCGAATAATTGCTCGGGTTTTAAGCCTACAATATTTTTTTTTGAGGCCGAGTTATCAAAACAACGATGGCGAGTTATGGAAGTAGCTAAGAACTCTTGAAGAAGCGGATATGAAGGCAATGATGAACAACGGGATGACAAATCCCTAAAATAATATTTTTAGATTAAATAAAAAATATTAAAAATGAAATGAATGCATTAATTAACTTACGATAACTTTTGTGCTGTGATGTATCCAGAAATAATAAATTTTTATTTTAAATAAAGCGAGAGAACATGGAACAAATGCATCCGACTTTGGAGAATTCTTACATCTGCAATCAAGAGTTTATTATATGAGCCATTTTCTCAGAAGTTGAAATATTATCAATTGCTATCAACTAGGCATGTACCGGATATCCGTTTGGATATTTTTTTTTGATATTTGGAAATATCCGGTATCCGGTAGTCTATTATCCGACAAAAATAGTTTTTTAATTCATCTTATTTATTATATAAATTTGTAAACTTTTTTTTATGACTTTTTAACGCTTCTTTGTTTTATTATCTAAATAAATGTTATGCACGCATCATGACATCTCTATGCTTTTAATTTTAAATTAATTTAATCATGGCTGCTTCTAATCGCGTTAGAAGTTTTATTAGGAAGTATTTTGCGGTATTTCTGTAACGCACAATAGTAATCCTTAGTCAAAAGTGGATGTTGAATTGGAAATTTACTTTGATGAACCAACCACAAAACCTGAAGATAACACGATGGTGCCAAATTCAAGACGCTTACCAATTCTGAGTGAGTGGGCTAAGCATTACTTGACATCCCCCAGCAAGCTCATATTTCTTAAAATAAACATGCCCTTACTTAATTTTAGTTACGTATGACTCATGACTTAAAGTGTATTATCTTATAAATTATATGACTTGATATTTATTTCTTAAAATCAACAGGATTCATGATTAAATGTATAGTATTTTTTTAAATTTAGTTTTATTAATAAAATAAAAATATGATGATTCTCTGAGTTTTTTTTACTTAAAAAAATAAACATTTCTAACTACATGGAACGTTAAATCTGGTATCCGGTATTCATCCGGTGAACTATCCGGTACATGCCTATTATCAACTATTAAATTATTTACCTTGAATACAAGTGATACAAAAGTTCTTCAACATTTCTCGAGGTTGCAAATGAAATGCCAAGGGTCTTGAATGCTTTATCAGGAACTTTGTCTTTATTTTCTATCATAGTGGCCAGGCTAAAGTATCCCTACACAAAAATTGATGAAGAACATCATATATACTCAAATAAAAAAAATATATTAATGGGAAAAACCTGAGGGTCTCCTTGGGCTGCGGCCTCAGCATAAGTATTGGCTGCAAGGCTGACATTGTGGTTCATGTAATGGTAATCGGCCATCTTCAGCCACGCTGCATATAAAAAAATTTTTTTTTTAAATTATTACAAAACAGTAACAAAAGGTATTTTAATATGAAAAACAGAAAAACCGTATGGGTTGGAACTTTGAGAAGACCTCAGGGCAGAAAGATTATAATGTCTCCAAGTACACTCTTTCTGCATGGAGGATGTCAAGTAATCCTTAAAAACATCAATTAATGCATGTACTGCTGATAATATTTTTAGAGTTAAACTTTGGTTATTTTCTAGAATTTAAGAGTTAAACTTACATAATTTTCCTCGCAAAGGAAAGCAAGATTGAAATTAGCAACTTCCACTCCTGTACTGGCAGCCATCAAATAATAAACTAAAGCAACTGGCCTGTGGGCGATTAATGCACGAACTTATTTAACTTACAACGACATTATACATAAGGAGCTTCATTTCGACATTAAATCTAGGTGTTTCATTTTGACAGAAATTTATACATGCGATTTGTTTTGATATATATATATATATATATATATATATTCTTATGAGCGTGCCAGGAATTGAACTCCTAACAGAAACAAAATATAGCCAAAGCCTTGGCCCCTTGGTCCTGATGCCCCAAATTTCTATTATGTTTATTTATTTTGATTTACAAAATTATCTTTGCCATATCAAAACCAAAAACAGTTTGAGCAAAAGATAAGAGATAAAGCATTTAATAGAAGACCAAAGTATTATAATGATTATAATTAGAAAGTATTACAATTTGAAAGATGCATTCATCAACGTCAGGAGGAAGGAACATTCGAAGGGGCATTCAATATCAGCAAAGAGGATCTTTTTTTTTATAGAAATTAAATTAGAAAATACATTAGAATGGTTTAAGCTCCGTAAACCCCATTGCAATCCTGCATCCCAGATTGCACCGCCATGAAGAGGCCCTTGGAGGCGGCGTTATATAAAATGTCTAAGTGTTTCTGAAGCATACTCTTATGGGTGTATAAATAAACTTATTGTTATAAAATAAAATTAAAAAAAAATCATTTACGATGTTTCATTTAAAAATGTTGGTTTACCAATTCTGCTTTCTGAAATAGGTAAGACCACTTCTTAGCAACCTGCCAATTACAGGATTTTGCTCTGCTAGGTATCTTGCCCATCTAAAGTATGACGTTTTAAAGACAATATTGAGAAATTAAATAAAAAGTTGTTTCACAATGACTGCAATAAAAGAATATTACTCTATGGAAAGAGACGGGGTTCTTATGGTGCGAGGATGACCAATCATGTTGTACCTGGCAACCAATAAACCGGAGTCAAAATTCCCCCCTAAAGCAGCTTTTGAGAAGAAGTCCCAAGCAAGAACCTGATATTGTAAAGATGACATATGAGTATTAAAATTAGTGTCACTTTCATGTCGTGCCAACCCTCTCAACTCTTTTCAAGTCTGGAAAGATGCCACTGAGAAGCATGTGAGCCAAGTTATGACCAGCATCAGGATTTCCCAATTTGAACGCTTCCTCGAAGTAGTTGGCTGCTTCTGTGTAGTTTTTCTTGTACACGAGGGCATACCACCCTAAAGTGTTTATGGCCTGCGCATGTCTTTTCTCAGCTGCCATTTCAAAGTGGTGTAAGGCTTTTGTTATGTTTTGCTTGACTCCGTGACCCTGAAATTGAATTCTAAGAATTATCTATTTTAAACAACTCAGATGGAACCAAGAAACCTTGAGAAGAAGAATTCCATAATCATAAAGAGCTGTGGCATCCCCCGATGAAGCAGCTGCCTCGTAATATGAGGATGCACTTGATGTGTTACGCTTTACTCCTTGAGACCCCCAATAGAGCATACCAGCCAATTTTCTCTAAAAGAGCTTTTGTTAATTTATATAACTACGTCATTCACAGCCTCTTATCAACCTGCGCATCAATCATTCCTTTCGATGCTTGATACTTCAACCAGAGGAACAAATCTTCGTCTTCGCTAGTTTGTGCTTTAAGAAGCACTTCATCCGTTAGTCTAACAGCTTCCGTGATGGTCTAAAGATGAACATAATCAGACACATAAGAGGAATAAAATGCCGTTCATTGTATAATAAACGATCTCACGTCTCTGTCATCATGCCTCAGCAAATCATCTTTGGTGAGATAAGCCCCATTCATATAATACACTGTAATTGAACAATTTTCAAAATGATGCAAAATAACAGTAAATAAAAAGTACATTAAAAAGTACAACTACCATAAGCCTGTTCGTAATCCATTGGAATCCCATCAAGTCCGAAAACGTGTTTATTGGCCAGGGAAAGGAGACAA
Source organism: Hirudo medicinalis (assembly GCA_011800805.1). NCBI lineage: Eukaryota > Metazoa > Annelida > Clitellata > Hirudinida > Hirudinidae > Hirudo > Hirudo medicinalis. The sequence continues at coordinate 224,926 of MPNW01000113.1, forward strand.
AGTCGATTCGAATAAATACCTCCAGTCAGAAGATAGGAATGTGACTTGTGGATTTAATATTAAACTTTAATTATTTGAATTAACTCAAATTCATTTCATGACACGGCTTATTATTTGAGGGGTCAGAAGCAAGACCGCCGAGAAGGGTGGTAAGTGCCCCGAGGCCAGACAACTTTTTGGGGCCAATTTTTTTGCTTTTCCATTACCAAATTTATGTAAGATAAAGGATACGTGGCTGCTTTGCCACGGGGCCCGAAATTAAAATATTATTATTGTTAAATGTTCGAGAAATTTATGAAGTTAGAACATTTCGGATTTGTGAGCAAAAATAGATAAACAACTAATAATATTAATAAATGAAATTATAATGAATAATTCCACCAACTGGAATGAAAGCGTTGCAAATGAAACAATCACTTTAATCTATTTTTAAACAATTAACTTTACAGTCGGGTGAAGATAAAATATTGAACTTAATAACGAAATCACGAGACAATATCACATTATAGCAGCAGTTAAAACAATAAAGAAAACTCAATGTAACAAATTTAAAAATAATTTAATGAAAGCAATTAAACTTTTTCTAAAGTTGAGCGAAGTTTTACCTCTCAACTACTGTACCTCTGATCCAAAATTCTCATACAACTTACCTGTTTAAGATCAACTTCGATGAACAAGCCATAATTAATAATTGTAGCGAGCATAAACGAAGCATCATGATTCCCAAGGCAACTGCTTTGCTTTAATAAAGAAATAACTTCGGACACTCCGTCCAAACCGTTTTCATCCTGTTGACGAAAAAATGTTGTCAACATAAATCCAAAAGGAAACAAAAAAATAATATCTTCACAAGAATTGTGTATGCCTGCTTGACTAGGAAAGGAGCTACTTCCGACATCTTATTTTTCTGATTAGTAAAAACCCATCCATGGATCAACTTTTTCACAAAGGCATATTGATATGACAATTTTGGAGCTTGTTCTAATTTACATTGCGGTAGTTCGGATTTTTCATTTTTATCTCTAAGCCACTTTATGAAACCGGGGCAAGATTCTAGTGCAAACTTGCAATTTTAAGAAATACAATGTTTTACGAGTAACTAAGTAAACGAATTTAACTTTTAGATGTGATGGCTTGTTGAAGGGATTCAGCATGCATTTTTATGAAGGAGATTTTATTCCTGTATCTTTGGCACTTTGCATCTCTTTCCTTAAATTGCAATTCGAAAAAAAACAGTTTTGTGGGGTCCTGAGACATCTGGTGCAAGAATTTAATGAGATTTGGTTCAAAAGATGGAAATAACAACAACAACAACCTGTTAACCTACTCTGAATGGGTCAATAACACGTCGTCTGAAGAATATTATTTCACCAAAGTAACCACGGAATGATGGCTGCAGTTCACTTCCACCAAAATAATAAACTCCCCTCACATCGTAATGATAAACTGCTGCAGAGTTTGGAATCCTAATGAAACAGCAATCTTCCTTTTAAAATCCAAAGCAAAATCTTTTGCAAAGTTTACCTACTGTATCGTTGTTGTTTGCCAGCGGTCGAAAGCCGTCTTCATGTGTAATTGCCAAACCTTTATTTTAAAAAGTGATTTCAATGAAGAGAAGTTGCTACTAATCATTAGTAACTAACATTTGACATGTGACACGTGAAAACTAATTGAACCCATTCTTTTCTCGGCAGCACAAAATCTTCTAATGTGAGGTAAGCCAGCGATTCTCCCTTCCTCAATATTACCTCACCATGAATTTGACCTGCCACGTCAGACAAAAATCAATCCATCGGAGATCAATTGTTGACCAAGAAGAAAAGTTGTTCAGCGACGGAAACAATAATTCACTAATCACTAAGCAATTCATCGAAATAAATTAAAGTGAACTATCGACCTTTTCTATTGATGAGAATCACAGGTGTGAGGTATTCGTCATCCCAAGTGGCATGATGCATGAGGCTGCAGTGAGTTGAATGAGGGCAGTATTCAACTATGTAGACCCAAAACACAACTGAAAAACTGTTGAAAGATTGCATTAGACATTTAATTACATGAATAAATGATGACATTATTACTTGGCATTCCTGACACTATTCATTCTTGTTCTTTCTAACATCTTTGATTTGTAAGGACTGAATTCTTTTACAAGGCCAACTCTTCCACCATCTAATGCCATAGGATAAGACAAAATGTGAACAACCTCTGTAAAAGAATAAATTGCATTTTAATTTGGATTATGATTTTAAGACTGAGACGTTCACCTTCTTCTTGTGGACAAGTTGGTGAATAAGGAAGTTTACTTAGAAGTTCATACCACCAAACAAAACATTTGTTAGGAATCCAATCAGGTCTGTCAAATGGCAGAATAACCTTTAATGGCACTTCAGTTTTCACTTTTGCTCGCTCATAAGTTGTCCATTTCTTGTCCAAATCAGTCATCCAAATTCTCAAAGTTGCATTATCCAAAAATATTGAATATTTGTTATAAAAACTTGGTTTAAAAGTTAAATAACGTGCATATTTTAAAGTTATAACTTTCAGCCTCTTTTTTCCGGACGGCAAACAACCAAACTCTTTCCTAAAAATAGGAAAATTTGCTTGGCTTTCTGTATGGACCTAAAATTGTAATCCAATTAAGTTTATTTAGTCAAATTAATCGAACTTAATAAATGTAATAATGCATTTACTAACTTGCACTTTTACAAAGATTAACGCCTCGTTTGAGCATTGGTACCCGATGTGAAGAATATTGTCGCTTTCCAGTGAATCTCTCGCTATCCATACTTCAACATGTTCCGCTTGAGGCGCCAAACTTGTCGGAAGCACATTTCCATTATGTTGGCTGATCTTTTACGGTGATTCACAAGCTATATATTTAACAATATTCGTTGTAGAATAAAAACTTACTTGAATTGTACCAATAGCCAGACAAAGCGATGAGAAACAAATCAAAGCAATAATCTTCATTGCAGATCAAATCTCTTGCTACCTGTAATCTCTGCTCAGCTGTTACCTAGGATCGAATATATGATAATCTTGAGACATTTCTTGATAGACGTGTCGATAAAAACAGAGTCAACCTCCGTTAGACACAATCTACTTTATTTTAATTTTCGAAATAAACATGTTAAGAAACCAATATTAGCATCAAGACCCATTTATTCAAGCTTCTGAAGCAATCTCCAAATCGTGAAGTCATTTTGTGTCTTACCAACTTGTTCTCCGAACTTAACTTTTCACAGTACTTGGACATATCATAAGAAATTAATGATGATGTGGCTTTCAATTATTTGCAATTACATGATATCAATTAAATGTTCAATGTCAAGTAATTTCGTCATGACCCACCAATACAATTTTTCTATAAGTTACGAGGCAATTAGGAAATCTTGTAAAATCGGCAGGAATAACTAACTGTAACTCACCTAATGGAGAATTTTAATTTTCTTTTTCTGACGAAATATTCATTATTATTAGACTCCTGTTTTATAAATTACTTAGCAGTTGCTTATTTATGAGGAAAGGCCACAATCGAGTCGCAAACCTACAATCTAATTCTCGTAATTAAGATCAGGCATTTGGTGAACGCCACAATTAATGTAATTGTAATGTAACTCATAATGATTAATGATGGCTGTAAAATTATTTTAAAAAATATATAATATTCAATCTATAATATAAAACAGAAAGTGCAGATGTATGTTTGTCTATCCCAAGAACTCCTCCCAAACGGTGAAAGTATCGACTTGAAATTTGCACACGTCATTCTCTGTGCCATTTTCAACTTTCAACTTTTCCTAAATCGCATGCGCCTCTCACGGTTGCAGCGCGGGTTCGAATACCGTTGCGGAAGCACTGTCCTAATCATCCAGTTCTTTGAGGGCAAGTAGCTGGCTGATTTTGAGGGACGGGATGAATAAAATTAATTATAATTTATAAAAAATTAGTTTGAATATATGGCGAATCCGGTTTAAAAAAGCTAGTAATAATATAAATTTCATAAATATGGAGTGCACTTATCACATCTAAAATCGGCAGTGCACGAAACACCGATTCCGACGTATCCACATTAGCGTTGATGTGGATTTAAGAAAAACACTGTTTCTGTTTTAAAGCAGTGCTTTGATATTTTATTTAGAAAGTATGATAAATTCCGCATGCTGAAGATACTTCCGAAACAAATTTTTTTCATAATTTTCATCAAAGTGAGGCTGAGGAAATGGGTTGGATCGCAAATTAAGCAACAACGGGGCCATATTTAGAAATTGCTTTTTTATTGTCACGTTTTTTTTTACTTTACAAAGAAACGATCAAGTTTGTAATTTAAAAAAAATACATATTTCCAGACGAGTTAGCCTTTACAGTGCGCGTAAAAAGGTTACAAACATCCCTCTATTTTAGCATAACCCCTAAAATATTGAACTGATCACATCCAAATTTGGATTTAATGTCTATATTTTGATGTTACACACGTGTGCCAAATTTCATTTTTATTGAACAAAAATTGCAAATGCTTGCAAATTCATCAAAACGTCCTATTCTGGCCATGGAAGAATGTTACAAGTACTTAGGATAAATTCAATTTATACATATATATTTCAGTGATTTAATAATTCTCTCGAACTAGTCATTTTCCAGGTCATTCCACACCTTCATCATGGCTTCTTTCAGCTCTCCCTTTTCAAAATATGTCTTTCAACCTCTATATATTTCATTGGGGATCATTCCTCAAACATTTTCAATTAGGTTGAAGTATAGGGATATTGGTTATCAGCTCATAACCGCGATTTTTCATAGCTGGAAAACGTTCCTGTACAACTTGGAGATATTTACAGACATGTTATCTAACTAAAACAAAAAGTTATCATCATATTTATTCTCAGGAAATGGGGACGAGAACATCTCAGATGTTTCAGCTTAGTTTGAAAAATTTTGACCTCCTTTTAGAGAGGCTAAAGACATCATGTGTTTCCTACTTGCTGTTTGCAAAATTCGATTTATTTTTCTCATTTAAGTTGTGGAAATAGTATTGGTAGCAGTCACTTCCACCCATATTAAAATATTTTTATTCAAAAGATCTGAAAATTACCATTAAGGCGTGCAGGATAGCCGAATGGGTTGCGTTCCTGCATACGACGGTAATGGTAACAGTCGTAATGTGTCGTGTTCGAAATCCAGCCTCCATTGCCGAAAGCGCCCTTGGAAAGGAGCGCTATATAAATGGTTAATGAAAGGCACCTCTGACGCTATGGCACTATATAAATGAACTACGTTTACATTTCATTGGCGCTCAACACTTTTTCGTGGTCTTTTCTTGATATTCAAGGACTTCAAAAGTCTCTCATAATTAAATATTCTATTATGCGTTGAAGACATTTTCACCTTTCTGACATTCCAGCTACTTCTGTCAATGATGAAAATAATATTTACTAAAATATTAAACCAATTCATATAATTTTGCAAAGCAAGTATTATAATGTGGTACTTTTCAAGAAGCTTGTAAAATTTTGTTAATGGTTATATTATAGGAAATTGTAAAGTGTTTGTAACCTTTTTCCACGGCCTAATTAGGCCTCCACGTTTTAATGAATTTGAAAGCATTATTTGTTCAATCAAAAAGAAATTTGGCGCAAGTATATGACATCAAATTGTACATATAAATTCCAAATTTGGTTTCGATTGATTCAACATTTTAGGTGCTATGCTAAAATAAAGGGGTTTTCACACGCACTGTAACAACAATGTACTTTAAAAAAAAGTTGTGGAAAACAAAATTAAATTGTTCTACAAAATAATAAATGTAACAGCTTTTGCCGGCCACTTTTGGCAAATTTATATAAAACTTCTTGTGGATCTACCGAGATATCTTTATGAATGCTGAGAAGAGCAAGTCCTTAGAGTCTCATTTCACTTTTCGATTTTCTAATACATGACTAGATTCTTTGTAATGAGTAGAAAGATCTTTTGCAGACGCAACTGGTCGTTAAAATGCGGAGAAGAGTCTTAATATTGGGATAAAATGCAATTTTGCAGACTGTAAACGAATCAATTGCTGAATAATGTTTTTCTTCATTACTCGTTTTCTCCACGTTTTTGTGACAAAGAAAACTCGGAATCTAAATACTTCGAATCATGAAGTAGTGAATCATAAATTACTCCACTCCATTGTTTGATACCTTCCTTAATTTGACTAACTAAGCGAGCGTGAGCGAAAGTCCCATGTGAGAAGACTTGTGAGAAGAGAGAAATCCAAAGACAGTGAATACTGCATATATGACATCTCCCTCCCAAGCATGGAGTTCAGCCAAAACCATATCGTCATGGGGGACTTGACGGCACTTCTGTAAGTCACTGGGCATCTCCGTTACTCAACAAGAGCTGGTTGCTAAAGGAGTGTTTCTGCCTGAAGGACTGTTAGAGCTTTCCACTGAGCTGGTGTGCATGCAGGTCCCTCAATGATTTTGTTTTCTAGATTAGTGTTCGTCGACTTCATCCAGGAGCGATTAGAATTTGTTCGTAACACTCAATCCCTTTTCGGGACTCTCTTCCATACTCGGCATGTCCTCATTTAATGTTGGGACTTGTCTCTCCCTCTGCTTCGGGTTGACGCTCACCACCGCGGTGACCGGTTCATCCCTCTTATTGTGCGGTCTTCTCTGTCACTGCCCTGGCCCTCATGGCGTTCCCGACAGAAACTGCCGTCCTCCTGACCTGCTTGGCTGAGGGTTAAGGTATCTGCTTTGTCTCCCTTTCTTTTGCCCTAGTCTCCCTTGGGTGGTTCGTGCCTCTCGTTTCTTAATACTCCGCCTTGGAGCTCCGACAGGCTTGGTCCGCAGTCCATAGTGCTTTGCGAGCCCGCGGTCGGCCCATTCCACCCGACAATACCGCGCGTCTCTCAGCCAATGCTTTGGCCCCGTCGTTCGGTGGATCATTTACACCGGAGGTCGACGGCTTTCTCCGGCTTTCGTGAAGTGGCTTAAGACTTCTTCTGGCTCCTCATGTGCCAGATCCAGAATGATGCCGCT